>JAODLL010000015.1:2039126-2063717 GCA_026546735.1 Forbesichthys agassizii
TTCCCATGGCCTTTCCCCCCCCCCCCCCCCTCCCTCCCTCCCTCCCCCCACTCGCTCTCGCTGTCTTTTCCTTAAAATAACTATGTAGCCTTGAACAGAAAGTTGGTAAATGTTCATGCAGGGGAGAATAAACTCCCGGGCCAAAACCAAATATCTGGGTTATTAAAGATGTTTTTGTCTTCTTCTCTGTGATGCCCTGAAGCAGTGGCACACATTACAGTACAACTACAGGACCAACTGCTTTCACTGGGGCTGGGAGCTTGTTCTCTGAGAGGTAGAGAATGAGCAAAGCAACACACTGTACGTGGTAAAGCAACTGTAAACACAATCTGTTTGGCCATACATGTGGAAATTACAGGCCTGGTTGAGTTTTACTGTCTGTAGCTAACCACCAGATTGCTTAGCATTGTTGTAGCGTACAAGAATAGTTACCATATTGTATTGCAGTCTAAACATCCACAATGTCATTTTGTAAACGCAACATGTTTTACAGTTACCTACATTCCATTTGCGTTTGTTTATGGTTTGAATTCACGCAACTTAATGGCAATATGATAATCACACTTTTATCTGTTAATGCACTGGAGGCATAATAAATATGGTGAAATGGCACAAACAATACATACAATTTTGAGGGAGCAATTCTTCTCTGCAAGGTTTTCTAAATGCCTCATATGTCTCTTCAGTTTGGTTTATTAGGGGAAGTGTCTAGCTTACTATGAGCCATGAGACAATTACAAAGACAATTTCACGGCCAGGGTTTCTATAATCATCAATGCATGCTGAGAGACGATATCAGAGTACGTTTCATTTGGACTGCAGAGAATTCATTTGTACTTTATAACTCACAATGCGACCATTAGTGGCTGCACTCAATCACAAATCTGAAAAGTGCAATTAACTAAAAGAGTGAGAGGGAAAATGTGAAAACAACATGCAAACTTAAAAAGCTTTTTGAGAGAAGCAAAATGAGCAACTTAAATGATTTATCCAAGTGCTGCCTTTTAAGCATCTATTGTCAACTCTCTCAATCTAAATTTGAAATACAAATTCCTGATATTGATTTAGAAAAAAATGATTATATAAGGAATGAAGAGCAATTTAGTTGATGTGATTAAATGGGAATTCTGGCCTTTTTTGACCCTGGCCTCATTTGGCCATGTCAAAATACATTGTCTAACGCATGCGGTCCATTACAGTGTGCCTAGTGTGTATACTGTGATGTGTGCATGTCTGGTAAATTACCGAACTGAATAAAATACAACCACATCCTAATGCTACAGAATTCAAAGGAGAAAGGGCACATGTTCGCAGTGAGTTAACATTTGTTCCATATTATGCTGGAATCTAAGGAGCCACACACAAATAATATTTGGGGAGACGAGGAGAGGAGTGGAGAAAATTGGTGGGGGTGGGGGAAGGGGTAAGAGGGAAGGGGGGGGGGGGAGAGTCTGGGTAAAACAATTGTTGGGAATACCCCTTTAATGTCTCCCCACAAGAATGCATGGTTACGTCATAATGAAACCTTATCAGATAGTGTTCTGGAGCAGGAGGCAGAGCGGAGGTTGAGATGACTTCAGGTGATGGGTTTTTGTGGAGAAACTAGAGCTGCTTGCCACCACTGCCAGGCCATTTAATTACCCATTATGAATGCTAACGTCAGGCCACTGTTGTTTTGATGAAAACATAACAAGTCATAATGAATGGAAATTAATGTACGTTTGTGGGATCAAAATAGCACATAATTACACCATTACCCCTGACATCACAGGTATGTCGCTATCTGCTGTAGCATCGCAAACATCAAGGTCTCACCAGCAAATATTTCCTTGACGTTAGTTTGTAAACAAATTTAATCCATTAAAGTGAATGACAAGAGGTAAACAGACACATGCTCGTGTGTGTTGTTGTTTTTTGCATAGGCAATTCATTATCCACCATCTCTTCCTGGGTGGATATTATATGGAAAAATTTATAATAATAATAATAATAATAATAATAATAATAATAATACACTTTTAAATGTTATTTGCAGTCATTTGGAAACCAGGATTAGCAACAGTTTTGTAAACATGGTTTAGAATTAAACAACACTACTTAAATATGTTAGAAATCTGTCCATCTGTTTGAAATAGAATTCATGAGGTGATTTAAAATACACAATTTTGCTATATTAACGTGGGAATTTATTGGCTGGAGGGGGGCATCACAGAGAAGACTTGTGTTCTTTTATCCAGTCATGTGCACGCATATAGTTTCTCTCAACCAAGGGGTTTCATGGCGATTGCAGGAGAAACGGTAATATTATGTATGCATGTATAAATTAAATATGCAAATATTCTGCTGAGAAACAGATGTTTGAAAATGCTTATAAAATGGTAGTAATGACACTAGCTTTTTACACACTACCTCTTTAACAACACACATTAGGTTATTATAAACAGAACATCCAGCTATTTGATGTATACTAATGATCAGCTTTATAAATAATATGCTTTTTCCCCTCGTACAATTAGAGCTCATTAAGGTATCATTGTAGTAATGACGCTACATAATAAATGAGCTTGTGCCAAAGCGTGATAAGCTTAGCCCAGTGGACCCAGAGAATCCTTCCACTGCTTACCCACAGGAGCCTCAGCAATTAGCTTGGGCCAGATCAGAGTATGCTGGTATAATGACCTCCAACTCTAATCGTGGCCGCACCTTGCATGTCCCCCCTCTCTCTGTCTCCGCTCCAGGTCCGAGGACAGGAATTAATGAAATAATAAACTGTTAAATTGAATGTTGTGGGACGAGTGACCATTCGCGCGTGGGCTCTCTTGCTTTGGCGAGCGCAATTACACGCTAAGTTTGATCGGTGGTGATAGACAAAACAGCAGGGGCTCATAAATATGGATGGCGAAGCTCAGAAAATAAATTAACAGGGCCTGGCCTCTCGACTGCCTCACTTAGACTGTCAATTACGGGTCCGACAGCCGCCTTGTGAGAGAACTACACCGGGATGGAACACACACACAAACACACGCACACACGCACACACACCCACATACATAGTCATTAAACTGTGCATTTGAGACTACCGTACTCTGAAAGCATGCAGCATTCACCTGATTCATTATCCACAGACATACAATAGTTCATGCTTTATGGTAAAGCCTACAGGTATTGAACCGTTACCCAGTGTACAAAATATGAATGAGGAATGATCATGTAAAGGTAAATATGTAAGGGATGTAAATACATAGGCTACGAATGTACACGACTCCAATGGAGAAGGACAACAGAGCATATTATTTAATTAATGAATTAATTATATATTTGTTGTTATTATTATATTAAAATCCCTTTTTGAATTTATTAGTTTTGAAACAATCATGTCCCATTCTAAACAGTAATAATGAATCAAACATCCCATAAAAGGTCAATAAGTAATTTCCGGTGTAATTTCCTGAAGAAAGTGTTTTTTATCCTATTTGAACCAAATATACCACATAAAACATCTTGCATTGACAGGATGCACTTGTATTCTTGACAGCTCATTGCAGAGAGAATAGGTAGGGATGAGTGATGCAAAATATGATGCCATAGATAATTTTGGTGAAATTTGTTTATCCCTTCAACATACATCCATTGCCAAAATAACCAAAAAGCTATAATTTTTTATTATGCTTGCCCTACACTGATGGGAGCGGGGTAACGTCTAGGGAGGAGCTGCTTGTCCTAAAACAGCACTGCAATTGTGATAGTAAATTAAAGCTCTTGTATAGCTCAAGGGGTTTGAATATTATTCTATGGCAGGTACAGCTCAGAAATCACCTTAAGCTATTGGAACATATTTCATTTAAGCATCTGAATCATGAATCTCACTAGGATTTCTTTTTTTTCTTTTGAAAGTTGTGAATAAGCAGTATGGTGCATGAAAAGGCAGTCAAGAGTATTGCATACAAAACAAATTAATATTGATTCTTGGCATCAAACAGGGAAAGTTAATTTCCATTTGGATGTATTTGTGGCTATATAAATTATACTATAGTAAGGTTTTGGAGGGAAAATGCATTTGTAATAAAGATATATTTTGTTTTTAAAGGACAATTTGCCAGTCACCATTCATAGATGTTAGGATAATATAAATGGTCTGAAACCTAATTTGATAGTTTTATACTATTACTGCAGACAGAAAACAGAAGATTGTAAATGCATAGCATTGTGCCATCAATTTGACCAAGCACATTGAGTGTTTTTGACCTCGCAATCACAGAAAAACAGCTCAACTATCATTTGTCGCAATACTTTTTCAAAACCGTTTTAAAGTGTCTGACATGGTGGATCCTCTTTAAATGCTCCAAACTTTCACTTCCAGCAACAATTTGTATTGCAGGAACATTTAAGCAAAAGCAACATAAGAGACTTTTAGTTGTAATTGGGCCCAGGTCCGTAATCAGCAGGCGGGGGGGTGTTTATGCAAGGTCTTTGTTGTCACTGAGGGTGGAGAGTTCAGCCCCTGACGATGGAAAGGAAAGCCTCAAAGATGGATTGAAAGGCTGCAGTTCCCTGCCAATTCTCCATGATCATTAACTCATTGACAATTTTGTCATCAAATTATGCAGACTGTGTCAGGTTTCCAGGCAATTTCCTCATGTGCCATCAAGTTGTTTGCCTACAGCGCATGCTGCTAAACATCAGAGAAATTTAGTATGCCTCAGTGAGCAGACTTCTGCATTCTATTGATAGCTTGTACAACTTATACTTTCATAGTTTAGTGTAATATCTTCGTCTTATAATGCTCTTGGAATGAGTTAGCCAAAGTCCATATTGGTTGCTGAAGGCTATTAGCCCACAAGACAGTGATCTTGACGCTGTGCAGCATCGATTGTTCCACCTGGAATAAGTTGCCATAACAGGATAATATTGATCAGAGCCATTGATGGTATACAGTGTGTATTGCTGCCTTGCGGCCAAATTCAATTGTATAGATGAAAGTGCAGCAGAGGATCAAGGGCATACCCACACCCCACCACAAGGGGGAGTGTGCGAGCACAATCAGCTGATTTGTCAAGTTGGGTAACATCCACACCACCAAGATGTAATGCCCCAAATGAACAACTCATTTGCATGTTGAAGAGGGTGTGTGTGTGTGTGTGTGAAATGGTGAGGCAATGTGTGTACATGTATAATGCTAGAACTGTAAAATACAAAAAAACTTTGAAATAAACATCCATTAAACTAAAACAAACAAAAAAATGACCACAGAGGTGAGACTTGTAGGAGACATAAATTATGACAAGACCGATAAATATTGTAAGACTATGCCTTGTTAAAATGCCTCTTTCTGTTTTGGGTAAGGGAGATGACGACTCTATTTTGTCCCTATTTCCCATGCGGTTTACAGAGAGATGTGCAATACAGTATAAAAGACACAAAATCATATACAGGCACATTTTCATAACGGACGGAGCTGTAGCCTGTGCATGGCCGGGCAGATGGGTAGGGTTTGGTCATAAGCAGAGGATAGATTAGAGGTTAATCTTGTTGTGCGGTGTCTTCTTTCACTCATTCCAGGAAACGAGAGCAGATTTGAAATCCATCCAAACCTAATTAAAACCATCGATGGCAAAGAACTGTGCTTTTTGACAGTTTGATTGCAAGAATAAGAGGCATGGGAAGAGTGGGGGTAGGGGGGGGTGGGTCTACTGTAAACATTTCACGGGAGACTCCATGCGGTGTGCTTCTTACGAGCTTCGCCTTTTGTTGTTAGTGGAGACAGATCGGCATTCCGGATAAATGTGGAAATGTGTCAAAACTCAGGAGGGAATGGTGGAATTACCAGAGGTAAATGTGGCCTATTTGGACATCATTACATGTATTGTGTGGCTGTCGGTATTTGCTGTCGCTGATGCAGTACCCCCGTACAGTTCCTATACGGCATTACTTTATAGTACTTCCCGTACGAAGGAAAAGTGAAATATACGCACTCCCCGTGTGACTGGTACAGTATTCTCTGTCAAGTCACGGTAATGATTTATTGATTTTTATTTTTGGGGCGAAAATTCTCTTCACAAACAAATTTCGTCCCTCTGAAATATCACTTGAGAACCACAGCCCTAAATCACTGGACATGAAACCTCAAGGCAATAGGAGTAGCTGGCTTCACACAGATAGGGCTGCGCATGCTGTTTGACCACAAGGGGTGGTAGTAATGTGTGTGTGTGTGTGTGTGCGTGTGTGGGGGGGGGCAGAATCAAATCAATATTTGTCTGCAGGCCTGGGAGACTCAGAGGGCTTGCTTAACGCCCTATAAACACAGAGCGCTGTCTGTACCCGGAAACCTATCGGATCTCTGCAATCTCCAACCCTGCCCAGCGACAGGGCCCTTAGTGGGGCTCCTTGCTTGGACTCCTTGCTTGGCCCCTGTTACCCCCCTCCCCCTTCCTTTCCCGTCTAAACACCAAACCCATACCCCCACACTTCTTCCCCAGCCCCTGTAGCCTGCCACGGCAACGCTGTTAGCAATTGTTAATGTCTATTGTTGTGAATGAGGGACCTCTGCTCCCCTCTGCCTCCACCACGACCCGGGACCCCCCCCCGGGCCCCCAGGCCCCCGGCAGATGGATAGGCTGCAGCCTCGGCATGGCTATCACGGACGCCCGCCCAGACGCCCGGCCCGGAGCGACGGAGGAACAAAATGGGAAGAATGACGGGGGGAAGAGAGGAGGAGGAATGATATATAGAATAGAGGGGAGAGGGGGGGGCAAGAAGCAAGGGTGCGGGAGATAGGCAAACAGCAAGCCCCCACTTCCCCCGCTGAATAAATTGGGAGCTCCTTTGTGAGGGGTGTAAAGAGAGGAGTGTGGCTGCTGTCTGTGGCAGAGGCCTATCTTCTCAGCAGCCCATGGAGAAGGAAAAGGGGGGGTTCTTCTCTTCTTGTGTGTGTGTGTGTGGGGGGGGGGGGGGGGGGGGGGAAACACCCCCAACCCCCCCCCCCCCCCCCCCAATCACCCCCTTCCTCCCCGCCATCCATCCAGCCCGTAGCCCCCGCTCCTGCACCCCCTGCCTGGTGATGAATGGTGGCACTTGCTGAAAGTGAAGCCTGCTGGTGAGCCTTGGCTGGGGCAGGCAGCCTGGCAGGCAGGCAGGCAGGCATGGGAGACGCTCGCCTAGAAGATCACGGGGACGAACTCGGTGAACGGCTGCCCTTCACTCGACCACCAAGATGTCCGCCTTGGCACGCCACCAGACGGAGGGCAAGAGGGAGAGAGAGGGAGAGAGAGAGAGAGAGAGTGAGAGAGAGAGAGAGAGAGAGAGGACTGGAAGCTAAAAGCCCAACAGAACCCTTTCTCCGTGTCTCTCTTGTAACGGGTTTTAGAATAGGACTTAAACGCGAGGAACCTATTTTTATTTCTTTTTTGCATCCTCCGACAGTTTATGCGAGGAACACTGCACTTTTGGTCTCCTCTTGAACAAAAAAGCGTGTCTTCGTCAATGTGTAGCATAAAGTCATACATGTACATTCACAGCATTTAGCCGACGCTTATGTCCAAAGCGTCTTACAATTACTACGTGTGTCAACAGCTGAAAACATACATTCATAATGCTCTCACTTCTACAAAGTGTGTGATTGGGATCACTCACGGCTGTCAGCTGACATCTACTTGCCTCAACCGCAACGACGGAAGACGATATTTGAATAAATAAAATATTTAATGGGGATGTCCTGATTATTCCAGAGTCTACACACATGGAGCTTAGCTTGTTGTTGTTTTTTTTTTTTTTTTATCAAACAGGCAGCGTACGAGAGATATTCCCATGTCAGACAGCAACCCCCCCCCCCCAACACACACACACCCCATATCTCTCTAGTGACTTGTGCCTCTGTTCCTCTGAATCTACTCTCTTTATTCTCCTCTTTACCCCCTCCCTCTTTCTTAACACTCTCGCTCTCTCTCCCTCGTTCTGCCTATCGCTCCCTCACCCGTACACACAAAGATGTATACGCGCAACAACACAAAAGTAAATCTTGCTCCTAAGCAGGGAGCGAGCGAGCGAGCGAGGGGGTGAGAGAGACAGACAGAGAGAGAGAGAGAGAGAGAGAGAGAGAGAGAGAGAGAGTCATAGAATAAGAGGGGGAAGGAGAGCTGGAGACAGAGGGAGAGAGGGAGCCTGGGGGCTGGCCTCTGTCCCACCCCCCTCCCCTCCCCTCCCCACAGCCTATCTGGAAAGCAGCCATCTGCCACAGCTGCTGCCTGGCTTTAACTGCCACTCTAATTGACAATGAACCCAGAGCCCTGTGATAATTGTGGCTGCTTGGTGACTTGGGCAGGTAATGCCTCCCTTTCAGGATTTATCAGGCCCCATCTGTTCCTACTAGCGCCGCTATATGTGGCAGGGAAGCCCCCCCACACCCCCACCCCCCTTCTTACAGCCGACCAATGGCCACACCCCTTCCCTTTCACGCCATCCCCACCTCAATCCTTTTTTAGGCGCTCCCGCCGCTCGGCCAATCCGTTTGGCTCTCTCTTCACCCTTCACCTCCTTCAGTCGCCAAGCAAATATTGCCTTCCCCCCTCCCCCTTTTTTTTCTTTCTCTTTTCTGTTTTTGTGTGAAGGGAGGCTTATTAGTCAGCGCCTCCTCTGACCTCCTGGGAGGCCACGCCCACCAGAGGAGAGAGCTCCACAAGCTAGGCGTGTTTGCCAAATCATTAACTTAAAAAATAAAAGACTCCTTTTTCAGTTCCCCCTGAAACACCCCCCCCCCCCCCCCCCCTCCCCCTTCATTCCCCACCACCCCACCATTACTCTGTTGTACCCATGGAGGAGTGCTGTGTGTCGTGTGTCAGGACAATTGGGTGGAGGAGGACCAGGGGAGGGTGTGGGTGAGGGGAACAGGGGGGGGGGGGGGGTCTTCTGTTAAACACCCCCTTCCTCCCCCTCCTCCCTCTGTTGATTACATAGTACCCATCTTTCTCATGGGGAGCCTTTTGAGAGCACTCCAGTGTTAGCAGGTGTTTGCGTCCCTCTGCGTTTGATTATTGCTATGCTCAATCTTGATCAGGCTAGCTTAGACACGCTGCGCCCGTACCAGCGCCCGTCCCGCCCATCCTGAGCTGTCACAGACGAAGACGGCTCACATTTAGCATGTCACCAAAAGTGCTAATGCTGATGAATTCAATCGACCGCTCTTACAACTTTACCCAACATAAATAAGCATTTAACGTTTGGGTAACATTTTGACAGAGGGCGAGATCTGCCTGTATCCAAGTCTGCAAATGTGGTACTTTCCATCACTCGCAAACAGATGTTCTTCAGATGTTTTTTTATATTATGGTTGTCTTCACGTACACATCAAAATCAGCCTTGAGATTCTCTCTCCATACAACCTCAGCAAACAGATATGGTCCAAGATACACAGTCAGCTGAAGAATATACAGGCAGGATACATGCCACTGGTACTGGTAGCCGTGCCAAATGCTTTTTCCTATTGCCAGACTAATGTCAGATACTGGCAGATAACTGGAAAAATATGTCAGCTTTACTTTCCAGAAACGGCCAGATCTTGGCCATGTGCTGCCTAATTGTGGGCAGTGTATTACCATCTGTTAGGAGTAGATATAATTTTCAGTCAGAGTGATCAGATATGGTAGACATTTGCTATCATTATACCAAATGGAGAATGTGTATGTATTTATAGCCTGTTATTTGGAGATGTCTGGTTTCTTTTACATACATTAGTGTACTTTATGCAACTAATTTGGATATGAGCCATAATGTCCTTTTCTGTTGAGAAAACATTTGGAGCGGTTCAGTGGGTTTTGATCAGCACAAAATAATAAGTCAGAACTGTTTTGTGAGATTATTTGCCCAATTTACAGGGAAACCTCCTTTTTTTTTTTGTTTAGTTTTTTTTTTGTTCTCCAATTAATTATTCTGTGTTTAGCAGCAAATTAGCAGCAGTTGTATCCCACGCAGTAACATGGCTTTCAGCATTAGGGGCATTCAGCCCCTGTTTGTAAACTATGCATAGAAAACATGCTTTACAAACCATTAAACCACCAAATTTATTCACACAAATAAAACCAGCCAGCTGTAATTTCACATTATTTCAGTGCATTAGGAACAGAACATTTAACTCAGGCATAATTCTAGCCTTTACATTAGAGTCTGGATGAGAAAGCACTTTGAACATGCTTGCTGTGTGGATGCCCAATAGCAAACCCCAGTTCTTCTGCCATCACACATCAGTTTAAAATTAATGTAAATCAGGGTTAGGTTCAAGATACAAATCTACATTTAGCATACAAATGCTACAATCTGATGCTTTCCAGTTCTGATCATTTTGGCGACACCTACAGTAAGCATGTGGTAAATTATCTCATTTGAACTTTAACAGCTCCTGTATGGACAGCATGAAGACTTTTATATTTTATGTAGGATCCCTGTCCTGCCTATGTGAGATTGTAGTGCTAACGTATACATAAATATGGATGTTACACCTGATGCTGTGGGGTGCTGATAACAGTACCCTAGATGCCAAGTATATGAATATTTCTGCATTCACCCTGATGTGATTACACAAGAGCTCCATTTCCTGAAATGTATTTAACTGTCAGCCAGGGGCTTGGCTAACATAGTCTCCCCCTCTCAATGCAATATCACTATAGGCCTCATCTCTCATTAACACAGGGACAGTTTGGGCCCTAAAAGACCCCCTCCCCATAGAGCAGGAATGGAGAAATGGTAATGTTAACAAACACACACATCACTCAAACATACCACACCACACACACACACACACATTGCACTGACACCCCACCGCTCCTAATCCTCTCCTCATGATGGCTGGCTGAGCCCCTGGGGGTCCACTGTTGTCTGCAGATCACCTACTGTACTGTGCTACAGAACACTGCTGTGTGTTGTGTCTCTACTGTACTGTGCCACAGAACACTGTATCTACTGTAGTACAATGTTGTGTATCTACACCACATTGATATTGTGCTCACGTGTGTGTGTGTGTGTGTGTGTGTCACGCTGCGAGTCACGACAAAAGGGGGTATGTGACTTTAATAATAACGACAAGAGCATTAAAATGTATAGTTGCTCAACACAGGCAGAGCTAAGAATCGATCACGGCCGTTGATGATGGTTATCATCATTAATTATTGAATCAGTGCTCCATCACCAATTATTATGCATCTTTCAGAGAACTGGGTCACGTCAAACGTCTATCTGCTAATGTCACATCTGCACGGTTCTCTCCCAGATATACAGTAGGTGTACACACGTAGAGGTAAGTTTCACCTTTGGCTCAGCTTTGGGTTTACATGGTAGCCTTGCAAAAACGCATACGTTTACGTCACAAGCACATTAGCATCTACAAACAAACTTCTTCTACATACTACATACTTTAATATTGAATAAATGCCCGTTGACATAAAATACATTACTCTGTATACTGGTCATGTTCCTGAAACTATGACCAGCACATTCAGAATATGGCAGGGATGAAGATAGAAGAAGACAGAATAAGGATTTATCTTGACGATTTAAAAACGAAGGCTCTTTTTATGGCCTGCACCACGTTGACAATGTTGTCCTGTTGCTAGTGCTACAGGGGAATATTGTCACGCATGTAGACATCCAAGGCCCAGTGTGTGAGTGGCCTGTGATCCTGAGAGCCGTCAAAAAACACCACTCCTCCCTAGATGCAGTTCAACCGCAGGGGCTTAGCGCCTCAGAGCCGAGGCCCGAGACTTCTCCTACGTGCGCCTCCCAGGACAGAGGAGCTTCCCCGCTGACCCCCTAGGCTACGGTGGGATTAGCAGCACTCCCCGTTCCTTTGTGTCGGTCATAGGTCGGTGCTGCGCGGATAGCTAGGCCCGGATTAGCACAGCAGAGCTGAGGGCTACTCTGCATTTCACACACTGCTAATGGAGGGCTCTGGGTTCTGATCAGTGCCTGCTGGGAGATGGGGTGGGCTGTGTGCACACAAGTGTGGTTATAGTAGGGATTGCTCGTGTGTGTGTGTGTGTGTGTGTGTGTTTGTGTAGGTGCGTGTGTTTTAGTGGTGGGCTGTTTAAAGTGAGAGATGGAAAAATATGGTAGATTTAATCGGAAGGTTTAACAAATGTATTGGAAATGTAAAAGAGTCTGTGTGACCGCACGTTACCTACAGGCTTCCCAAACTGGGAGAGACCCTAACATTAAAGGCAGGCTTTCACTAGGTTGATGAAATCCCTATTGATTTGTACAGTCCTAACAAGCCTCAGTATAATGTGTGTCTACATTTGTTTCCACCTGGTATCATTTTCCAAATTCCACTGTTTGTCAAGTATTCGCCACATTGTCACAGTTGATACTGCCTGGCTGTATCCTAAATACAATAGCACTATTATAATAACAAGAGTAGGGTTGAATTGTTTGCGTAACGAGTCCTCTTCAATCTAAGAGCAATGGGTCAGTGTTTCGTACCGCGCTGATTGAACCAGAACTCCAGCGGCGGTTGCAATGCTAATCAGATGCTCAATCACTCTAAACAATATGCAGTAGACACTAAATGTGAAGATTGCTGTGTTGTTGGATGTGAATAGCCACCATGTAGCTCTTTAGAGAGCATTTCCAGATGTCATTGATAGCATAGCATTGTGAACGGCCATTACCATATGTTATTGCTATTGTCATTAGCCTGCTATTTGTCGGTCAGGGGACTCTGCCACAGAAAGGAGGAGCACTCATTTATCATCAACATACAACAGTGATTCAGGTGCTCACATTGTAACCCTAGTATCCACCCATTAATATTCATAGCTTGCTTCTGACAAACTACTTTCTGTCACTCAGAGTTGTAATGCATATTCGCCTTAAACTGTGATGTTTTGTACTATTTATATTCTGTACTTTTTTTTCCCTGTGTAGCATCACTCTTGCATTTTGCATAATGGTGTCAAGGTTAATAGCTTTAGTAATGGTGCATATATTTCATACTTCATATTCCCAAAATCCCAGTCTCTACCACCCTGGAAGAACACTTGGCTTGGGTTACAAATGCAACACATTTAAAACATTGAACGTTTAAAGGTTTAAAGCTCAAACGAGTTTCATAACAATGGTAGACCTAAATAAGGCAATCAAAACAATGCCGATTGGTTAAATGCTGTCCAATAGTTTCAAAATTAATCAGAGGTCTACAACAACTGTTAACACTTCCTAATGATGAGTGGTGCCAGACCTTATTCACAAAGCACATTTTTTTAGGTCTGGTTACACCAGGCTAGTAGACCTCGGCTTTATTGTGAAACTGTTGGAGCAGCCTTTAGTAATCAATCGACATTGCAACCACGGTTTGTTTCACTTCATCTAGCTCAAATGCTTTACTTAAATGTTGCACTTAGACTTGCTGATTAGTCTGCCATTACATCTTGAGATTTGCAGGCCCTAGGCAGAGACTGATTGAGGCCTAAAAAACATGTATTTCTTTACCTTTTGAGCCATACCGGTCACAATTTGAACATAACGTGTCTATGGTTGTTTGGAAGTGGTGCATTCTTAAACACTTCCATTGCTTCGCCTTAATGAGAGTAAACACATTTGTTGAAAACTAATTTAAATATATCCGCAAGTGGTTATCATCAGGGTCCAAGCAGAACCGCAGCAATATGGGACAGACCATTTGAGTAACGGGTGTTCGGGCTTCACTCACAAGTGAAAAATGTAATAGAAGGCAGGATACATTTTGTGTACGTTTGGGAGAAACATATATACTAGAAGTTTCACCGGGGCCATATGCGGCTGCCTCCTTTGCTTATAGGTAGCACCGCCCGCCTCTGCCGCCATTCATGGCAGCTGTGTGAACAGTATAAACAAACAGGGTGTCCAGACTACTGTATAATCTTAACTACCAAAATTGATAGTCGGACAGGGCCAGGCTATTTCAAAGGCACATTATCTTATTTCTATTCTCCCTCCCCTACAGCCACCCTCATTTTTATCCATAGTTGATTTGGATATCCAGTATATTTACCGTATAACAGTTCAACGGTGAACTATGGAAGTAATGCACAACGTAACTGACTGGCTCTTACATAACTGAATTCACTCACAGTGAGCCATTGCTCACGCTATTACTTAAAACTGTCTTTCTAATTTAGCGGGAGCTCTTGGTGCGGACAGATGGATGTGCGGATAGAAAACCACCCTTCAGTCGGCGTGGCCTGGCCGCGCTAATTGGCTTCAGACAGCCAGATTCATCAGCGGCTCATCTGTGCTGTTTACACTGTTTAATTGTTTGACAGTTCCTGTTTATGCCGTGTCACTTCCAATCCCCTCTGCCTGCAGTGAACGGCACGGCGCGCCTTCAATCAATGAGCGCCATTCAGAAGCTGCTGTGGCCACACCGCCGAGTGTGATCAAACGCGCTTGTCCAGACTCCCGCCGGCTTCGCTCTCCACCGGCCGCTGGTCGGGAGTCACGACGAGGCCGGTCAACTGTAAGAGCAGTGTGTGTACGTGGATGGACCGTACAGTACCTGTAAACAAACACAGAGGCATTCACCATCCCAATTCCCCTACAATTGATATGTACTGGGTGTCTCAACGCGATGTGGGAGGCCTGGCCGATCAAACCAGTTGAGCCTTTGATGTGTTCCATGAATAAGGCGGTTAAGATGACCTGCATTGGCAGTGATCCTGACCTTGCTTCTCTAAGAAGCTTGATATGCACGGACCATTGGCTTAAGATTACTTAGTAGTACACGCACTGCAGGTAATGGAGACCCCGGTTATACATGAGAAAGAGAGAGAGAGAGAGAGAGAGAGAGAGAGAGACAGCCAGAGGGTGGAAACATAGCGAGAGAGAGAGAGAGAGAGTGTACCCACATAGATGAAAGACAATGCAATCAATAAGATATATACGATAACAAATAATGCCCTGGGTATCTCATTAATCGTAACATAGCCTTATTATGCTGAGCGCAGGTTTATAAAGCCGGGTCACTTTGGCTCCCTTTATTGAAATTCAGCAAATGCGTAAAGGTAGAGCACCGCAGAGACCTGAAGCCGGGCTATCAGCAGAATACGGGACAGAGGGTCTATCTGCTCCCCAGCCAGGAGTCAAGAGGCAGTTGTTTGCCGCTGTTTACGGCCACAAACTTCTTCTGCTTCAACCAAATCGCCCTCCCCTTCCTCCACCGACACAGAGAAAAGTCAGAGAGAGGCAGCGCGAAGGGTTTTTTAATGTTATAGATAGCTGCGAGTTTAAATACTACAGCCTGCAACTTTTTTTCTCTTTCACTCTCCATATGAAATCATGCAAATTCAAACGGTATCCAAATCAATTGATGTGGCTTATGGAAAGCAGTTATGTGTGTTGTACGTGCACGGTGCTACTGTATGTGTGGCGATGCTGGTGAGTTGTGCTGTTATTGTAGGCTCTCAGGTGACATTGGGCTCTTACTCACTCACTTCCTCTCATGCGTAAGGAGAAGAAAATGATGGTTTATCCCCCAATGCCCTTGAAGGCAAGGTGTCTCTGCATAGTATATCCATCACAATCCACGCTAGATCATTTATATTAAATGCTTTCCCTTCCTCCCCCTTCCCCCTCCCACCATAGACCAGGCTATAAGTTGTTGCCTGAGTGGAGGGGGGATTTAAACAGAGCAATAAACAGCGCAAGCCGAACAGAACTTGGCCTTCTAATTTATAGGCAGGACCTGAGCACCGAGGTAAGGAGAGAGGAAGGTTGAGTCCAGACGCATAATGAACACAGATTCCCACCTGATTTTAATTCTCTAGGTGCAACGACTTTCTGACATCAAGGTGCATAAAATCCATTAGCGGGCTCCGTGGATTACAAAGAGTAATATTGCAATTTCCGTAACCGCGGCGTCCGTTGGTCTTTCCATTAATCTTGATGACATTTAGAAATGTAACGTATTCATATCAAACTACTTTTAATGTCGAATTAATGAAATGAACTGTTATTAGCATAAAACGTGTGTTGCTGTGACTGGGATTATGGTCCCCTGGTAGCTAGGTCAACACTAGCTTAATCCTCATTTCTGCGCAGCTAAGTACGTTGCTGCGTGCACACACTAGCAATGGCCTATGTTAATATGTAGCTACTGCTACACGAGCTACACTACATCTTAGTTTTAAAATATATCGGCTATGGAGCAGTGAGTAGGCCGATATACACATTCTTATTCTCATGTAGGTGATTAGATTGTAAAAACTATAGCTAGCCTATACCACCAAAGTATTCATAGTGCAAACTCATTGCAAAAGTCAAGTTGGGCCTCAGTTACTTTAGATTCAGCATAGTGTACCTTGCAGTGAAATTTTGCTGATTCACAGATATTTTATCATAATATTCCTGTTATCCGTTCTCCAATTCTTCACAAATGTCCCACGTAAACGGTGGGGCCTACATGCGAAACAGGGTTCCCCCTCCGCATTAGTCTAACTGCAGACAGAGAGGAATGTTACCTTCGTCAGACGCTGATCATTGTGTTCCACAACATTGGGCCCCCAATGTATTTGCATGCATACATGGAACCTTTTTTCATGAATTGGAAATTTCCCATCTCTGAATTTTCATTTGACTAATGGCATATTGTTTTCTGACGTACAGAGACCGATATAATGCAGGCGGAGCCACTGCATGAATAGGCGCACCAGACGTGGTTCATTAATATACTAACTTTCACATTTTTCTTGTTCCCTTGCGCGTGATAGGTGGCTGTTGGTTTTGCCCCAGGATTTGCTGCTTGAGCTAGCAAGTAGCAAATGGTGTTGCGGCGTCAGGGGCGCTCTGTAATTGATTGAAATCCAGGCCTTGTCCTGTCGGAAAGGCGAGAGCTCCAGCCCGGGTCTCTGGCATATGCACGTATGCGCAGAATCTAATAAAAATCCTCATGGATGACTAATACTGGAATTATTTGAGCTTATTAGGACTCAATTCCGCAGCCATTCGGAGCGTGTGAGCGTATGTGTTTTTAAGAAGTATAGTTAAAATACAGTAGGGCAGCTGTGGGGAAACTAGGAAAACTGGTGACTAGGACAAGACGAATGTGTATTTACACACACGCACGCACGCGCACGCACACACACACACAAACAACAAGCAATTTGAATCGGGTCCACCATACTATACCATTTCAGGGGACATTGAAATGGTTGAATTAAGATGGATAGGATTTGCCAGAATGTAATCCAGCAGTGGCCGCTGGTCATTGCCAGAGCCCATCTTGGCTCTCGCTTCCTCCCTGTCAGTTACTCACCCAGTCAGCCCGTGGGTGGGTGGGTGTAGACGAGATGGGGTGTTCGTGACCTTGATTCCCTCCACAAGAGAGGAATTACCTACGACGCTGAGACACACATTCACGGTAATGTCTTCGCTGCTGTCCACAGTCAAGGTCTCCCAAGGCCTCTCCATGGCCGGCCTCCCCGCCCCGGGCGATCAATATGTCACATAGCGTAGCCCAATCGAACCCAAATCCTCAGGACACGCCTCCTAATAACATATTTGCCGCCATAAGTGTACGGATTAATGATAACAGATGACCAAGGCAGCCTTACGCATGCCCTGACGCGCTCTCAACGCATGACATTTCAAGCTATGGGTTGTTTGTCCCCAGGTTCATTACCTACAGCGTGTTAGGCATGGGTGGTTTCAATCATCGCACCCCAAAAATGTTACCCCCCACCACACACACACACACACACCTCCTCCTTTCATAATGAAAACATAGGTTAGGCACACATTAATCAATGCGGACACCAAGTTCTCTGAAATCTAAATGGGATAAACATCCCCTGAGCATTCATTACCATTAGGTGTCAGAACCGAGAAATGAAATAAAAAATGGGAGGGCAAAAAAAGACATAACCATATTGATTGTGATACTATTTTAATAGATGTGGGCCTGTATGACAAACGAACTGTGCACAATAACACCTGCCCCCCCCCATGCCTGTGCATATTAAACATAGCCATGACTTGACTGTAGAATCGCCTTTACATGAACATGTAATTGAAACAGACCGTTTAGTTTTGCTCCATAAATGCAAATTGTGACAAAGCACGGATATTTAGTGCATGTAGGTCACAGGCGTATCATAAATATTGACACAGTCGAGTGAAATCGCCGTTGAAATGGAACACAGTAAAAAGCAAACGGGGTTGTGACCCTGATTGTAAATGGATATATGATCCATTACAAGTGCAAATGCAAACCCATAACACATCACATAGGTTATTTCACTTCCAGATACAATCTCAAAGAAACTATACCTTGTTAATGAGAATTATACCTGTGGAATATTACAGTACACTATTCTTATTTAGATTATTATTAACAAATGTATACAGCCTCCATCAACCCTTTAGAGGATTCTCTTCATTCTCGATGGTAAGTCATAGCATAACATATTAGAAATGCAACAATCTGGGTTCTGGGCGGACACGAGATAGGTGGGGGTTGGAGGACTATAAGAGGGAGGATTTACGTACAGAGCCTCTCAGTGCTTTGGGCCTATAGCAGAGAGCACTTAAACAAACGAGAGGGCTGGATTGGTTGCCCTCAACGGACCTCCGTATAGGAGATGAACATAACCCGTTATGATGTGTCTACGGGAATTGCACCAAATAATTAATTACATGGAGAACATCTGGGTTTTCAAAGGACACCACATTTTGATTGAAGTATGAGATAATTTATGGTCATACATGATTTTAGGCTATGTATGGTATTGGTACGGCTAGAATGTTTTGGACATTTTGAACATTGATGATTACGAGTCTATGTGTACATAGAAGGTAATATATGTGATGGAAAAGGTGTATGTAATACACACACCGGCTGTTGTGTTTACACTGTAAAGCATACAATAAAATAAAATACACGGGATTTGATTATTCTTCATGTTGTCTTCTGTTCATTGCCAGTAATATGAACTGCATCTCACAATACAGTGTTATGTTTTTTGCTGACAAAGTTAGCAATTACTTTCGCGTCTACACCAAATAAGTAAACATGTCAAACTGCAGATTAAATAGTTATCACGGTGAGAGCCAAGATGCTCTTGCATGATAGATAGGACTGGTTGCCCTTTGCGGTGGCGCAAATTACATGCAGAAGCTGCATGTCAGACACGGGTGACTGTTGGCCTATGAATGCATAGGCGGTAATCAACATTGTTTAAAATGCTCATTTGCATATGCATGCATCATTAATTATATGCAAATGAGGCAGTGGGGACTGCGCGGGTGTTGACTCTCCTTGCAACCCAGTAGCATAGCTGTCACCAGAAGGTTACGACGGAAAGCAAAGTCATTAGTTCTCGGCAGGTCCACCGTATAGATGCAGTGCGCATCTTCATGATTAATGAAAAACACGTCTTAAAGAAACTTCACAGCAGCTTTGCGGTGTGTTGTTATTCCGATACTACTGTATATATACCTCGACAACACGCAGCCTATGTAGACTAACAGTGAAGAACTGTGTTTTAATGCAATGCATGGATGAATAACTAGTGGACCTATGTTTTTCAGTACTTTTAATATAACTTTTAATATATATATATATATATATATATATATATATACATAATGCAAAGGGAGATGTTTTAATAACAGAATTACAGCATATATAATGCATGGTCTCCACTCCCCCCATCCCTTCATCTCCTCTCTACCTCCTCCCTGCTCTGTAATGAATCTGTCTGGAAAGTAACAGCAGGCTGGAAGAGGGGAGGGGGGTGGGGTTTGGCTAAAAGAAAAAAAGAAAAATACCAGGTCTCAGCAATTCTAGATGAGAATGACACCTTTTCTGGAGTTTGAGGAGTTGAGGAGGCATCTGATAACATCTCCTCAGCCCCTCCCGGCGACGCTGATCCCTTTCCGGAGAGGGGCTGATGCGACGTAGGATGACAGGCGCGCTCAGAGGGGAAGACGGTAACAAGATGTGATGCATAACGCATGAGCGCAGCCCGGTGTCATTACAGAGGGATGAGCGGGCTTCATCAGGCACATCAGCAATACGACCAAGACACCGCCGCACGTCACGCGCTTACTCGCCATGCGGGAGATATCATTTATTACACCGGTTTGTTTATTGGAAATATGCAGAGGCATTAGAGGGTTGTACAGGACCCCGGGCTATAGACGGACTGCTGAATCCCAGTTTGTTTTACATTTGCTTTTTTTCTATTAAATAGTTTTTGTTTTTTTTCATTTTTTTAAATATTTTTTTTCTCTCCAGAATATTAGATTTTATGAGCATTCTCAGGCTAATAGACTTTTGCAGTGTTATGTGCGGAGAAAGCCTCCGGAAGGCTTTGTTTTTGTCTGCTATAAAGATGGCTGTAAACTCGATAAAACGCTGGAGCCCCGACATCCTCTGGTAATCTGGCGCGAAAGCACACGGCACACTGTCTGTCGCAAAACACGCTGCTGTAATTGCCTTGAACGCCATCCAAGATCCAAATAAACCTGGTAAACGAGTGGAACTGTGCTGCCACAGCGTACCTCGGGGTGTAGCTTCACATGCAGCCCTGGTTGCGTGACCAATGGGCTCAGGTGCTGTAGCCACACCGTATGTTAAAACGGGGGAGGGATTTATTCTATCATCCCCATTTTTGTTTTTAATAAAGTAACAACGCAGAACTGCTGACTCGACGTTAGGCCACTGTGCTTGTAGTTATTAATAAGGGTCATGAACATAAGTATCCCAGCACAACGCCGCTGAGTTAAAATGTCTATGACGTTTTAGAGAAGCACTTTACAAATGTTCCTCAAGCCATCTTTCATACATACCTGACATCATTTTTAGTCACATTTTCTCCCTCCAAACAACAGTGAGATCAAGCTCGTGTTCCAACACCACCCCACTCCTTCTCTTCCTGATTAATCTCCAACATACAGAAAGAGCATATTTTAGTATTTCTTGTTTGCCAGAGCTTTATGAGTCCCTCTGCAGGGATCTTCAGAGCTCCCCACTTTATTCTACAGGGATGGTGCAGATAAACACAGGGAATGAACCGAAATCTGCTGAGCTATTAAAAGCTTGTATGCAGACGGAGAGAGGCGAGCTGTAATACTGGTTTCCCTCTCCCGCCTGTTGGCTAATAAAACAGCTTACATGCAATGAGAGAAATACACAAACCCAATCAATATTTGATCTAACAGCCAGGGCTGGGCCCACAGTGGCACAGGGAAGAAGGCGGCGAGGAGTTGAAAAATAAATTGCATTAATCCAGCACGGTGATTTAGTGCAATTATGTCATGTAGACACAGCCTTGTTTCTAGAGAGATAGTCACAGAGAGATAGAGAGAGAGCGAGAGAGAGAGAGAGAGAGAGAGAGAGCGAGAGAGAGAGAGAGAGAGAGAGAGCGAGAGAGAGAGAGGAAAACAGAGGGATTCCGGGCCTCCCATCTTAATTTCGGCTGGTCATGGGTGAAACAGAGAGAGAGTTCGGACGTTTAGATGCCCCACACAGAGAGAGAGAGAGATGCAGACAGAGAGCGAGAGAGAGGGACGCAGACAGAGAGAGAGAGAGACGGGGGGAAAGAGGGAGGGACTGAATGAATAAGTGCCACCTCATGTAAATTCAACCAGCCCTGTCTCGGCCCCAGTGCCCCCCCCACATCCCCCGTCGCTGCCCTAGTGCCACGGAGAAAAGGCAGCGGCGGCCGTGCCGCGTAGACGGCGTTCACATTCCCCTTCTCTGCTCAGTGTTCCATGACAACAAGGTGAGGCGGGCGACAGAGGTTAGGCTGAACAGCTGCTTCCTGGGCTTGGAAATTCCAGGCATTGTGGGCCATCTGTCTATATGTTCACTGATGTATATGAGAGCCATCTATCAGGCTGCGAGCCCTGCAGCTGCCGGGGCCGTCACACCCCAGTCTGTTGGCCTGCCTGCCTGACTGCCTGCCTGCCTGTCTGCCTGCCTGCCTGCCTGCCTGCATGGCTGCCTGGCTGCCTGCATGGATGCCTGGCTGGTTTCTTCTAGCCTCATCCGCAACACAATGAGAGCTCCTTCTTCACTTTGTGTCACACAGAATGGGCTGATTTGATTAAGTCCTGGGCTCTCATTATGTTAGGTAGGGGCGTAGAATTTCAATGATGATCCATAATGCATGACCGGGGGGGGGGGGGGGTGTTTGTTGCCATGGCGACATAAATTCAAGGTTACCAGCTCAGACGCATAATTGGGTGCACATTGAGCTCTGAAGAGGTGCTGTTAAAATTCCCCTCATGAAAGTGGAGCATCAATCATGCTGTCGGAGATTGCAAAGTAGTCATAATCAAACGAAATGCAGAAAGAAAACATCATACAGGAATCCGGGGCGTCCTTATATCCATTGAAAACTAATCTAATATTTTGGAATGGGCCTTTTAAGACAATCGAACATATCTATTTATGTTTTCTCTCGTTCGTCTTTACCTCTTCCAGCTTCCAACGTCTGTCGGCTTGGTTTACCATTACTTTTATTTTCTAGAGAAAGTTAGACTCACTTTATTTGGTCCTTATCTTTCTCTCCCAGACAGGAATATACCCGGGGTCTGTGCGGCTCCCCCCAAATGATGGAAATCAATTCTCACAAGAGATCAGGACCTCTATGACAAGCAGAGCCTGCAGCTCCGGTCTCATCAGACCCATTTGAACAGCAGACAAAAGGGAAAGATTTCTGCCCCTTGTGCCTTCTCCCTGAAATCCCATTGAAAATCTGTTCATGCCTGCTACAATCTGCTCCAGACCTCTTTTATTTATGCCGCTTTTCATTTCTTTTTTTGCTCGTTTGTTTTGTTTTGTTGTTTTCTTTAGCATTGGCTAGGCCGGGGATGTGTTCGGCACGGGGAAGGGTGTCGGCCCCCTGGATAAAAGCTTTACTACTGCGGGGGGGGTTTGTATCCCCCCCCCCTCCTCAATTTTTACAAGTACGTTTGGCGTCAGTACCAAAAAAGTGATTGGCTCGAAGCTGCTTTTTATTTGGAAAGGTTTTTGTTCCATCAGAGACATTGTTTGGAATAGGCAGAAATGACCGTGGTTTTGTAGGTCAGGGGCTTGTGCCATTTAGCGTTAATTGCCATGGCTGCCTACAATGGACTTGCCTGTATGTGTGTAGAACTATAAAGTGCCATTATGAGGACTCTATCGCGATATAACCCGCCCCCACTTCATCCATCAATGCACCACCTGCCACTCCTGCAGTTCATAATGATAAATCAAATGGGATTCATCAAGCTATTAAGTTGGTGCTTATTATCTCTTACACAGGGGTAGTTCAGATGTTCATAGCCTGGAGATATGTGCCTTCAAAGCAATAATCTGCTCCATTTATTGAATATTTCCCTTCATTTGTCACATGAATTATGCTTGGTGGTGTAATTTATCAGGCTATCTCCTGTCAAACAGTGTCTGTCACATGGAGTAGTGGGTTTATTTACAGTGTCTGCACACAAATGCACATAGTGGGTTTCCCATAACTTATTTTCCTTATCCACAGGTAGAATTGCAAGGTCAAACTTGACTTCCAGGATACAGTTCTTCAACATCGGGCTGGAGACAGTCTTTTGTGAATAGCAAACGGCAATGTCTATCTTTAAGATGTGAACATGAAAAATTGATGCAGTTTACTTTTGCTCAAGTGAAAGTCTACTCTGCTCAGAAAGAAGCAACAAACACATTCTCTGCAATGCGATACGATCGATGCTCAAGCATCAAATGAATCCCCTATTGGAAGATGTCTGCATACGCCAGTCACACTTCCACCTTCAAAGGCCCTCGTGTACAACACGGGGAAGCCTTTTTGTGTGTGTGTGTGGAGAGAACAAACGAAAACAGGTTATTAAGAGGAAGGTCCTTACTGTAAAAACAGAAAGACAGACATTTCTTTTCAAGTCCAATTTCCTGAGCTACTGTACTTGCCAGCCATCATTTTGACGAGCGCCTCTCTTTTAAGCGGCTCAACAGGGTTCCTGCCAGAGAACTGCGTCAAGTTTTTAATGAGCCCCTTCTTTCTTGTGCCACTGTTACAGGTGGGGATCTATTGTGCTCTGTAGGGCGTAACACAGGCCTTACCTAGTCGATTAGCATCTGCAAGCCATTTAACGTGTGTGTTTTTTGTCTTCTCTTGAAGCCATTGTCTTATACATGACAACAATGGAAGCTCTCACCACAGGAAAAAACACCGCAAAAGCGTTTTAATCAGTGACGAGTAGCGTTCGCTTCGTGATGTCTCCACGGCCGAGCGTCAAATGATGCAGTTCATTTGATTTCCAGCTGTTACGTGGCCTTATAGTGCGACGTCCTCGCTGTGCTTCTGAACGAACTCCTTGTGAGGGAGGAACTAACATTATCACACAGTCACTGGAAACAGAGACTGTGGTCTATGGGTCTTAGGGATGATTTTGTTAAATGAACTTAAACCTGTGTGTGTGTGTGTGTGCGTGTGTGTTACAGAGAGAGGGGGGGGGGCGGTGCGAGAGAGAGGCAGCAATGGGGAATAAAATATGGAGTGAAGGAAAGGGGAGAGAGAGGTAGAGAAAGAGAGAGAGAGAGAGAGAGAGAGAGAGAGAGAGAGAGAGAGAGAGAGACAC
>JAODLL010000015.1:2075708-2086329 GCA_026546735.1 Forbesichthys agassizii
TGTGTAGTATTATTTTCAGCAGACTGTTTTTCTATTGTTGTGACTTAGATGAAGTTAGAGCACATTTTATGACCAATACATGCAAAACTCCACGTAATCCCAAGGGGTTCACATACTTTTTCTTGCAACTGTACATAACAGACGTTAAGCTGCTTGAATAGTGTCTTGCTTTGCCTCCACCTGCCTTTTGAATGTGTGCGCCGTCCTGGATGCCTTCACATTGAGCCACTGCATCTGCCACTGCAGGCTAGATGCGCTCACACACCAATCACAACCAAAGACATGCCAGAGGACACCTAATACGCCGCTCAAGCCAAGTGAATGGATTTACTCTCCAGGAGCTAACAGGAACAGAGCTAGTGGAGCGCCATGACAGCGGTAGTGGTCAACTAAAAGGCTCACCGTCCCTTCCGTAATTGAATGTGCACTCACTAGCAGAGCATCAACACTGTATACACTGTGTGTATATAAAAGAAGCAACAATGTTTAAAGTGTATATTCAGTATGGTAGTGAGCCAGTTAAAGGCAGGGTCAGTCATTCTCGAGAACGCTGGATAACTTCTAGCTCAAATAAAAACATCGCTTGGCGGTGCACCTCACACATCGAAATGCATTGTGAAGCAACGGCTTAGTTAATATGAGAAGTGTTCACCACTTTGTTTATGTTTCTATTTACAGAGCCAGGGCTGTGTAGAAGTATCACTTTTTTCCATATGCACGCAAGCAATATGCACACATGCAAGGAGATATTTGTCTAATTTGACAAAAAATAGCGGACTGTACCTTTAATTTAAAAAGATACACAATTTAGGCTACAGTCTTTGTAAGCCAACTAACTGTAGTTGTACTGTATAGGGTTATATATATACTACAGTATATATAAATATTGTAAATATTTTAGCCTTCATATATATATATATATATATACTGTAGTATATTATGTGTAATGTGTATGTATATTGGTGGGGACACAATCCAGTAGGCCTACTATGTGCTACTCCAATCTGAGAATCGGCCCACCCATTTCAGTGTGTCATTCTGGAAGATTCTGTTACGTTTCAGCAAGCATAAGGCTTGTTGAAGCCCTGTATATTTATATATAGAGTGTATACTGTATATATATATATATATATATATATACCATTAAGCAGTGTGTGTGTGTGCATGTGTGTGTAACAGTCACACACAGTATACTGTGTATACACTGTACTGCATGATTCTCTCGAGTGTCTTTGGGGCTTTTCATTTTAAGTTGCAATCTGTCACATGGGAAAACTAATCACACTGACAGATGAAAGGTGGGGGCCTGAGGAGGGGTCATCTACTCAAAGATCGCTTCCTCTGATGGCTGACTGACCTCTAACCCCCACCCTCCACAACTAGAGGATTCTGGGTAAAAGGGGTTAGCCAATTGTGATGAAGCTCACAATGCATGCTTCTGGGAAATGGGATCTTATCTGAAAATACTGTATGGTACCTTCATTTAGGACCCCTATGCACTGGATTAGGCAAACACATTAGTTATGTACAGATAGCAAATGAAGAACACAACCGACATCCACCTACAAGGTTGTGACTCAGTCACCCAGTCCTACATTTATAATTGGACGTGCTGCATACACAGAATTCCTGCGTTCAATGAAGCCTTTCACAGTGCACCAAACCAACCAGACATCTTCTCACACACACCAGACAACAAGCCAGGGTATATTTACTTGTATCGTGTTTGAACACGTCCCACTTGAAACAAAAGTACTGTTGTGTCTTCTTTTGCCTTGGTGGTATATCAAACAACAGCAGCAGCCCGGGCCACAGGAAGTTCAATGTTATCGTCTCCTTACTGCTGGCCAGGCACAGCTCCTTATTGCCACAGCTCCGGGTCGCAAAATAAGTTGTAGACCGTTCAATTACAAGTCCCCTGCCAACCCCTTGGACCCACCTATTCCCTCCGGGACCAAAAGGTGGGTTTTCCCCGAAACCTTTCTTCTCAGCATGGATGTGGTGTGTGAGTAAAGGCTGAGCAGAGAGGACATTAGGCTGTTTACGGTTTATTAATTGTTTCGGAGGGAGAGGCAGTCAAAAGCGTGACCCGCTGTTAACTAGCACATAAACCCCTCCACATGTTCGCAACATCTGGGCACTTCTAAGTAAACAATACAGTGAAACATACTTTGTACATTTATAATGTTGCCTGGTTCAGTCTGGGGCTGCAGCTGCTCGGCCTCCCCCAGCCCGGTCCGGCACATGTCCACTGACGGTGCCAAAAATGGCCACAGTATTCAATTATATTTCCGTAATTGTGGGTGATGCACATTAATCATATCTAATAATCGGTTTTCACTGACATATGGCGAGCGGGGCTGCTCCTTCGAGCACAGAATTAACAGACTTTTTGTTTTTTTGTCTATGAATGTTAGTATTCGGATGCTAAGAGTAAATTAGTTCAAATGGAATCATAATCGAGAACACCATTTCCATAAATCCTCTTCCGATGCCAGCCAAGACTCACAGAGACACACCACCGTCATAAACAGCTGTGCCAGGAGGAGGTTGTGTGTGAGGATGTGTATAGTGACATTTTGTCTGCGTGTCTGTGTGTATGTGTGTGTGTATGGGGGGGGGGGGGGGACCAGAGCTGGTGAGTGTTATGCATTAATATCTGGCAATGAGTCAGATTTATTGTAAGACAGGAAGGAGTTTACACAGATGTAACCTTTGTCTAGCACGGCTTGTCACTCAGGTCTCCATCTGCTAAAGGTACCTGTGTGTACGTGTGTGTTTTGTGTATGCCATACTGCAATAGGCCTCCAATACATGACCTCCAATTGCTCCCATACGGGCTAGAGCTGTCAACCCATGTGCTGAGGGGAGAAGACAGCTAAACAACTGATTATCTGTTGCAGTCACCTCCAGAAAACATTGACAACGCTTCACCGCCAAGAGAGGGTGATCCAAACTTGATAGGTGAACTCTCTGCGCGCGCGCGCGCGTGTGTGTGTGTGTGTGTGTGTGCGCGCGCCCGCCTGCATGTGTGTGGACTTGTGTGTGCAGTTACACAGCGATCACTTACTCAGACACACTGTATTTCAATACTGGACCATTATGCTTTAACTTTAGGAAAGGTTTGTTATTAACAATATTTATTTTTGATTCACTAACATGGGTTGCAATAATAAATAATAATACAACGCCATCAAAAGATGCAATTAACTTTAATCATTTTCACCCAAAACAATAAGACCACTTGAAATCAGAGGCATTTATACATTGAATATTCTCCACACAACATGAGAGCAGTAGGATACGTGTATTTTATACTTTTTATTTGTATCCTTTTCATTCACTAGTTTTTTTCCAAATAAGTTCTCTGTCCAACTATAACGGATGTCTTCATTCAAACAGTTGTGCAGTTAAAATAAGCATGCCTGTGTGATGCTTGTCTTTTGAGCCTCTTCAGTTTCAATATAGTCAAACAGGGAAGCATGCCTTTCCCGTCTGTAGTCCATATGGACGCAAAGGAACCTATCTCTGTCCATAATATATCGCTGCTAAAATTGCTTTCTTGTGAATCACACTCTCCATCTACCGCTGCATGTTCCTATGCGTGGTGTGGGCGCTTAGAAAAGGTTTGCTAGGACGAGCGTGCCTCCACTTGATCAAGATACGGCGCTCGTGTTGGTTCACGTTCCCTTCCCTCTGCTCAAAGAGCTAATTGTGGTGACGCAACATCACTGTGTGACACGGCAAGTGACTAACGCATTAGCCGTCACTGCTTGATAGGGCTGTCGCCGTCATGTCTGTAGGCTTTAGATACACACACACACACACGACTGTACATTCATAACACACCTACGGCCCTGGTGGTGGTGGTAGGGGGGAGGGGGGTCTTGTCAGGGCAGTTTGCTTGTTTTGATGGTGGCGGGTGCAACGCCCATGGCTCACATGTTGTTTTTATCCCAACTGTCAGAGCCCCGGTGAGCTCACGCAGACACAGCTGGCTCGGGTGGAGCTGCTAGGGGTATACGCAAGGCAGGGAGTTGAAGGACATGGATTCCTGCCAACACGTTTCCTACATGGTACATGGCTTACAAGTGCAACTGAGGGTGGGTGGTGGTGGTGGGGGGGCGATAGTGGGGGCCCTCACCCCTGAACACTGCCCACCCCGCCATCTGCCTGGGGGGGAGGGGCTGTGGGTGACTTACAGCTTTCACAGTAGCACAGTCTGGCAGCCATGCCCTCCTCCAAGCCCTCCTTCATCATCCTTATAACCCCATAGCTATCAGAATGCCCACCTTTTACTTCTGCTCGGCTTCAGCTCACCTCACCAACCCCCTGCATCTCCTTCCACTGCAGGCTATCGCTAACAGGAGCGTGTTAGCGACGCCAAAGTCCTTATAGGCGAGTATCGCCACTTGCAGCCATCTTTCACACACTTCTGGGCAGTTATTAGGAAGACTATTGAAATGAATGGTGGGAGAGAGCCATAACAGCTCTTTCAAAGGTTACTGGGACATAATAACTGCATGTACAGTATATAAAATCAAAAAATCAAGTCGAATCAGATAAAAACGGCTTACAACCTTTGATGACTTTGCCCCAAAATAAGGTTAAAAAACTAATTTTTTCCACAGGTTGTACTTCTACTCGGCTTGCGTCAATCACATGAAGCTTGGTAGTTAAAAAGCAAGCAACTGGCTCAATTGGGTGGACGGGAGGGATATGTGTCTCCAACTGTCAAATTTCAGAATTCTCCCATAGAGGTCCATAAAAAAATGCAGGCATGTCTCTTTAAAAAGTGTCTCTGGTGACGGCACCGGTGTTTCTCTCTTTAACACACGCGCACACACACACACGCACACACACGCGCACCTACACACACGCGCACACACACACACACACACACACACACACACACACACACAATTAAAACTTTGCTATTAACCTATTATTAACATGTACACCCACCAGCAATTTAGCAAACACCCTATTTGCTTTACTGAATATATAGGAAGTGCATTTGTGTGTCTTCACATCCATGAGTTTGTTGTGCACACAGCTAACCGCGCTTGTGTTTGCCTTCTAACGTTTATCTGTGCTATGTGTGACTGGATCGGTGGGGTTGAGCGCCATGTCCAGCCGAGTATCTCTGATGGTGTAAGACTTTCCTGGTCACTGTGAGCCAAATAAAACACAGCGGGGGAGGGCTCGGAGATTAAACACATCGGAGAGGAACCCCCAGAACAATGAAGTTTCACAGAATGAGGGGGATGTTTAAATGAGAGTAAATACCAGGTTTATCATCGCAATGAAAGCCGCGTGCTAATTATATTACCCAGTGCTAAAGTCTCACTGCTTAAACAAATGCATATCAACAAGGGGCATTAAATGCTTTCTTGTTGTGAGTAATAGAGCAGATTTCGACAGCAACGTTTGTTTCTATTACTTAAAGCTGTAAAACAAAGCTACAGATAGAGCTACTCCTTTTTATTGTTTTTACTATATAGGATATGTGAAGGTCATTGCTATACGGAAGCTAGCTACTAGCTACTAGCTGCTAGCTACAGATGCAATGTATGTTATTACTAGAAGGCTGTTGGCTGATATCCATCAGCCAGAGTTCCTTCATCCTCCTACATTCTGCTATAAATAATAGCAGGTTACTATGGAGTGACTCATACACCACCTCCAGGTCACTGTTGCCCTTCTCCCCCCAGTTGGTGCCCTAAAAGGCTTGATGCAGACAGACAGGTAGGTGTGTGAGCACACAGGCGAGGATTAGCGCCTTTTCGTGACAGCGACGCGCGGGCAAACACATGGACTGGGATCAGTCACACTTACAAATTGACTTCGATTAGTGCAGGAATTCAGGAACCACATTAGCTCACATCGTCTGAGCTATATACAGTTCTCATGGTGTACTTGAAACCAGACGTTGCCATCATTTCTACCAATGGGGATATCATCTTTTTAACTCAAGCTCCAATGATCAGGCTCCACCCAGAGAGGCAACATACTGTATACAACAACACTCCTCATGGTGGCTGGACAGCCAGACACAGCAGCAGCTATCTCAGCTGACACGAGAAACGATTTCCATTGAAAAAAATGAAAAAAGAAATACATGTTTACTTTCTCTGGTTAAGCGGCAATGTGCCTTAATACAGCTAATTAGGCCTTTTAATCAAGGATAGCATTGTATTGATCGCTATCTGTGCTTGGGGTGGGTGTGGGGAAGGGCTGTAGTGTTAACTATAGAACACTGATTATTCCTGCTCCACTAGAGCTGTCAGTCACCTGGTGCACAATCCCATCAACCCCCAACTGCCTCTTGGTGCTAAAGACACAGGGAGAGAGAGAGAGAGAGAGAGAGAGAGAGAGAGAGAGAGTGGACCAGTTTAAATAAATAGGAGTAAGTTGAAATCATCTCAGACTTATAATTAATCTCTTGTCGACTTCTTTTGACTGTGTGATTAAATAATTACCTAAGCACCATAAGCCTCGTGATTCAGTCATAATCCTGAATTAGCAGGCGATGGTCACCTCCTCGACCACGTTTGTTCGGCACATAATTTCAACTCTCTGTCTCCATAGGGCACGCTTTCGCCTGGATGTGCTACTGCAGTCTGTGGTGGATGCGCTGTTGACAATGCTTACAGGTCCCCGCAATAAACCCCTTTTCACACATTTACCCACAAACAAATCCTCCCGCCCTCTCGTCCCACACCAACCGCCTGGAATACACATTTATACACACACAAACACACACACAGACACACAGGAACACAGTCATGTCGACTGAGCCGAGCGTATACCCTTTTGACCCTTTGACAGGTGCGCGGTGGATCTCAAAGTGAGGGGAGAAGCCCGGAGCGGGTCTACAAGTCAGAGCCGTGCCCTCGCCGTAGGTAGCTGTCGAGCTCCTCGGGGCTCCGGGGGACGTCTACGCCTCTCACAGGAAGCCATAACTCTCTGCCCAGGAAGTGAGGTGTGTCTGGAGCCCTCTCTACATCTGTCTGGCAAGGAGGCAAGGGTCAGAGGTCAGACGAGCATGGGACCACTTATAACATGTATTATGTATGACTGGTGCCATATTTACATGTGTCTGAAGGTGATGCAAATTGAGAAGGAAAAAAAAGAGAAAAACCGAGAGGAAGTTCAGAGCACTGCACTTCCTTTGTCAACAAAGAGTCTGTGTAAACAGTCTGGGCTGATGCAACACCCGAGCTGGAGCAGAAACACGCAGAGTTTATGTCATCTATTGATCAGAGCACAACCTGCATATATTAAAGCCTTTTCACAAAGAGCTTGTTAGCCTAAGATTAGCGGTCAAGGCCCTCATTAAACGTTCACATATAAGACTGAAATGCTGGCGCCTTCTTCTGAGCCACTTGAAAAAAGGGGAACGTGATTTCCACAGATCCAAATGTGCGACTGCAACGCATTATTTCACTTGTCCTTCTGTTATGATCTCGCCCAACGACAGCTGTGACCTTCAGATGTGGAACATTGATTTCATTCTTTCTTTTACCTGTTACCTATTCCTCCATCATATTCCCCCCGGTCCAAGATAGGCTAAAGAACCCCTGAAACAACACATGGGAGGAATATAAGTGATGAGGGGCTCACAAAGCGGCGTCAAAAGCTTCAGGGGATGATCCCGGTGATCTCTCATATAACACTCCAAGGCATATCATTAATAGGTAGTTTTCTAATTTCTATGAGAGTAAATTAGGGCCTCAGTCTCATTGTTATCTCGTGGCTGGTGGCACACAGCCTGTGGAGATGTATTGTATGGATCTGGGAGGGTTGGACAGTCACTGGATAATTTTGACAATGGGGTTCGAGGGGTATCATCCATCACTTGCGTGCTTACATGAAAGTTTCGACAGGTAGAGGTCACGACGATGTGTCAAAAGCCAGCAGAGATGGATGCCTTTAATTTGGGTAATGAAGAGTTAACTCCATCTTGGGAGAGCATGGAGAGCCTTGGATGGGAGATGACGGCACACCATAAAAATAAAGCCTTATTTAATTCTTCAATCCCTAATGAAAGACAAGGAAACACAATCCTTGATTGACAATGAAGGCCCAGCCGTAATTCCCTACAGACAGTTCACTTAAGTTCCTTCCCTTGTTAATCTCAAATATAATGAATTGCAAAATCTAAGGTTAAATGTGGCAGCGTGAATTCATTATCACTAATATATTAGACCGGAAGATGACTTACAGTGCGGCCTCTCTTACTTTCATTAATGGTGAATGGCTTTGATTTACCCAAGATTCAGATGGCCTATGTGTCCTCACCATCACTCTCAGCGCTGTGTGGTCATTGTCCTTCCTTAGGGCTGGTTCACAGTCTACACAATCTATGCAGACGTGAACGCATCGAGCTATGCAAGGAGGATTTGATGCGTACTTGCGTAGAAAAATGTGTTGTCCTCGTTTTTATAACGCAACACAAGCGCGCCTGCCGTTTCATCTGAAATGGCTCAGAGCATCAACTGACGCGCGTTTTCTATGTGCTAAAAAATACACGCGTAGCACTTGGTTTGCCCTCACGTCCGCGTAGCTTGCATATACTATGAACCGGGCCTTACGGCGGTTACATACTGGATGCGTATTTCCCTATGTTGCGTTTTTTACGCAAACACAATGCGTAACATTATACGTGACAACAACTTCTGATTAGCAGGTCCCATGGCCGGTCCTAGTAAGCTAACGTAATGAAAACCTGGATGAAACTGACACTGCTCCAGGGGAAATATGATTATTAATACAGTATAAGTACACATTTTGCCAATAAAATTCACCACAGCTTTATTTTCGATACAACCAGGTCATGTTAACGCATGCATGCATGGATTTTTTCAACGATCTCTCACTGGGTGACTTTATCAGAATTGAGAACTTTTAAACTTTATGCTAATTTCCAGCGAACCATTGGTTCAGCAACTACCAATGGCAGGACAGATGTTCTCTGCATCTTCTATTCAATAGCTATCCCTCGCTGTTAACTAGTGCATGTTTGCGGTCCATATAGTGTAATAATAGAATTCATACAAAAATTTCCCTCCAAAATGTTAATAGTTTTTGAGGGAATGCACACTATTTGCCAGATTAATTTGACTAATTTTACAAGACCTCACGGCAGGTCTAGTTGCTGGCACGCCCACCTTGAGCTGGCGGTTTAAACACTAGAGAGGGCTTGGCAACAGCTTATCAGCGATTGAGCGGTTTGATTGCGTTGGCAGTGTGAATACTGCTACTGACCCTTTCTTTCTAGACATTAGATAGAAGTAAAGAATCAAACTAGGTGGTAGTATAATAAACTGTATATACATATCGAACGTATGTACATAATACTATACTATGTGTATACTTTACACAATGTATATAATTCCACACTTTAGCGTGAGTGTGAGGCCCTATTTCAATGTTACGTCAGAAATTGTATTCTCCCTGAGCTGTCATTCAACTTCATCCATGACCCTTCTCTCATTGTTGCAGGCTTAATGGTAGCGCCTCAGCCAAGATAACAGTTAATGCGCCCCTGTCTGTCAGCCAAGACCCGCAAAGACCATCTCGTACTAAACCACCAGGAACCTTATCTGCATACTGACGTGTTTTATGGACATTCAGAATGCATGCACATGCATGTGAAAAGAAAGGCATCTACAATGCAAGGCCCTTTAGAGTGTATCATATTCATAGGAAGGACTTGGAAAGCTAGCGTGTATGACATTATTACAGCCATGCTACGGTGTGGCCAACTTGCCCTGTTTATTTCAATGGATGGAGGATACATAAATTAAGCTATTATTAACATGTGCACCCACCAGCAATGTAGCAAATAACCGATTTGCTTTACGGAAGATATAGGAAGTGCATTAATATGTCTTCACATCCATGAGCTTATTGTGCACACAGCTAATAGCCTAATAGTGCACTAAGTAGCAGTAGTGGCACTCCTATATTTTCTGGTGAGTGACAGTAGGGTTACGTGCACCTAATGACAGGGTTTTAAAGCTATGGCTACCGCTAATTGGGGTGACGTGTCCGTCCTGTGTCCCCCCAAGATATGTCTTGCTACCAGGGATTAGACATGATTAAGGTACTGGTCCCTTTAAGTGCTTTATGGCCTCATAGTATTTATCCTCAATGCTGAGATTAGCCCAATGATGGACAGACAGAGATTGCAGGGGTCATGGTATACCTAGACAGTTAGTTTGGATCTTATTATGGGCACGTTCGTTGGTGGGGCTTTGGTAGTTACATATATCACCAGCCATTATATGCGAGTGACCGTTATCTGCCTTAAAAAGGCCAATGTAATGTGAACAGCATCTTTACATATACTGTATACAGAGTATATATATATATATAATGTACAATCATGTTTTTTATTATTTTCATGGCTTTTACCTAGTTTTCAGTTGTTTGTTATTTCTTTTTGTTTAATTTAATTTAATTTTATCCTTTGTTTTTCAAATGTTTTTAACTGTAAAGCACGTTGAGTTGCACATTATGTATGAAAGGTGCTAGAAAAATAAAGTTTATATATATATATATATATATATATATATATATATATAGAGAGAGAGAGAGAGAGAGAGAGAGAGAT
>JAODLL010000015.1:2103151-2126383 GCA_026546735.1 Forbesichthys agassizii
CCCCCCCCCCCCCCCCCCCTCCCCCCTCCCCCTTTCCCCCCCCCACACCCCCCCAACCTCCCCATCCAGGAGCGGGGAGGCCGTGAGGGAGCATCGGCCCCATCTGCTGCAGTGATATTTACCATCCCTTCACATTGGTGAGAAGGGAGGATTGCTGAGGCCCAATTCCCTCATGGTGTTTTAGCACACACACACACACACACACAGTACAAACACACATAGATATCCAGAGACATATTAGATGTGCTAAAGAGAGAAATTGAGAGATAGAGAGAGATACGGAGAGAGAGAGAGAGAGAGAGTGGGGGGGGGCGGTGAAGAAAAGATAGAGGCTGTTGAAATTATGCTTGTACAGGCCGATGTTAAGTTTGAGTTTAACCTGCTGTGGCCTGGCTACAAAATAAGCCAGGGCAGCTTGTAACATAACTGCACTAACATAGAAGCATGTTAATAGACTGTTGAAATATAAACCATAGTGTGACGTCATTCATTGTTTACCTTTATATAATACCTTTCTAATATAATATATTTTTTCTAAAGCACACCCCATTACACCTATTAGAAGAAGTGATATTAGCTAATGAATCCTTGCCACTGTATTTTAATTTGCAGTTCTGTTCTGTGAGTTGCTGATCTAGCCACCTTGTGGCAGAAGAAGAATTACATCTTCAGTTACTGCTGTGTAACTTCCTCTGGGTTCAAACCTGGTCAGCGGCTCCCTTGTTTAGAGCTCATAGTGGTGCTTTTCTCCCCCCCCCCCTCCCCCCCCCGTTGCTAAGCGTGGGCGGGGAACTGTTTCTAAAGAAGTCGCGGGGAGCTGCGACGGTGAGAGAGACAGCCCACAGCGGGGTTGTCGTGAGAGGTCTGAGCTGGCAGAGCTATTGTCTCCTGGACACAGAAACAAACAGTTCAATCACTCCTCCCGGGATCTGTCCTGACAGGTGGTATAGGATCTCATTGGGAGAAGGTCACTTTTCTGTGTGGAGAGCCTGGAGGTCATGCATCCGTCATGCGAATTATCTGTCGAAAGGACAGGAAGTCAGTTCTATGCCTGCTTTCCTTTGTAACCCCAACTTTGTGCCATATAGTTTAAAGTCTGTTATAAACCATCCTGCGCAGCATTGGTGATGTGGAACTCTGCTGATTTGTAACACAGAGGAACTTTGTAGGGCCATTCTGTAAACACTGTCTAAAAGGAGCACTCTTATGTTCCCTGCGGTAAAAATGGCATCAGTGTAATTAGAGCTAATTTACAAAGTAATCTAACTCTGTTTGCAGAGCAATTACACATGTTGGTTGCCCTGATTGTGGTCAGTTTGGGGTTTACATTACCTTGTTTGGAATTAATTCCAACTCTACGCTAGATATTTATCTTAAAGCCTTTCAGCTGCCCCGAAGCCCTTCGCACTTCCACTAAGCTGTGTGGGTTTAATCTTCATTAAAAGGACATAAATTCACAATATCAGACCAATGTCTGGGTTATAATGTATGCATGGTGTTTTTTAATCCAGATTAGGATGTGTTATTTTATTAAATTACACAACATTTTTGTCATGATTTATTGCTTCTGATAATTCACTAGTCAGTATGTGTTTATACTTGCTTGTTTAAAAGATAATGATGTTACCCTCTAATCAAATGGAGTGGGATATTAGGGTATCTATATATCTGGAAAGTCCTTTTGGCTTTCTGCCCAGATGCATGGATTTAAGACCACAGCTCTGCTACCCCTCCACTGTTTTTGAGTAGAGGATTGTGTGTGTGTGTGTTTTCTCTTTGGTGTTCAGGACTGGTGAGATGATGGCCAGCAATAAAACTTAGCTGACACTAATTATAGTACTGACCATGAAAGTCCTCAGTAACTACAGCTCTGCCATTTAGGATAAAGCTACACCAAAGCGTTTACGTCTCAAACTAACACACAACAAGCGTCCCTGACTATCCCCTCAAACTCCAGTAAGAGTAATCCACATCCTGATTTGAACAGCGACGTAAAGGTGCCCGTGCAACGCCCCCAACCCCCCGAAGCCAGAGAACAGTCAGCAGAGGGTTATTCATATGGGTTTGTAACCTAACACCGTGTTACTGCCGTGACCCCCGTCTCTCTGCGCTCACCAGCCGAGAATCCCTCAATGTGCTCTGCCATTGTAGGTCCCAGGGCTACACCTCTCTCTCTCTCTCTCGCTCTCTCTCGCTCTCTCTCTCTCTCTCTCTCTCTCTCTCTCTCTCTCTATCTATCTATCTATCTCTCCGTACCCACTCCATCTATTTGCATGTTACCCAGGTTACACCATTAGGGCACCTCCTCACAGTTAGAATCGGCACGGGGTCCCATTTGACAATCTCTGCTGCCTCAGTAAATAATTAGCACACTAGATCCCCCGGGGCTCTTTACAGGAAGCACGGCTTGCTTATAGAAAGGGCTAAGGTTCTAATGATTGCTAGTCTGCAAGGCTTTTCACTCCGACCCCCATGCAGACATCTAGAGACATCTGCACATTTGCAAATAAGTATAAGACAAATAACATGTACTCACACGGGTTAAAGCTGAAGGTGGAAAATAGTCCAAAATAGTTTTAAGATTTAGTCTGGTTTAAAAGAGCTCTGTTTGACTTCAAAGATGTGCTTTCAAAGCAACTGATCTGCAGAATTTCTCTGCTTCAACATTTTTAATCTGCTGCTCAGCACAACACAGGACATTACATTACCTACATCCAACAACATCATAATCTGTCTGTCCGCCTGGTAAAGCTATTCATGTTTAAACAATCCCAGGGACATCAACCAATTTTGAGTCAGATGCTTGACCTAACTTATTAGCAAAGGAGACACCCATGCATCGCAATGCCCACTCAGGATTGCATGTACGAAATGACAGCTCCTGCCAAAAAGACCATTAATAACAGCACGTAGATGTTAATGGCTTTTGTGCAACTATTGATGCGGAGATAACTCCAGATGTTATTCTGAAGGGAGCAGGCAGAAAATGATAATGTGCCAAGACCAGAGTGACACTATAGACAACCTCTCTCCCTCTCCAATACTCTACCACCACATGGTCTAAACACCACACACCACACGCAATTTGGAAGCAAAAATATGTAAAAGAAAGGGGAATCGGGACGCTGAATAATTCATTTAGGTGTGGATGAACAATTCATATGCGCAACAGTGAATCTATATCCGTTATGGAAAAATGTTATATTCATGACCTATAGAACAATCCGGAAGATCTCCTGAAAATGAACCGGGGGGCAGACTGCTGTCCTGGGAATTCACGCACAGCGTCAGAAGCTCTTTTAGCCTTAACAGGATTTGCAAGATGATTTTATTGACTCCCCAGAGTTCCCATCACAGCATCGCCTCGGAGGCCTAGAACACTGTGCCAGCAGGCGGCCTGGTCAAACCCAGCATGCGAGAAACACGTCCGCCAAGAATAGACAGGAATGCAGAACAGGTCCAAGAGCACAACACAACACTGCAGGTGGGTTAGTGGATGGATGTGCACTGTTTGGGGCGCTAGACCTCAGTGTCTGGGTAGTGTGGATATTACCCCCACATCCCTGCTCTACTACCCCCCCCCCCCCTCTCTCTCTCTCTCTCTCCCTCCCTCTCTCTTCCTCTCTCTGTCCCCATCTCACTCTCTTCTCCTCTCTCTCTCTCTCTCTCACTCTCTCTCTCTCTTTCCATACACCTCTCACTCTTTCTCTTCCCCAGCCCCCCTCTCTCCCTCCTGGCTGCTTGCAGTGACTCATTTGGCTGAGCACCTCCGCCACTGGCAGTGCAGTGCTGTCGCTGGGTGACCAGCAGCACCCATGGACCGATGACAGGCGTGGTCCTCAAGGCACACACAGACAGACACACACACAGACAGACAGGCAGACAGACAGGCAGACAGGCAGACACTGCCCACTCCTGCAGTGTTTCTGTCACTCTGCTTTGAATGACCTATATTCCCTCCCTCAAACGCTCTTTATTAGAAATGATGAAATAAGGCATCAATAATCCGAGACCCCCCCATCCCCCATTCCCTCCCTCCACCCCCCAGCCCCCACCCCCTCACCCCCTTCCCTGCAGAAAGGATGTTTGCTTGGTCTGGCAAACCTGAAGCCAAATGTGAATTAAGATCAAATATTCACCACGCCTACTCATTATTCAAAACATGCATTTTAGAAAACATGTCCAACACCCATTCTGTTTATCTGTCTTACTTTATCTAACCTGCAGTAGAATAATAAATAATAGCTCCCGCTCAGCATTTATCATTTTAGTGCCTTTGCTCTAAATAATTAACCCTCGCGCTGTCTTATGGGTCAAAATGACCCGGTGCACTTCCCAGTAGAGGGCAGCAACCACAACACGGACATATGACATTCCGCGGTTTGCTCCCTCTGCTGCTAGTCTGCTGAAATGCCTTAGGACAGTGCGAGGGTTAAACTTATAGGGTCAAACAAGGAACAAAGGTAAGTGCCTGTTACTGGGTAAATGTGAAACAGTTTGAGCTATGCTTACAGAAGGACTGTCCATAGCAGTAATGAGATGTGTCCCTGCATGTATCCCATCTGTAGGTCTATGAACAGTTACAGGAGGATTCTACGCTACTTTAGCAAGCAGTGAGATGAGGGACACTATTGTGATCAAAAATGTACCCTTCATTCATTTCCAGCCCCACACGTTGCAAATATGTAAAAGGGAACAGCCTGCATGACTTCCCTGATACGCCTGCATGATCTAAACTAAAGCCATGCCTTCTAATAGCTACAGTAGCACTTTTTAACAAGCAGCCACTGTCCTATTACACGTGTGTTAGCTGCTGAAAAGAAGATGTGATTCTATGAAATAATCGCATTTACATATAGTTTTAATTAGAAAGTGTAATCCAGTAATTAACACAAGAGCCAGCTTTTTAGGTACAGCACACTGGAAAACATAACCCCATGTCCTGCATTACAGTGAGCAACTAGTTCACTCTTTATATAAACTCAGTAATAATCCCATTAAGGGTTTACTACAAAAAATATACTTTCCTCATCCTTTAAGCGCCAGTCTCAAGCGTGTAATTGCTGTGCATTTAAAGCAATTTGGTCAGTGGCGACAGAAACCTGCTTACTGCTGAAAAGTTAATGACACTGAAAGCCAATACTATACCCCCAGCACTTAGACCCTACCATTTGACAAAATTCCTCATTGCACAGTTGAACACCACTCAAAAAAAATGATGGAATTTCTTATTTATGCACTTTATTTTGCTGTGTAAGGCAATATGTGTGTTGGAATTTAAAAAAGTAATGGGGATTCAAAAATCCTTTTTTGCCATTGAAGAATTGTGTTTGTTAGCATGTGGTCGCTAACTTGTTTATAAAGGTAACACCATTCAACAATTGAAAGTACAGAGGCACAAGACCTGTTCAAAGTGTGTATACGAAAGATACAAGACCTCAAAAGTGACTGAGTGCCCACAATAACAGATTTCGAGCTTGTGTCCAATTACAATCAGTCAAGTGGCTTGTACCTGTCACAAAATTTGGGTCTCCTGGTGTATTGGAATTGCCCGTCTGATACCTCAAACACAAGATTTGCTCATTTCACTGCTCTCAAGACCCAAACGCTATCCTCTCCATACAAACTCCTGCTTCCCTGCCCCCACAAGCCCCACCGCTTCCACAAGCTAGACCACCTTTACGGCCATATTTCCAAGTCCACTGCCTTGATTTGCTTTGGCATTCCTGTCCTTATTTATCCTGTGGGGCTGTGAGCTAGAATAATTAGGGAAACGCCATAAGGCCCATGCCTACTGACAAGCGATCAACATACAATGATTTATGAGGCCATCTTGTATCAGGGGATGACAATTGATTTAAACACACATACAAACGCACACACCAGAGTGCGCACACACGCTCGTGCGATCCCACATAGACACTGCTACATATACAGATGACCATACATAAATCATATAGCATGTATTTAAGGTGGTGTTGTTTTATGCTGACCTACCCTATCTACTTGTCACTCGCATTAATAAGCATCCGAGCTCCACAGCTGGTATGGATTTGACAAGTGATTGCGCACTGTTTAAAATCTCCTGAATGCTTGAGCAAACCCTCTGCCGATCAATTCGGTTATTCCTTTTGCTGCTGTATAGCTGCTGATTCCACACATTTGCCCTTCTACAACCCCCCCCCCCCCAGCCCCAAACACACACACACCTCCCCCCGCTGTGGTTTTGCCTATCGATTGTCACGTATTGGCACCTAACAAACATCCCACTGTTCTCGAGTCCTACGGTCCTGAAATGAGCCTAGTCCATCAACTATCTGTTGCGTTGGCATGTGTAGGTAAGGTTCCTTGACAGATAACAAGCATAGCTGTGCTTTATTACCCTGCCAGCTGTGGGTCATTATACGTCGGTTTTCTTCCTGTGAAATCACAGTATCATATTTCCATGTGTACCGAAAGCGGCAGCTCTGGATTCTGATTAATGACTAACGAAATGGCTTCTTAGTTATTACATGATGAAAATATTAATATGAGAAATGGTGAGTGAGTAGAAGGGCGCCTTTATTATGTTACCGGTTGCTTCCATCATCTCGTAGATCTGTCACAGGTTTGCCGCGTCAAAGGGATTAAGAAGCTGCATTAGTCATCAAACACTAAGTGATCCTGTGTCCTGTTAGAATGAGCCCATGGCTCTCGTCATAGAGCGCGCCTGTTAGCGGTCTATACATTTAAACCTGTCTTCATGTCACATGCATGAAGTGTTTATGCTGGTGAGGCCATCTTGCAAGCTCCACAGTTTTGTTTCAGTTCACAAGAAACGGTCCATTAAAAATCGTTTGCCACAGAGAGGTGGTGACAATAGATGTCAATCAAAATGATTAACAGCCGATTGAGCCGCTGTCAACCAATCACAACAACATGCATGTGGCAATGATTTTCAACCACATATGCTAACAGGCTCCGGAGGCCCTTCCTCCTGTTGGCCTCAGCTAAACTGCTCAGTTGAATGCTATTCTGCGCAACATCTCTCAGTTGGACACAGCCATCTTCTGTTGATGGTTTTCACAAGGCTATGACATTGCACTATTCACATCTTCTAATAATATATATGTGGACAATAACAGTGGGGCTTATAGGACCCCGCGCCTCTCTTTTTTTCCAATATTATTCTCTTGTCTGTTTTTCTATTCCATTTTTAATAATTTCTCTCTCTTTCTTTCCATCCACATATTTTCTAGGAGATATTCTTGCTAGAGTCTTACTTAATATTGGTTTCGTCATTTATCAAAATCTAACACAAATCTTTACTCACTTGACAACACAAATCGAGGCAGTTTAATATGATCTAAAAGTCAATATCAGATGTTATGCTTTTATACCTTATTTTCCTGCCATAAAATAACTATTTTACATATAACAAAAATAATTACTTTCAGTTAAGTGCGAAAAATTGTTAATATTTGAACTCGATCAAAAAAAAACTCCATTCAATGCCATCAGATGCTTTCTCAGAAGCTCTGCCCCTCAACTTGCACAAGCATAACCAAGGCTGAGATTGTGTTATGTGGTGTGTGGTGTGGTCTGGGCCAATTTGTTTATGTTCCCATGTACACAGCCAGGGCTGTGTAGAAACACCAGATTATTTTTGTCAGAGGGCGCAGAAAGCAGACACGAGAAGATATTTTCTGAAATTGATAGAAAGTGCATTTTATCTTACTATTGCTGACTCTACACCCCACTGTAGAGCACATTGATCCTTATTTAATCATCTATAGTTAATCAATATAGCTGAAGGAAGTGGTTATTGTTCCCGCCTGACATAAGGTACATGGTTAAGTGACACCTAGAGGCTATGAGGGGATGAATCTGACATGAATGTCCTCTCTGACCACAGCCTGATCATTACTGCAGCACGTTCAATATAGCATGTCTAAACATGGCATTCATAAAGGACTGGGCTGTTTGTCCCCGTTCCACAATACTGCAGAGCAAGCGCTTGTGAAATCTGTAGATACAGTTCAGAGCAGGATAAAGCAACACCTATAGGGGAAGAAACATAAAGGCATGTTTACATTCACGCTATAAGTTCTGCCCACCTCCTCGCTACATGGGAGACGATGATAAGGCGATAGACCTTCATGGTGATTGCCATTATACTGCTGTTAGCCATTGCCGCTGGTCCCGGGGAACAGATCAAAAGGACTGGATCCGTATTGATTTGCTGCCATTAAAGAGAAAAAGGTCCCGGTCGTGCTCTCGCGCTGTGGCAAAGACTTTTCTTGGCATACGCGGCATGTCCACCATTATTGACCACCCCCCTCCCCACCCATCACCCCCACCCGGACACTCTTTCTCCCCCCTTTCCGCTCCGACTTGTATTGTGGCGGTGTTATAATTGAGTATGCAGCGTGAGTCCTGTGCAAGGGCTCCATCTGTCTAGCCTGCAACCTATCCCTCTCTGCTCTCTATTCTACAGGCGGATGATTGAAAACCCCCTGGTGTCCCCCTGCTCTGTGTGGATAAGCAACTGTCACAGGCAACATCAATACCTGAATAGATAGACAGTTTAATACATTGATTAAACACTGAGCGAATGTGCGAGTGCTTGCCCGCGCCGAGGCCAGCGCCATGCTAGTAGCCCCAACAACGCCCCCTCCCCCCCGTCCCCCTCATTTTTGTGATTTAGCGTACATTTGTGCGGTGATCTCTAAGTGGTGTGCCATTCTGTCGCCTCGGCATATATGCCATCGCCTAATCGATAGCTTCATATTAGCTCAGAGGAGGGGACAGAGGGCCACGCCGAGATGGAAGGCGCAGTTTTGTAATGTTGCATAAGGTCAGCACTGTGTTTCTCCCGTCCGGAGAATTGGTTCGGAAATGGTCCCATCAACATTGATAAAGCAATGAAGAATGGGAATTATCGTTTTGACAGGTCAAAAATTGCCACTTGGCAAATTATACATCAATCACATTTTCCCTCGATTTCCTTGTTGTGTTGTTGGTTGCCCGTACTCTGTGTTAGCTAGATGTTTTAGCCGAATAAATAAAACAATGCGTTGTTTATTTGTTTTATATGTAATAGGCCTACAATTTGCTGTGTATTTAAAAATGACATAATGTTACTCTAGTTAAATAAGTGATGTATAGAGCAGTAAAAGATGCCTGCAAACAGCTGCAGTACTCAATGACAAAACAAATGTATTGTGCCAACACTCGACTGTTAGTTAGGCCCTGTCTGTATGCGTTCAATTTGCAATGCTAAACATACCACACACAGAGAGACAGGGGAAACGCAAATGACTGAAACTCCACTGCAGAGTCTGGAAAACTATTCCTCTTAACTATGGTAGGAATCTCATTCAGATGGCCATTAGACAATCAAATTAGAATAATCTGCCCCGGATCTCAATTACGGAGGAGCCAATTCTCCTGGTGGGCCGATGGCCTTTCAGGGAAGCGCTGAGTGGGGAGAAGTGTCGAGACTTGCCAGGTGTGTTGCTCTAAAACTGATTGCTCATTTGTGCCTGGGAGATCTCTCTGTGTGTACTCGCCCTTTGCGGGCGAATATTTCAGAGGAAAAACAAATTCTAAGCAGTCTTACGCAGAAATATGTAGCAGAAAGGCCATACCCACCACAGTTGTTTCCTCCAGGAATTCACACATGTTTTTTGTCACTGGCCAACACCTAGAAAACCTGAGTTTATTACTTTCAGAAAGGTGGCATCATTGCAGTCTGACTCCAAAATTATATTTGACTTTGAAAAGAGGTATATTTTACTGTAAATAACTTGTAAGAAGTCTATATATAGCTGAACACATATACAGTTAAACATATGCTATTTATTTATTTATAGTGGCTATTATTATTATTATTGCCATAGGCACGTTTCTTTCAAGGATGTCCATTTTGCTCCCTCCTAAGTTAAAATGGCAGTGGTCATTGCCCCAAGCATTAACCCTAGCCGGCTACTAGAGGTTAAAACCCCTGCCCTGATTTATGACAGCCACAGGACATTGTGGTCATTAAAAAGATGTAAATTTGGACTGTTTGTGGAAAGAGAGGCGCATGAATCCACTGAAATACCACCCACTTCAGCTCCCTCAGACACCACTTTGCGTTGCTCGGCCTCACAAATCAGGCCAAAAGCTTTCATTTGGTGAAGGTCACAGCCCTTTTTATCACCTCTTTAAGACACCCTCTGCCACCATCTCTCATGTTGAACAACTTGATGTGGTGTTACTCGTTCTGTCATTGGACATGTATTGGACACCTATCAGGCAGTGATGTTTACAGCCCTCACATCACCCAGAAAAGTAGCCTAGTTCTTACTAGGGGAATCATATGTATGTCAATGTTGACAATATGTGATTTTAGCACACTGTAGCTAGAAGGTAACTAGACTACAATATTCACAATTGTTAAAGCTGCACACGTTAACTTAAAATATTGGTGATACTGTCTGGTATTGAGACGTAACTGCAAGCTCTTACTATAAGCTGTCATATTCATTTCGATCTTTATATTCTTTCCGCTGCTGTAGCTGCAGCAATCACTTGAGGCATATCTCTGTGCTTTTTGAAAGACAGAGAGGCAGACAGTGCCACTTCCTCTTATTTCCCGCCAGTGTATTGGTAGCTACAGTGGCAGCAAAGGACAGCTGTGTCAGCAAAACCCATATACTGTATGTGTTAAGCTGTTGATTTTACTGGGGCTAGGGAAATCCAATTTCGTTACTAATAGCAACGTTGATATCGTCCATTACAAAAGTACCCTATGCGGCTTTAAGATCCATTTCTGTAAAAGCCCAGAGAGTGCAGAGGCACATTCGTCCTACATTTTAATACTTACAGTACAGTGATTCTTGCAAACCACTCATTACACTGATCACTCTCTTGCGTTTACAATGGCATTCAACACAATGGCCCTTACAGAGCATTAGATTGATCTACCTTTACTGTAATACTTATGAGATGGATGTGTTGAAAAACCTATGGCCTGGTTAGCTTGTTTTAGTGTGTGAGTGTGCTTGTTTGCGCTTGCATGTGTGTGTGTGTGTGCCTAGGCACGTGTGTGTGTGTGTGTGTGTGTGTGTGTGTGTCTGTGTCTGTCTTTCCTGCCCTTAGGTGCTCTGCTAGATACTGAGGCATTTGGCACCCTCTTAAGTCCCTTCCTCCTCACACACACACACGCACACACACACGCACATACGCACGCACACACACACGCACACACACACACACACACACAGCTTAGATAAGCTGAGCTCCTGTGACTTCCTGCAGATTGGTCTTCAGGCAAGGGATAGCAATCTGAAGGCCCTGCAAGAGACCCAGGGAGGAGGCTTCTTCTGAGGAGGCCCCTGGGGTACGGAGCCCACGTACAAAAGGAGCCATGGCTTGCTGGGCCTCCTGTGCGTCGCTGCGATGATTGGCTGTGCCGTCATCCTGTCACACTCTATTACTTTTGGGCGTTTGCACATCTCAACAGCACCGTGTGCCGAAACTCATTTGTCACACAGCAGGGGGCCCCGCCCGGGCACAGTCATATGCGCTGATCACATGGGACACTTTGCACGTTTTTGACAGCCTGCTACCGCGGAGGACATCTGACGGCGCGTATTTTGCTGCGCAGCCAAATTCATCTGATTGTCTGACACAAGAGCAGTGCGGCCGTGTGGTGTGTTCTGGTCTTAGCAGCAGGAGAAAAGATGTGTATTGATTAACACTGTAAAATATTCCCTCCTCACGTTCGTTTGTACTCTTGTGTGTGGGACAGCCTGCTTATCAATATCATCCATCCACAAAATGAACCCTCCACAATGTCTTTCCCCACTGAAGATAACTTCAGTAAATTAGTTAACAAAAAGAGGGTGACCTTTAACTAATTAACTAACTAACTAACTAACTAACCCACTCATTCACTCACTCACACACTAACTAACTAAGTAACTAAGTAGTGTGCTGGCAAAAGCATTCAGTCGGGCTAAAGAAAGACTGTCTCGCAGAGTACCTCCATATCAATAGAAGTGTAGCAACTGATTTCAGTTAATTTCAGCTCCCCAGTGAGCATGTTAGCGCATCTCGTCTAGCTCATCCCTGCATGGAGTGCCATGGCGACAGAAGTGAGAGGAGATTTTAATCTGCCATATGATAATCCCACGCCACCGACTAAGGACAAAAAACGCACAGGGCCTAATCACACCAAAAAGCGGGTCAAAGCCTGTATGTATGTTTTGCGTCGTTCTGTATACCATGAGAATAGAGTGTGTATGCGTTTCGCTGATGGTTCTCCGACGTGACAGGAGGAAAGAGATGAAGAGATGAGGCAGGAGGAAAAAGTCGGTCAGTTGCTTGAGAAGGGCCTGCCGCCCGCCGATGTCATACGGGGGGAGATGAGGGGGGGGGGGGGGGGGGTCGGAGGGGCACCAGAGCCACCGAGCACAAGGAGTGAAATTGCAAACCCAAGGTTCCTGATACAACCTGTTATTATTTTTGACACAAGCCATTTACAATAGCTATGAAGGTGGCAATGGAAAATGTAATATTGATTGTACGCCCTCAAGGCTTTGCTCCCCTGGCTTTTAAGTGTCACGCCTCTCAAACATGTTGGGTGTGATGATATGTTTCTCTTTTGTTTTGTTTTCCTCTGCCCGACCATTTCACAAATCCCGCTTTTTAACGTCAGCTTTGCTGATAGTTTATTTGATGAAGTAATTACGCTAGGCGATTGAGCGCGTGGGCTGCTGTTATGGGAGCTGAGAAACTAATAGAAAACTACATAACAAAGGTAATGTAATATGATGTGGGTCTCGTGTGACAGCTGCTAATATAACCAGCGGCAAAGTGTGTTTTATCTTTTTCACCAGTGTACTTACCAAATTTCTTTCCAAATGACGTTTTTGAAACACTATGAGTCTAGCTGCACCCGGGGTGAGACTTGTCACCTTCTAGAAAATTACACAGACATTGTGTGTGTGTGTGTGTGTGTGTGTGTGTGGGGGGGGGGAGGAGGGGGGGGTGGCACTCCTTAATCATGGGCGTGCGATCTCTTTGACACCATTTTCTGTGTCTGCAGAGACTTGCAACCACGACTGTAGGCATTAACAGTACAGGAAGTTATTTAACTCCTGAGACGAGGTGAGGGAACTTAACAACGTGGGAAGACAGCTGGCCCGTGGAATATCCCAACCCCTCCCCCACCTCTCGTCTGCTTTGTGATGGAGGCCTGTCAAAACCAAAACAAACATGTTGAACAAGGCTCTCAAAGGGCTCGACAAGAATTGCGCGAGCCTGTGTGAGGCCGAGCGGAAGCCTAGCATTTGTGTAGATTGCAGGGGGTTATCTGCCAGAGTGGTAATTAGGCACAAGGTACAGGGCTCCTCACTCCAACGGCAGCCAACTCTTCCGCTCGCATTCTGAAAAAAGTGTGCGTGCGTGCGTGCGTGTGTGTGTGCGTGCGTGTGTGTGACCTGGGAAACCCTATCGCCGAGTTGTAAGCAATCTTGGCGGAAAAGTGCTGACTCAGGGGTTCTTTGGAGCAGGCTGTGTGAAGCAGTGCCGTGGACTCTCATGACGGGATATTCTATGCTCTTGGAAAAGAGCATGGAAATGTTATAATAATCAGAGCAGCCCAAATCGTCCTTGGCTTCGAGTTTAACTGGATAACGAATGTGCTTACGGCATTACAACGTCTGACTTGCGTTTCTGCTGGTGATCTTTTACGAACTGCACCTTTATTGTCATGACTGCATAGCCCGGGTTGAAGCGAGGACGCTCTGCTTAGCTCTCCTTTCATAACCCTGTTGAGACGTCCCGTGTTGGCGCTGTCATCGCTGCTGTCCTTCTCGTGTGGCGATTACAATTAAATGGGCAAGATATTATCTTTTTCTTGTCAACACATTAGCATGATTGGAACGAAATCACTCATAATGAGATAGGGATCACATCACATGTTTTGCTTTACCAGTTAATGTCTGCCATGCCAAAAGGGATTTCCCCACCTAAGCCTCCAATATCAGTTTACACTAACAGTTGCATTCTGGCTTTATCCTCAGGGATATAACGGCGCAATGCAACAAGTCTGTGCCATCCCATCCACCAGGTAGGCTTCCTGAAACTAGCAGGCAAGAATGCCATTTGAAACATTTTGCAAGGGCACCATTAGGATTCAAGACTCCTAATCGCAATGAGGACGGATGTCTGTTGGGATGGAACGGCTTTTAAATATTGGAATAACTATTGGAAAAATCGCTGAATATTTAGAGCCGCTCTCCTTTGATCAGCTTTAAGTATAGGAGTTCAAAACTCGTATACTTCTTCTACTTCCCCTGTTCAGCGTGTCTGTAGTCGGTGGAGGAAGGGAGGGGGGTTTGTCTCTTTCACGCTGAAGACGCTGAAAATCGCTGAGACGTTTTTATGAAAACTCCGGCAAGGCAGTGAAAGTAGGTAAGGTCAAATAAGCAACTCTGTCGGACCTCACGGAGCGCTGGTTTCCCCCACCGCACAACCCGGGACTGCTAGCGAGAGCACAATGCTAGTAATAAAATCTGAAAGGGACCTGAGCAGAGCAAGGGCGTGGGGGGCAAAGGGAGACTCAGAGTTCCTAGGTATGTGGTGGTTGAATGAGGGGCTCAGCGGTCAAACATACAGACTGGTAGGAGCACCAGTGGGAGAAGGGAAGGGAAGGGGAAGATAGGTGGGGGTAGGGGTGGTGATTGTTAGGGGGGTTGTTGGTCATTATACATGGCCTAAGTGCAACACCAGCCCCTCTTTCTCCCATTCCTGAAGGTTCCAAATCCCTGCTGGGTTTACTATGGACCCCCTATGGCTCCTTTTAAATCAGCTCTGAATAAGAGGAATAGACTGCACTCCAACCGCCTAGCATTTACCTGAGGCTTATACTATTTGACCTCCACTCCGCATGCCTCTCAAAGGAACAAATTAGATTCCTGAATGGGTTTGCATGTACTTATGTAAAAATGGTTAGAAGTTATTACGGGGAGAGAGGGGGGCAGGTTTTTGTTTACATGCTTTTTTTTTTACCATCTCTACATACGATGTAAGTGAGTGCTTCATGGTGAGAGGGGTGAACATTCACCGTGTAGAGTATTGCTAGACACATTTTATAGCTTATTTCTTTAGCGTCTGCATTCAGGTTTTCACGGAATGGAGTTACGGGCAGGAGGTAATTCTCCGTTCAGTCCCTGCAGTGAGATAAAAAACACAGATAAAAAAGTGTAGTCGCACAATGCAGCATTCTACCAGCGGGTGAAACTAGCACTTAAGACCAGAACGAAATTGAAGGAAATTACTTAGCAAATGAATAATTTCAATATTAAATAGACGTTACCTGGTTGAGGAGGCATATGAGTGTGAATGCATGGAATAAATATGTCTTGGCTTTATGAAGTGTGAAATAGACCAATGCAGAGGCACTCTTATGTTACTGTTGTCCGTTGCTGAGGTGACTTCACGTTTATGAGCGTTTGCATGCCTGCATCTCCACATTAGGTAAACTCCAATTAATGGCTCCACTGGAACTTAAGTATTTACCAGGAAAGTAATACTTCTGCCGTTAGTTCATTCCGATAAACCCCTATTCGGCAGTTCCATGAGGTTAAAGCAAACTTCTAATTCTATTTCCATCCAAATTGATGGAATTGGATAATGATGAGGGCATTAATAAGAGTGTGACTGGGTTATTTACAGAGTTTATGCCCTAGTCCAAGGGTTGCAATTAAATGCAGTTTCTCACACAAACTCAAGTCCTAATGACCCAGCAATCCCAAACACTGTTTATTGGTACATGCTTTTGCTTAGCCTGCTTGAAATAGAATACATATTACTAATGAATAAGGACTTTGTAAAATGGTACCTCACGTACTTACTACTTATTTATTACTTATTGTGTTATTATTATGGTCATGCCTGAGCCATGGATAAAGAGAGTTACGCCAAAGAAAGTTTGACATTTTCACTGTTTACATGCTATACTTCACGGAGCAGGAAGTGCTTGGTGGGCAGTTTGAATCGATATATACAGATATATAACTTAATTTAATAGTCCATAAATGTAGAGATTTACATTTACAATATAATTCATGGTGCTTTTAGTATTTGTGGCTAACTTCCGGGGACTGTTTTGAGGCCCCACAATCTGCCATTGCTGTGAAAAAAAACCAGTCCATCGGAGTGAACTGAGTTGACGCGACTCTCTTTATATGGCTCTGGGTAATTCCATTAACATCCATATAGGATTTTGTGAAAAACACCAAGTCAATGTTAAGTTCCTTGTAATGATGCTTTTCATCTCGTCATCTATGTAATTCCTGTGCTATTTTTCACCAACCCCATGCTTCCCACTAACCGCTCTGTTTACCATTTGTCCAGTTGCACTACGCCATTAGGAGCAGGACTACTAAAGGCCAGGACCCTCTGACCATTGATTGTGTAGGATCATGCGTGACCTTTGAACCCCTGGTTCACAGCTGTGAAGAGGGTTAGCATTCCTCCCTTGCAGGTCAAGGCACCATTAGCCTTAACTGTAAGGAATGTAACACCATTTGTAATGGCTAATCAACTGACTAAGAATCTACATGAGAAACAATAAACCACTGACCCTGTGGTTTTTGCAGGCCATGTTTCTGGTTGTTTGGAATACGTGTCTCTCTGAATGTAATTTTCTTCATTTATCTTTTTATATTTGTTTTATCTTGAGACATGTTGTGCCTTTTAAAGTTGGAATCACAAAGCCAATAAATTGTAACAAAACCATTAAAAGTCACCCAAAGCATATCTCAGTTCATCTAAATACATCATTCGTGGTAAATTTACAAGTTGAATGATTCCAAGAGTCCCAGAAAATATGTTCTGTTCTGTTGCTGCCATATGTAATGGGATTTTAATGGCTCTGATAGCCAAAACACATGTCCCATCCAAGTTGTTCAGGTTTGGTCGGTGTAATAAAGGAACTCTCTTTTACATGTCTCCAAGTCTGTGGTGTTTCCAGACTTTCATTCTTCTTCTTTTAATAATATTGCAAATATAATATTCTTCTCTAAGTGAAGCTAACCTTTGTTCATTTGCATATTTACACACTGGTGGTTTTTATAGGTTACTAGATCACAGAAATAACTGCCATGCCACCACTGACAAAACAAAAACTATAGCATATACCTCTAGTGATTTCTGCTACAACTTACAAACGTTGAATTCGTGACCAGTTGTCTCCAGCCACATGGCAACTTTAGTTCTTTTATTTTACCACACTCTTTCTATTCTTGCCTCTTCACCGTGTTTAGAAAGCAAAGAGCCTGAGAGACATATCCTCTGCTGTTTTCACCAGATTCGTGTTAGTATAGTGGCGAAAGGCATTTGAGACACATATAAGCCTTGAGGGCCGGCCCTGCCACAGGTGTCTTTGGGGCTGTCTTCTGTCAGTCTGTTATTTTCAAAGTCTGAGAAAGAGAAAAGACCCCTTCATTTCTTAGGCCCTTTGAAATGGTTTACAGGGATCGATTCACGGGCCGAATCAGAAGGCCCGCAGGACCCAGACCCCTGCCCACGTGCTGCAGGGCATGATCTTCGCTGCTGAAGCCCATATTTGTGTTGTGTGCACGTGCAGGGCAAAACTGAAATACACGGATGTGTTCTGGGCATCGCCAGCGCCACAGGCTTACAGATGAAGATATTGGCTTTACTTTGTGCCAGCTTGACTCAATAGGAGGGTGGGAAGGGGGGGACAGCTTCACCAAACCCCATCCTGTTTTTCCTCCTCACCCCCTGTCTTATTTTGCTTCCCCTATGTTGCTTTCATCATTTTCACCTTTCATTTAGTCCTAGCTTTTTCTGCATTTCCACGCTCCCACCGTTCAAGCGTACTGTAGCTCATACACTTATCGGGCCTTGACCATCATTACACAGTGCTCGTGGCTGTCAGCGGTTGCGATCTCAGACTGCTTGGCTGGGGCATGCCTTTGATCATTTGACGAATAGCATTGGCTTGTTTCTGTCTCGGGGATCTTGACGAGGACTATGTCAAACAAGGATTTCAGCAGAGCGGCCGCTGTGTCTCCTCCCATACAGAAATGATCTGTGCTGATTCCTAGGAGGAAGAATGCGGCGCAGAGTTTAGATGCACGACCACTTTGTAAAGTTTATCAGTGATCAGTGTTTGGGTTGGTAATCCCATCTGCACTTGTGTGTGTGCAAAACTAATTTCTCAGCCACGTACCGTGCGTTGCCACAGAGTCTAAAGAACTCAGCTAAGAGAGGGTGCACTTACTGTAACTCTACTAGACTCAAGAAAAAATGCATTTCCATTCAGGAAGCATAAGTGTGATGTCATAGTAGTTTAAATATGTTGTATTAGATGAATATTATGTAAAATAAACATTACTAGAAACTGCTTGGATTACTGTAACAGCAAGAATTGCAACACAACAGCATGATGTTAGAATGTATCTAACAACATAATGAGCGCTACTGTATATACATTCATTTTGTGGAGTTCATCATACTGTACACTGCAGTATTTTTCAGACATTTCGCACTGTTTTTGCAGTGCTGGTTTTGAGCGTCACATTGACTTTGCCGTAGGCGCTTGGAGGCCATGTAAGCGAATGCACCTGTGATAAATACCACCTGCTATTATCACTCATTGAATCAATTAATTCAAGCTTCCTAAAACATTGATGCCCCCCATTATCATGGCGATCCCCGAGCAGGGAGATGAATTGCAAGGGCTTCCAGTTGGCAGAGGGGGACATAAAGCGACTGTATAAAGAGGCGTGCGGCGAGTGAAGCGTTCTGCGTCTTCCCTGCCCCTACACCTCTCTTCATCCTCGTCTTCCGCCTTCTGGAAGCGTCCGCACGGGTGTGTTCATGCTCTTGAGGGACACTATTGCAGTATAAATGAGGGGTATTTTCATGTGCGAGCTATCTGCCACTAATGGGAGTGTGGGGCGCAGAGAAGGAACGAAAGATAAATAAATAACACATGCTGGGTTATATTTTGGTGAGGGCAGCATATGAACAGCTGATGCGGACATGTTTGGACAGTGGCACCAGCATTCCAACACTCACAAACATGTGCTGCGCCCCGCATACCACTTGGACACGGACGGCACAGTTCGGACACATTTACAGCCGCAAAAACTAGGGTGGGGCCCTACGCCTCTCTCACAAAACACACACACACACACACACACAAGCATGCGCGCGGACTGGGTGTGGATTGAGACGGTTTCTTCTGCCAACATGCCAAGGCTCCCAGGCATAATACGCCCACACACACACCTACGGCACACACACACACACCTACAGCCAACATACAAACACGTGAGCTTGATTAGAAAGCTAGCGCTTGGTTGACAAATGGCACGGTGGTTCATATTTTGCCTCTGGCGTGGCGGCAGTAATGATTCCATAATTGTCCAGAGCGCTCAACACTCACTTCCAATCAGGATCCAGAACAGCTTCGCAGCTGGCTGCCCACGCTTCTGGAACTTGCACCACACACACACACGCACGCACACACACGCACACACAGAATCATCAGTGGTATTGGTTAATAAGACTCATGAAAAGTATGCTGTATATGTGTGCGTGTGGTTTCACAGCTCTCATCATGTGCTATGCAATCCTATCACTTATTGTACCTCGGAAAAAATGTTTCTGTGGGCGAGATGAATGCAATGGGGCAGCTGTATGCCATTGCAGCCATGCCTGTGCACACAATGTTATGGTTGTACAGAAGGATAGAGATCTGTGAAGCACCGTACGTTCCTGCTGATTTCATACGGGTAACTTGTGTTCTCACTTGAGAGTGTTTGAATCGTGGAAGGGGGAGTGAGCTTTAATTTGTTCCCCATTACTTCTAGAATGACACACCCTCATTGCTAAATTTAGTAGAGTATATTGAGAAATGTTTTTTCTTCTTTTCTATTCTTATTTTCTTTCCAAAATATGTTAATACAGCTCAGTTATGGTTCGGTTTGTCATAGATATGTCAATAATATGAAACCGTCAGCTATGATTTCTATCAGGTTTTGGTTCCATACAGCACATTCGTGCAGGAATCCAAAAGTAAGCTAATCTGGCTAATGCTAAAGGTCCACTAGATGTTTGCTTTGTTCTAATGAAAGACAAGGCTCACACGTTACATCTATAAACTGGTCCACATGTACAGTATAGAGAGACTTTTTCTGGGTCACTGTTTTGGACCCTGCTGCAGAACCTCCCTCTCTCCCCAGAGCCCCATGTCTCTCTCTCTCTCTCTCTCTCTCTGAGTGTGTATCGCTCTCTCTTTTTCTATCTCTTCTCTCTTTCTCTATGTGAGTCTCTTCTCTCTCTCTCTTTCTCGATCTCTCTCTCTCTCTCTCCCTCTCTCTCTCTCTCTCTCTCTCTGTACTAAAGGGGGGAAATATATTCAAAGCAATCCATTTACCATGATATCACCCAGCAGCTCCTAGGGCAAAACATCTTGTCTGAATCAGAGGGGCTATTACCTTGGATGGGGTAGCGAAGGTGGTGGGGGGTGGTGGCTTGGGGGAGGGGGTTACAGATACTCTGAGAGAGTAATTCCTGAACTCCACTGCAGACTCCAATTAATGATGAATTAAGCCTGCGGTCGCCAGTTTCGGAGGTTAGCTCTGCCTGAATACTTTAGCACTGACCTTTCTGAGGGGTTGCCAAGAATGTCAGAAATCCTAGTTGCGTGGGAGCGCCTGTGCTGTGAGTCTGGGCCTGTGCTCTGCATTTATGCTATTAGCAGTGCCCCCTGCAGGATTCCAAGGCAACACAGCTGATGATGATGATGATGATGATGATGATGATGATGATGATGATGATGAGGTAAGCACATTTCTCCTGCACTGTGTTGTGCTGTATGTGGCAAATGCATGGCAACCTGTCAGACAATCTCCTCAGCCTAAAGAAATGCACGACAGTTGATTGTTTATACAGTATGTTGTTCATGACATTACATACATGCAGTCTACATACGGTGTCGGTGTAGTGGAAGTATTTTCACGCACACAGCATATGCTCACTTATGGGGGATGTGGGGGGTACGTTTCACACATTTGTGTCATCGACAAAAATGTTGTTTGTTTGTTGGTGGGGGATTACATCACCTGGCATCTGAATTGTCAAGGTTACTGTGCAGGAAAACAAAATAGCAAGACCTGCATGGATGTGCCCTGGTGACTTGTGGCCTAGCAATCCCACTGTGATCATAACAAGGTCCTGTTTCACTGTTGATACGTCTGAATGTAAAGCCACCTGTGAGTGGGTGTGTGTGGGTATGTGTGCGTGCATATGTTTGTGTGTGTTTGTTTCTGTGTTTGCGTGTGTGTGCATGTGTTTGTGTCTGTGAGTATGTGTGTTTGTTTCTTTGTTTGTGTGTGCGTGCATGTGTGTTTGTATGTGTTTGTGTATATGAGTGTGTGTGTGTGTGTCCGCATGTGTGTGTGTGTGTGTGTGTGTGTGTGTGCGTGTCTGTGCGTGTCTGTTTGAGTCCAGGTTCAGCCCGAGACAGGTTAGTTGGTCTATTTATAAAGGCTTGAGGGTTTGACGTTTGGTGTGTGGAGGAGGTGTGCATGTAACAGGGACCTGCCTAGGAAAGCCTTCGGGGTCTCCTGTGTTAATGAACTAATTACACTGCTAATTGGACACATTCGCCGTGAGCCCCTAATCACCCCACCTGCATATATTGTATCTGGTATCAGCAGTAGCTTCAAGCAGGCACGCTCATGCAGGGGTGTGGAGACTGATTGCATTGAATCTTAGTGAGAGGTTCTCTAACCCTGACCCTAAATAAAACTACTATATACCTAACCCTAAATCAAACAATCTCATACCTATGACCCTACATAAAACAACCCTATACTTAACTAAATCATACAATTCTATACCTATGACTCTAAATCATACAACCCTAAACCTAACATTGAACATAAATCTGTGACGTCCAGGGTTGCGGCAACAGGCGCCGCAACCCTTTGCCCGCGTCACCAGCGCCTCACACCCACACGTGCAATCAGCAGAGTGCCATCAGCTGTGTGGGTGTGAAGGCATATAAGCTGTTGACGTGCGGCGGGACGTCGCGGATTATTGTTCACGTGTTTGAGTTTGTGTTCCCCTTTTGTGTTCTATTAAAGGACGAGCCGTGGGGCTCGTCCTTTACCTTCCCTATACCTAACCCTGAACATAAATCAAACAACCCTATTCCTAACCTTAAAACAACACTATACCTAACCCTAAACATAAACCAAACAACCCTATACTTAACCTTAAAACAACCCTATACCTAACGCTGAACATAAATCAAACAACCCTATTCCTAACCTTAAACCAACCCTATACCTAACCCTGAACATAAACCAAACAACCCTATACCTAACCCTGAACATAAATCAAACAACCCTATACCTAACCTTGAACATAAATCAAACAACCCTATACCTAACCATGAACATAAATCAAACAACCCTATTCCTAATCTTCTTTTTGCATTGTATTGTATTGATACACATCTTTGAATAATAGGAATTCAAGAAAATAATAATCACACAAATACAGTCCCAATTATTTTCCCAATTAATAGGCACACTAGCTGTGATATGCGTGTCAGTGAATATGTGTGTGTGTACGTGCATGTGTGGGATGCGCTCATATTCCCGGACACAGATTATGCCTCGTTGAAGACTAAAATGTTATCTTCAATGGTGGTTTCCCATCATGTGGGGATATAGGGCAGGATTTAGTGTAATCTGTGTTTAACCTGGAGAGAATAGTTCTGTGTGTGTGTGTGTGTGTGTGTGTGTGTGTGTGTGTGTGTGTGTGTGTGTGTGTGATTGTGTTTTAGCTGTTTAGAGGCATTTGGTTGTTTAACTTGACCATGTTAAATTCATCTATGGCATTTTGGTGACTTGTGAATGATTCTCCTCGACTCCGCTGGAGCTATGGAACAATATGTTATGAGCTATGAGCAATATGAGCTATGGGTTCAATGGGTTGTCGATAGGGGATGTTTGATGGTCTGTGTTTTTTTTTTTCACCTGCTAATAGGCGTGAGGTGCCTGGTGTACATTTGTGTGTGTGCGTGAACATGCATGCGTGTGTACTGTATGTGTGAATTAAAGCATGTCTTTAAACTTTCTGTTTTCTTGTTGACTCTCGTTCTCTTCTCTTACTGGTTCCGGGGGGGGGGGGGGGGGGGGGGGGGGGGGG
>JAODLL010000015.1:2128893-2137436 GCA_026546735.1 Forbesichthys agassizii
CCCTCCTCTGGCCTCTGAGGAGCTATAGGGCTATACCAGCTAGTGTGTGGGTCTTTTCGGGGTCGAAGGACCAGGCGGTTGGAGGCCCCCCGAGTAGGCCAGCGGAGGAGGAGGGGTATGGGGGGTGGAAGGGGTCACAGAGGTCACAGCCATTCAAACCCTGGGCTCCCATCTCAAAGGTACGGGGTGGAAGAGGATCGTATTTCATAGCGGCTCACAAAGGACCCAGCCACGCACACGGGCGGTGGGGCCGGCGCTGCCAAAACAGCCACCGCTTCGCGTCGTTGTCATGTGATTATGTTCTGCGTTTCTATGCAGGGGAACAGGCGTTATTAGGTTTTGTGCTGCAACACAGTGATAATACTGTATATTGTGTTTGTTTTTAATAAACCAAGCCGTGTTGGCACATCTCCAGGGCCGTTGCTTGCGATATATAATACGTGGCTATGTTCATCTTTCACATTTATGATACTCATATGTGTAGGTGTAGAAGTCAATAACTTTCAGGGTCTGGTGCAGATACACTAAGCTGTTCCCAGTTCTTGCCATATCGGAAAAGATACTTTATTTTTGATTAGTAAACAGAGGAGCATACCCTTCAGGGTGGTTACTAGGACTGGGAGGAACATAAAGGTTAATCTTCAGTTTATTGCCACCCGCAGTCAGACAGATAGTATTCTTTTAAATTCCTCGTCAGGTGCTATTGATCCACTGACGTCAGAAGCCCCGAGACATGACATTTCATGTTTCCTGTCCTACCTCGCCCATTACATGGCTATAGCGACGGGCACAATCACCGCTCAGATAGACACGTGCGCCACCTAGCAAAATACTCGAGCAACGTGGCTAATTTATCGTCTTCGGTGTTCGAACACTGCAAATGCTAAGGGTGTCAACTTTAATCCGTTGTCTTTTAGATCAAACGCTGCGCTATTTGATTCACAATGTCTGGAAACAAAAGCAGCCGAGTCAGAGATCGAATAGATAAGGCACCCTTTCCCCGCTGCAATGAGCCGTCTCTCTGTGTTATCTGGTCTATTAATCTGAGTATGTATTTTATAAGGATAAGGGGAAACAATAGGCTTGGTGATCACACTGGTGAGTGCCCTGCCTTTCCCCTCTTCTCCCTATCCTTTCTCTGTGTCTTCTTTAGATGCTGGCCCGTGATGGGAAATCTATACAGTGCGAGAGGCCAATTTAGCTGGCTCCGACGGTGTGGGATTGAAGAGTGAGTAGCCAGGGTAAACACGACGAATAACGCCTCTTCTCTCTAAATGATTTCAGCATGAAGAGATGGTGGTGCTCTCTATTCCCGGGACGTGTGAGCGCACGTGTATGTGTGTGTGTGTGTGTGTGTGTGTGATATGGGGGCGAGAAAGGAGTTCACGGAAGTCTTTCCAGCACTGCTTGAGGCCAGCATTTTAACTGTATCAGACCACGCAGCATTGTTTGTCTCCGTTACTGTTTACCCCTATTTGTTTAATTAACTTGGAACCCACCACAAGAACAAGAGCTTCGCTCCAACTAATTCAGAAGCAACAAAAAGTTTATTTTGGTTCGATGTGTCCGTTTAATTCCGTTTCAGCCCATTTCCTGGTCTAGTGGATGTCTGCAACTCCTATTTTAAGATGTGGTGTATATCAAGCTTAGCAGGCTGCAATTAATTCACTGCCTCTAGGGCCTCACTGGCATTGTGCACAAGGTCAGTCTGGGTCAGGCCAGATTTCTTCTTTTTTTCTTCTGAGCGTAAGCAGTGCTGGGTTTGTGTTGAATCAGATGAGACTTGGCTAATTCTCCCCAGCAGCTGGTTCTTTTCACTCAGTGTTTACCCTCCAATGCTAAATCTGCCGCTTCACCCTGCCTACCCATAAAGACATCTCTTTACACTTCCACTGACCGAATTTAACAATCCAGAGGGCCTTAATTAAAAGCAGAGGCTTCTTCTTCTTCTGTTTCTTATGGCTGTATTGATTTAGTTGTGGGGTGTTTGGTCTGAAGTAAGTGAAACCGTTAGATTGGACAGGGCCTGCAACCAAATTGAGTTGTGTTATGTATCTTCAAGGCAGAGCAAGGTCTCTGGTTTCTTAGCCCCGTCATTATCTTTTGCTGTACCAACCCCTTCCCCCATCTTTGGCAGTCTAACTTCTGGTGTGTCAGTCAGTTCTCGCTCTCTCTGGCTATACTTCTGCATCTGGGAGCTGTTTGTTGAGTGCTTTGTCATGAGAGCTTTGCTGCCTTGCCCCAGAGCAAGCTGAATCTAAACACTGCACTTTGTGGGCTGAAAGGCCATCTGTCAGGGGGGAGGGAGTCCCACTTTTCCCCCCAAAAAAGCATAAACAGGGGCGGGCTGTGAAGCCATGGTGCAGCTCACTGTCATGGAAATGCCCCATCTGAGTGAGGCTCAGGCCCTAATCCTGCACCCTCCCATCTCTGCAGCTGCCATTTAGGGCTCCGTGGCACCGCCACGGTCGCCTGCGCCCCGACTATATGCCTGTTTAGCTGTTTTCGGTTAGGAGACTTATGAATAAAATTCAATCAGAGATGGTTGGTTGGGTGGTCGGTGTGGGTGTATGCTAAGCCAAGGCATCATTCATATTCCGCGTTGGCTAAAAGGTTCGTCTGCACCGAGATCAGAGACAAATCTAAATGTATATTTAAATATGTTGCTATTTAGTCTCTCTATAAGGATATTTCTCTGCTGACAATAGCTAACAGGATGAATATTTGATTGGTGCAAACGTGGGTGCATATTTATGCAATTTTGCCGGTTGCTAAAGTTGCCCAAACTATCGCCAAAGCTAATACTTTTAAGTTATCTTAATAGCAATGCTATTGTTATTCTATTGGCCTTACTATCTGAGATATTTTCTCTTAGCGTTTTTCTATATCCTAAAACTAAAAACACTAGAAATGCAATTTGTGGTTTTTTCTGTTTTTTTGTTTTTTTTACCCAGACAATCTCATCCATCCTTGGGAAACCAGGTCTGGAGTGTGTATGATAAGTCCTCCGTGTTATCAAGCACATCAAGTGTCGTCTGAGCCCCAGAATAGCCGTCGAGGACGATGGCCGGAAGAGAGTGTCTGAGGGCAGGAGATCTCATTTTGACATTTCATACATGATTGCAGAGATTTACGTGAGGTAATTACAGGGGCTGTGTCTGCCAACTCAGCGAAGATCAATTCTTTCAATCAATTTCACTTTTAAGAGGATAGGTCAGATTACCAGGGTTGATGTGGACTATGAGGCCCATAATGCTCTTACTAGGTCACTAAAATGTATGTTAGAGCCTGTAGCCACAGCCAATAGCAGTCCTCGGAGATCTTTCTCACTTTACCAAATCCCTTTATAAATAAATAAATAAATATATAGTGATTTGCGGAAGCCCCGTGTCCTATTATTGAAATATTTCAAAGGGTAATAGTTGCTACTTGTAACCTTATCGGCATATTTGCAAGCAATCGATAATTTGTTATAGGATTTATAATGAATCAATAGCGTAGCAGAGCCAATCAATTTTCAGTGCATCTTTCAAGGCCAGATAATGGATCTGAAAGTTAAGATAAACAAAATGTAACGTCTGTGTCCAGTTACCTTAACAGATAATATATAATTTGTTGAACATCTTTATTGAATTACATAATTATCTTGAATAGTTCTCTGCAGGGGATATCTGTTTTCTATTAGTCCTGACTGTCTCTGGGTTTAAAAGGCAAAGTGCATGGGGTTATTCATAGACACCATTGGTCTCTTTGCAGAGTAGGTTTCCTGGATATTCATTTACGAATGTCACAAGTTGACTGTTACACAAAAAGCATGTGCATTTTACTCTTGTGAGACTGTTTTTCACATGGGCTGTGGTTCTGATCAGATAAGGGTTCAGGGTAGTGACAGGCGAGATGGAAGGCTAGCCTAAACCCAGCCTGTGTTTATTTAGACGCAGCAGAAGGCAGCAAAGTCAACATTGGGAAGGACAGTGGCTGCAATCCAACACCAGGGAGATCACAGACCGGAGACCTGGGCTATAGTATCAGGCATCCCAGAATCAGATTCCTGGACCAAGATTGGTTTTGTGTTTCACATCTGTCAAGAGGTGGGGCTGGTCAGCAATCCCAGATCTGCAGAAGGCTTGATAAACACAGACCCTGAGCATAGAGACAGAGCGCAACGCGTCATGCTCTGAAAACCACGCCCACTGGAGGGGAAACAATTCTCAGCGCTCCATTGACTTTGCATTGTGTTAAGCTAAGCTAACGTCATTTCTGACTTCTACAAAAAAAACTGAAACCTTCATTAAAGCTTTTGTGTGACAGGATGCACTACTCACAAGTTACAGAAACCAGAACAAAGTTTTCATAACCTGTCGAAACCGAAAGAAGTAGGAGAATGATAAAAGGAGACCAAACTGCATAGAGACACATGTCATATTGCATTGACAACAATGCCTAGGTAGACACAAATTGTATTCCAAATGCTTTACCTGATCAAATATTTATCATGTTAAATTATTATTTTGGCACACTATGTCAACCAGTCACCAGTAGGGTTGCCAACTTTCTCACTACCAACTAAGGGACACCATGTCAGGCCACATTTTGACAGATGCGCGGTGCCATGGCGATATGGTGTTTTTATTATTTAATAGGAAAGGTAACCAATATAATCTATTTTGCTTTTTACTGTGTCATTATCAGGGGTGGGTAGAGTAGCAAGATGAAAATATATACTCAAGTGGGCTAAAGTACAATTAGCTAACTCCCATTAAAAAAAACAACAAAAAAGTAGAATTTCAGAAATCTACTCAAGTATGTAAAAAAGTCCCTTGTTTTTAACCTTTTTAAATGTAGTTTAAGTAAAGCATGTGACCCTTCACTAAGTCCCTCCCCCTGTCCAGTGGTAGGCCTGTCAATCTTTTAGAACAAGAAAAACATTTTTGAATATCCAAATGAAAATCATACACCAGATATAGACATTATATTAAGCCAGTAGATAACGTTTGCTAACTATGTACATTAGGGTACATTTTCACAGAGAGGCTGGCCATATAGGCCTACAACGTAGGATTTCAACGTGCATGTTAGAAAATTCGTTTTTATAAGTGGATATCAATGTGTTTTCCAGGAGGCATATCAAGCATTTCATCATGTAACTGTAAAGGTTGTCTTTTTTAGATGTTGTACGTAAACATTGTAACCAAATGTTGGCAATGATTTGCGCTGTAAGCTTGTTCTGGATCTGTCGGTTATCTAGCGTCCGCGACTGCGCTATGGGTCCACGTCATGGTGTAAAGACAGACAGGCGGGGAAGAGGGAAAAGTGGGCATGATTTACCAAGTCTACTTTTTTATTACTTTCTTAAAAGGTTGCAGTTTTATCCATATATGTATCCATATTTCCACACGCTAAACCAGTCGACACATCACCAAGCATTACCAAAACCTTCTTCATGCTGAAATTGGCGCATTTATGTTATCGACTAAGTAACATGTAAGAGCACAAGAGGGCCTGTGATTGGATGCCAGGTGACCATGGTGACCTGTCTCACCCGTGGCTCCGAGTACGCCACACATTTGCTACTGCTGGAGTGAGTGAACAGTCCCGTCAGGTAAATACAGAGTAGAGTAGCCTACTTAGCCCAAAATACATGATGTCCCGGCTGATACAGGACAGTTGGCAACCCTATTCACCACACATAGGCATATTGCAAATTAGGATTCCACAGATGACCTAGTTTCCCTTATAATGTCCCATAATGCTTGACATCTTGCCTGTTATGTGCTTTTCTCTCTTCAAAACCTTGAGTTTTCAGTTCGACAGGTTAAGCAAATTTAGTTCTGGGTTCTTTACCTTGTGGGTAGTGCATCCTGTTACAAAACAGATTTTATGTAGGTTTCAATTTTTTGGTAGAAGTCACAAATTACCGCAATACAAAGTAAATGGAGAGCTATGGAATGTTTCCCCCCCCCGGTTTGGGCGGGACTTAAATGTACTCTGTCTCTATGGGAACCTGTCCAGTGTTTCCTACACTTACTTGGGTCGAGTTCATATGGGGGGCCCTCGTAATGTGGTAGCTCACCTCAAGCCTGCGGTTTGAGGTACAGAGAAAACAAACCATGGTAAAGAGGTGAACACACAAGGTATACCTCCATATTAGCACCCATAAAAATGACCCTGCTTAGCAGTGCAGTAATTTAGCAAGGTCCTTTGACAGGATATTTGCAAGAAGCCTGGGATTTGAGCTCAGGGTTGTTAGATTAAGCTTGACCTTTGAAGTCTTCTTGTCTAGATGTCTTGATGAGATAAACCTAGACTGTGTATGTTTGTGTCTCAACAAGCGAGCTGCAGCAATGCGTACAGTAATTACTAGTCAGTCCCCATAATGCCATGTCTTTACACTTGGAATGTACAGACCAGAGCCATGAAAATAACAGAGTTATGCCAACACCCAGAGCCATGGAAATAAGAGCGTAAAGGCCCTTTTACACCAAGTGCTACGTGAAAAAGCGATGCGAAATTCGCGTCAAACCATTTATATCACACCATAATTCAGACATAATTCCAGAATAAATTGACATTGGCGACCAAAAATACAGGACGAGTGGGTGCGGTGCTTTGCGATGGACTGAGTGACTGACAAGTTTGGTGCCTGTTGCTGAGGTGCCAGGTGCATGGTGCCTTCTCTTTATGTAGCATGCTGAATCAATCCAGAGGTGAGAGAACGAGACTCAGTGGCGAGTTGGAGAATGTGTTCTTTACAGTTTGTCAGCGTAGTGCTCATGCTGTCATTTTTGAGTGCTACAAAATATAGCAGGCAGACTAGTATCAATGTGGAAATCTCCATCTGTAATCAGCTTTCCCGGAGGAACCCTTGTAAAATAACAAAGCTATGTAGCTAACGTTACTGTAGCCTACACAGCGACGTTGTTAAACAAGAATGCGAGTGCCACTAGTCTTGGCCAGAAGTAGCAGAAACGTCAGGCTGTATTTCAGGATGAAACTGACACAATTCAATCCATGTTTGTAGCAATGCCAGCCAATGCAATCTTGTTATAAAAAACTGTAAACTGTCATATAAATATTTACTTATTGTAGGCTAATCATACCTGATGTTTGCAGAGATAGGCTACTTTCCCATGTGTTGTCTTACATTCTCTAGATTTTTTTTTTTAAATCGAACTTTCACCGGCTGACTGCAATGTAAACAGATTGTAAACAGCTCCGCTATTGTCATGTGACATCAATAGTCAATAGTTTGTTGTGATTGGTTAAACACATATAATCGCCAGGCGTTAGTTAAAAAAAAAAAATCGACCATGAAGCGAATAAAATATATGTTGCATTTTTGCATTGTGAACATTCACGCTGTATGTGTATGGTGTACTTTTACTATAATGCATCCAAAATAATTAACCGTTGCTTTTTCACATCGCTTTTTCACATCGCTTGGTGTAAAAGGGCCTTACGCCAACTGAAGTTCGAAATTGTCAACGTTCACATGGTTCATGGAGAGGCCAAAATATTTCCCGGAAGTACTTTGTGGGCAGTTTGAATATGCTGTATACTGTTTAAATACAGATAGATAATGTGTTAGTTAGTTAGTATTACTAATTAGTAGTCAGTAAATGCATTGATTTGCATTTAAAATAAAATAATAGGGTACCTTTAGTATTTAGGCTAGCATCCAGGAACTATTTTGAGGGTCCACGATCTGCCATTACTGTGAAAAAACTGTCCAATGGAGTGAACAGAGATGGCGTAACTCTGTTCTTTCCATGGCTCTGGTACAGACTATACACTGCAGAAAATAGAAAAACATAATCAAATGAGGGAACATAGTGTAAAACACCTAATGATCATTTCGTTCATCTTACCAACAGCATGTAGTGCCTGTAGGACCATAACCCTCCACCACCACACAATTAACTGGATCAGGATTTAGTGCCGGGGCTGAATGCTGTCGAGAGCACTTTCTTCAGCGGTAGTTATACTTTCAGACATGTTAATCACAGATCCTGATGACTCTGCCATAGCCTTGGTATAGGCCTTCTGTCTGAAGACTGCCCCGAAAGGCTGTAAATCACTTCTGCGCTTGCACTGGTGGATGTTCTGGAAATTTCTAATCCGGTAGCTGGCTGTTCTCCTCTGAAATGCCGAACAAAGCGGAATTATTTCTGAACACATATTGCATTGTGTACCTCATGCTTATACGTAAGGCATGGGGTCTTGCCTTTATTTTCCCCCTCCGCCCCACCATCCACTGACATACTGACTGTCACCGGCTACCCGACACATACCTTTGAGAAATCTGTGGAAAGGTTGCCATTACCATGAGAAAGAGGTTTGTGCAGACAACGCTTTGCATTATGTATTCACCGCGTTTGTGTGAAATGCAGCCGCTGTCACACCGGCAAGCCTGTAATCTACTGGCAGTATTTCAGAGGGAGCCATATAAGAACACCAGAGCTCACAGGTTGCCTACCAATATGCCTACCTGGTACCATGAGCCAAAGACATAAAGAGCCCAGCGTGAACCTCCATCATAAGGA
>JAODLL010000015.1:2137536-2168142 GCA_026546735.1 Forbesichthys agassizii
ACACTTAGAGACACACACACACAAAGAGACAGAGACACACACACACACACACACACACAGACATACTGCAAGAGCATGCATCTCTTCTCCAGCCACCTCACAGTTTTTTTGTTTGTTTGTCTGTTTGTTTGTTGTTAACTGATCATTTGCATTGAGTGTAAACAACACTAATGGTGTTGGTTTGGTTTTGTCGCCCTATTTAAAATGTACATGTGTTGCTCGACAGGGACTCGCACATGAATAATGCAAATCAAGCATGCTAGCTCTTTTAGCTGTGTAGCTTATGGTTACTTAACAAGCTCCTGTGACCCGCTCATCTCCCGCGGCAACAACTCCACCCCTGGTCCCAGACAGGTGGAATAGAGATGGTTTACACACAATCCCTTCTGCGCAAAACGTTATTATTCATGTTTGCTGATAAAGAGAGTTACTTATTGATTGCATTGATACATCTTCTAGCTAGAGGAAGGGGAATTTGGTTAGGGCATTTAGATTCATATTCATATTCATACATATTATTATTATTATTATTATTATTATTATCCCTCTGTTTATCTATTTATGATTGGTAAGTGGTTGAGGGTTGGCTATATGAAAAGGGTAAGGGGTGATCTTTCTCTTGGCTTTTCTTATCCTTCCTGGCACAGGTTTGTCTCCGCACAAGCCCCACATGCATCTGACAATACACAGACCCCGATGGGTGGGAGTGAAAGGGGGTTAGAAGCACATCAGCTTATGCCCACATAAACACACACAGCAGGCAAGTTTCATGGAAGTTTGTCTGGACGCACAGGGTCGTGAAACAACTGCAAGATGCAGTTTAACATCTGATTCAACAAAGCTTTCCGTTTATGCTGATCTCATCTTAATATCAACAACATTCGGGTAGAGGAAGTACTTTCCCATGGCCGCATTACCGCACTCGGATGGAATCACTTGCTATTTTCTCACACACAGACAAACTGGCCCTCGTTCCCAATCGATGTTATCGCCACAATTACCAGCCATCCTTCATAACTAAGTGCTTTGCTAACTGTACATTTTTTTCCTGTGTATAGTGGATATTGTTGCCTTCGTGCTAGCTGTGTGACAGTCTGACCCGGGCCCTTGCTGGTGACACGGGTGTCTCTGGGTAAGGAATGGCCCTCATTTCCGTGGACACGGCACTCTGTCCGCTCCCACGGATCCGGGCGCCCATTCCATTTCATGGTGCAGCGCCCCTGCCTGTGATTACGCCTTTCCGTTCAGGTGCAGAGGAGGAGATGTCTGGGGAAACTGATGCCGCTGTCAGCGGCGCGTGGCCCCCCCCCCCTCGATTCGCCCTCTCCTACTGGTAGATCGACAAAGGAAGCGAGGGGTGGCCCCGCCCCCTTGTCCCCGATTCACTGGGCCCCTGACAGCGAATGAGAAGGTGCATTTGTTACCGTGGCAGCGTACACACACACATGCACACACACTGATCGGTCTCATTTACATAGGGGTCACATGGAAAACCACAAAGGTTCAATGGTGGTTAATGCTGCCGGTGTCAACTTGCGACAATAAATGACACATGCAAACATGCTGGCAGAGAATGGACCATGGTGCAATGCATAATAAAAAGCACAAAAACACACACACACACACACACACACGAGAAACGCTGTGGGATGTATGTTTGACTGCACCTTACTCCCGCGGCTGATGATGTCATCGCCCTTCATTCAGATCTGCGCGGCCCATAGCTGAATGACAGCCGGTGTGAGTTTTCACGGCAACATGAGAAGCAGACGATTTGGTTTGGATGTGTGCGTTAATTAACTAGCCATTTGTTGATTGTTGTTTTGGGCAGCTGAGACTGCCGAATATGAAAATAAACACCTCCTCAGCAGTTCTGTGAAATCACCGCTCCCTCAGATTACACGCCTGCACATGGCTCATTCTCTTTTTTTAACGCAAATCCCACAAGTGGTTCGCTGAAAAGTCAGCCCAACACTCTGCTAATGTGTCTGAATGTATTCTCTGTTATTTCTGTAGACATGTTGTCTATTGATTGTCTTTGCCGCTGACAGGTGTGATGGAACAGTGTTGTTATCATTAGTAAACATGTTCTAATGAGACAGCGTATATACTCGGTTTAGCGGATACCCAGATGTGGAGGGCCAACACCGCACATCTCTCATGAGGCTTAATGTCTATTGCAGACTGGAAATACACACAGTAGCCTACACAGCTGCAGGCATATGTGTGCGTGCGTGCGTGCGTATGTATGTGTGCGGGTGTGTGTAAATTTGTAGCTGGATAGACTGCACTGTTGGTTATTGGAATACCGTGTATTTGTGTGTGTGTGTGTGTGTATGTGTTCTGACAGGATGGCATACAGCATGGTGGGATTCTCCTTTGGGCGTGCGTCGGTCTATTCAAGAGCGTAGACGCTGGCTCAGTAGACTGCAATCCTTCAGGGCACCAGGGACATCTGATTCCCTGACTGCCTAAGCACTGAACTAAATGCTCCTGCATTATTCATGTGTATATCACTTTATTGCTGTGCAACTCTTTCACTCACAAGTTTCTGCAGTACCGTTGACTATACCATCCCCTGCCTCCTCATACACAACACTAGCATACTTTCCTAGCCTTTATCTTATGTGTTTTTATGTCTCTCTCGCCAGTCTTGTCTATGGGACTGACGTGCTCTCAGAGGGCACTGCTGTACATTGAGCTCAGAAGGTGAGGACCTGTGGCCAGAATCGGCGTGTTACGATGTAAGGGTCGTTCAATAGTTCAGCACATCTAGTTAATCCACTCTAGGGTGCTGAATGCAGTTGCAAAACAATGAGCGCAGATATTTTCCAGTCGTAGCAACAGATAAACATCCCAGCTCGCTAGAGAGAGACAGAGAGAGAAAAATCTTTGCTGACCAGACCAAACCAGAGAGCCGGGCTACTGCTGTGTTGAAGATAATGCAGGATGACACGCCATTTTGATCTGGACAGCTTTAACACAAGCTGCTTCAAGCTATGCAGTGAAAATGCAAGCCTCGCCTAATTGAGAGAGCGCGAGAGAGAGAGAGAGAGACAGAGAGAGAGAGAGAGCGCAAGAGAGAGGGAGAGAGAGAGACAGAGAGAGAAGGGTTTCCCAGCAAAATCCCACAACACCTCAAGTGTACGTAAGCGGCAAGAGTCGGCTCCATCAAAGCTCCTGCTTGGCCCATGTTTTGTTGTGCTCCAGTCTGCCATGTTTGGAAGCAGTTAAACCTTGATAGGACAACACTTGTTTAGTCATCCACTTGTGCGTGCTACATTGTGTGTCCCGGTTGGTCCCAGGGCCATTCTTTTTCCCCCTCTTTCATTCAGGATCTGAGCGATGGAAGAAAGGAGGGAGAAGTCCCGCTGGGGGACGTTTCAGAGTCCTCTACATTTTTCTTTTTCATTTTTTTTTTCTGAAGGAGCGCCATACACGGCTCAGCTGACAAGCTAATTGGACCATTACCAAGCCAGAAACTCTGTCCACGGTGTATTTCAAATTAACCCTGCTGACGAGAGTTGACGTCTTTAGACGTTTCGAGTCTTTAAAATGTCACAGTGAGATAGTGGCACAATGCTTGGCTCAGCTCCTCAGAAACGATGCGTGGGAATGGCAAAGTAACCCCTTATACATATAATGAACAAGACCCCCTGCGTATAGGGTAGAGGCTACAGCCAAACCTGTGCACTCTCTCTGCTGGGTCTGAGGCCAGGCCTCGGAATGCTTTAGTTGAGGTATCTGTGCTCTTTGTTTGCAACAATAGATGGTGACTAAATAGAAAGGACAGCACTTTTATCATTCCTTTTTTAAATGTCAGACAGTTGGGGGTCCTGGCTGAAATACCGCCCTCCTCGCTCTCCTTTCTCCAGTGTCTATCCATCTCTCTCTCTCTCTCTCTCTCTCTTTCTCTCGCTTTCTCTTTCCATGTATCGTAATCGATAGCGCTACCTTCGACAATGCCGAATGTTGTCACCATGACATTTGGTCAGCTTTCCATCGTCCTCACCCAAGTTGCTGCTGAATAGTAATATAACAATGAGATTTAATACCGGGATCGATCGCTACACTCCGACCATACATTCACTCGCATAATGCATACTGATGGTAGGAAAACAAATACCTGCGTGGGGAATTTGTATTCTGGACAGCGTGCTTGTAATAGCAGTGCCGATGATGTTTCATTAGTTTTTCTGCATTTGTGTGTGTGTGTTTGTTTGTGTGTGTGCGTTTGTGTGTGTGTGTGTGTGGAGGTGTGTGTTTATTCCTTCCTCTCCATAAAATCAAATAAAGGGTATACACATGATTTAATCAAGGCTCTGGTTGGCCTCAACCCTACCTCGTGGGGATTTATGAAGCGTGTCATGCATATGTGTTTGCATGTACTGTATTTGTGTTTGTGTGCAAGATCACATGCCCATGTGTATCATGCAACTGTTTGCAATACGTACAACCCAGTAGTAGGCTTATAATATATGTTATAATATATGAAATATGTATAATAAATAAGGAAAATTAATTGATCTCTAGCACATGTCAGTGTGTGTGTGTATTGAGTTATGTCTCCAGGGTGGATGCTGGCAGTGTTTGTACAATGTAAGGGATTGTGGGCAGAATATGCACGTGGGTTTATGGCTGAAAATATTATTACTTCCTTTTTTGTTGAGTTTATGGCCATGATTTATTTACATTACGTTGTGAGTGTAGTACACATTTTCACTTATAAAATACTGCATACGCCTCATGAAATCATTCTGATTATGCAAGCTCTGCCACTACGACACTTGCTTTGGTTCACATATCAGTCTGGGAACTCCAAATGAAAGACCACTTGTAGGCCTTTTACAAAACAACCAGCGAATAAGGGTCCAGGAATTCAGCAATCAAGAATTAAGGGTGTTTGGTAAATTGTCCCCATTGTTCTGAATGGTTAAAGGTTGTCCAATCCCCTACTTATAACCTGCTTGCCACATATACAGTACAGTTTAAGCACCGCCTCTCTGGCAAACTACTGTACATTGAATGAAAAGTTTCCAGGATGCTAGCACTGCGGAATAAATACTGTATCTTCATTGTATGTGTGAATTGCTAGACTAATACATCCATTGGTGTGACATTCATAACTCAGCGTATATCCTTCGTGCTAGTGTTGAGCGCGATCGCTGGCCATGTTGTGCTGTTTGGGTGTTGAGCCCGGTGTGTCTGACAGCCCTAACGCCCGATGTTTAAACATCGCCCCGCGTGTTTCCCTTTTGATCAACGCCTGCCATTCTTACTGATTTTCCAAATCACTGATGCTTGTCAAAGAATTAATTACCTGGATCGTTGCTCCGCTGACTCCGGCACCAGCTGCGGGGTCCACCAGCGAGACCTCGGAACTCTCCCAGCATTCCCGGCTAATCACCCACAATCTATTTCAAAGTCAACCTGATTGCCCCACGCTACACAGAGAATAATGTTGGAATTAGACTGCATTCAGAGTGTAACCATTTCTTATTTGCATATACTGTACGCCAGATTAGCCAGACTGGGCTCGCCAGTAGGAGGTGAATACAAACAGCTAATGGCAGTTGCCTCCTACAGTTTATTAGGTAAGTAATGGTGGAAAGCATTGCGTTAGGTGCACATTCTCGCAAGTGAGCTTGCGCACGGAGTGCAATGTATTCATTAGAAGTGGGAGATGAGAAAAACAGCGAGGCATATATACAGTATATATATACAGTATATACGCCTATTTGAGAGGCACGTTGTTTTCAAGAAGGGCTTCGGAAAGCACTCGCTCGCCTGGCACCTGTGGTTTCAGGAGGACAGCTGTCTCAGAGTAACGTGGGTGACATTAGCCGTTAGCACGAGGACGCTATGTGTTAAGCATCTCATAAAGGGGTTCTTCATCTGATACAGCAAAGCCACACAGCTTGCTGTAAGGATGTATAGGTGCAGAGGCTATAAATACATCTTCCCCCCCCACCCACCCACCCACCACGTCTGTTGGTTTGTCCACCGGCCTGGCTGTCTGTGTGTCCGTGGGGTTGCAGCAACATGACGTCAGCCCGTCTCCGAGCACTCACTGACCTCTGTCACAGCAAGAGCACGGCTGCTCCAGACAGATGCACAGCGGTGCAGACATCACAGGCGGCGGGGCGTAAACACAGAGACCTGGGTGCACAGGGAGATGTGTTAACACGTTGCAATACAGCCAGGGATGGAATATCATGGGAGCTACGGACAGAGCACCCACACTGTCAGTTCAAACCACAAATAAGATCACACACACACACACATGAGATATATAAACAAAAACAAAAAAATATATATATATATGTGATGTTATTTATTTGATTTTTTATACAGTTTATGTAATGGGTTGTTTGTGTTTTCTGATGGACACACAAAACACAAACACAGCACCCGCTTCCCCATCCGTCAAGGCTGTAAAGAGCAGCTAGCCTAACTGCAGTGCTATGGTGACCCCATCCAGAGTGCTTCAGTTTGAATCACACCAGCAAGCTCCAGAGACACCCGCACACTCTCTGACCTTAGCAGCGACAGCTGTGTGTGTGTGTGTGCGTGCGCGCGCGTGTGTGTGTGCAATCATTGTTGTCATTACCTAGTTTCCATTTCTAGCCTGAAGCTAAATCAGACATGGCAGTCTTTCATTTTGTCAAGTTGTCATTCAGATATTTTCCACCCACTTTTCTTGAAAGCCTGTCTGACTTTTCTTTCATAATGCCTCAGAGGGTTTTGTCAGTTTAGTGGTTGACATCAAATATGGTTTGCACGTTGACAGGAAGTCACATCAATGTTAATTAAATAAATATTACTCTGACTCCCACTTTAAAATGACTCTCAAAAGAGACGCTGCTCTGAAAATGAGCTTGATCAGTTTTTCTGTGGCTCTCTGAGCTAATGTGAGATGAGGGATTGAATTCCAACTAAGTGTAACATATGACCTGAAAGTGTGCCTGAAAGGTTTTTTTTTTTCTTCTTCCCCAAAACATTTTTTTTTTTCAATTCATATTTGTCAGTGCTGTCCAGCTATCTTGATCAACATCTAATTTCTAATTTTAGGGTTTATGTTTATCTTAGAATCCATTGGATTTGAATGAAATAAAGAGCTGTCCTGATGCATTTCATTGCACAGAAGGGTTTCTTAGAAACAAAGAGTATTTACTGGCAAAAAATAGAACTGGTCAACTTAATACATTTTGCCATACTTCTAAACCTGTGGTGGCCTCCAATATCCATTATCAGTAAATGCAATAGAGACAGTTCGCTCTTCCAAATAAACACATGAATGAAAACTGATGGAAGACATCCACAATGCCTTGGGGACAAATGGCAGTCCCAGTTAATAATTGTACAGTATGTAGCTCATTGCAATAATATGGAATCCAGTTTAGAATGCCATTTTTATTTGCTCTCCAAATATTTGGTTCAGACTATGTAGAATATGTCAAATCATAATTGCCGTTGGACTGCTGGGGATTTTAGTGCTGGGGATGTTGTAAATAAACAAATATTGTAATAATTACATTAAATGAATAACAAACTTTCTACCCTTGAATAGAAGAAGCACAACAAGAATGACAGTCAATTTTATAATAAACATTGCACACGCACAAATGACACACAAATGCACAATGTCACACAAATCCATCTTTTTTTATATAACTTTGTAGATATTGGATTTCTCATCTTACAGTGGTAATACTGTAATATGTGGTTTTATTCAGTTACCTGCAGACAGCACTGCTGCTTTAGTACCTCAGAACCTTAACTCCCCTGGCATGAAAGCGACCAGTTAAAAACACATTGGCTGTGCCCTGGGCATTGCTCTTCAAACCACATCTCCAGTCGCAGGCACGGTATAACAGCGTTGGGATCCACTGAAAGGCAAGTGAGAAACAGGCTATGAGGCATTTTCCATCCCTGCCAAACAATCACTTTCCTCTCTTCTGTCTATTTACAATTAATGATTGAATCCCCCCATCCCCATAAAAAAAAAAAAATCTAATTTCTGTTTATGTGAGTGTGTGTGTATGTGTGTGGGTGTTTGTGTGTGCGTGTGTGTTTGCGTGTGCATGTGTGCGTGCGTGTGTGCGTGCGTGACCCCCATGCACAAAGATGTAGCCGGGCGTGCACGTGGCAGCATGCTCTGTAAAGCTTATCTGCAGCCTTTAGGTGGGGGCCTATGGAAACACTCCTGATTATTTCCCTCCTTCTCCAAAGCACTGCTGTGTGCTTTGGGATTAGAGGCTTTCGGTGGCGGCTGCACACGCGCACGCACACACACACGCACACGCACACACTTGCTGCAGGCTACACTGCGATGGAGAGACACAGACAGACAGAAAGCAAATGAATAAGCTAGGCAGCCACACATGGGAGAGAGAGAGAGAGAGAGAGAGAGATAGATAAGGGCACAGCTATGCTTAAAAGACCCCCTCCTCATCCCCAAACCAATCTCGCGTCCCTGTGTACCCCCCTACTCCTCCTTCTCTCTCCCTCCCTCCCTCCCTTGCCCGACACACTAACCAGTCCTAGGAGTATTACATCACCCTGATGTAATGTCTGACCAATCACATCACAGTGGCACTAAACCTTCCAGGATTATGGGAGCTGGTTGCTCAGACTGGGTAATGAGAGAGAGAGAGAGCGAGAGAGAGAGAGAGAGAGAGAGAGAGAGAGAGAGAGAGAGAGAGAGAGAGGCCATACTCACTTATACATGTTTTCAAGAATGGCCTATTCTGAAAATCATCCTGTTAAAGGACCTTAGACAGACAGTAGGTGTTCTAGATTATTGCCTGTTTCTTGAAAAGTTATCCAGATCATTTACATTATTTAAACTCCTGGATATGCACTGCTCGATTTGTGTCGCCATTCCCTTGTGGCTGAAGCAGGCATTACAACAATGTGTTCCATTCTAGTGCCTGATTGTTGGATGGTTCACATTCCACACCTCTCTACCCCTCCCTGCACAGCATTCATAGGCTCACACTGTTCACTACCCCTTACCCCCTACAGACATGCGGGGGCACTATAACCCAAACGAGTAGTGTGCCTTCACCATCATAAATAGAATAATAGTCGAATTGGCTCGAGAATTACTGTCACTTTTCTAAAGACTCTGGGGTGGCGTGCCACGCATGTAATTGGATTCGATGTGTGCGTCAAGCTGTTCTTGAAGTCCTTTTAATAACATTCATCAGCTAAGTTCGAGGTCGACACAGACACGCTGACATTCTCGCTGGCGTCCTGGAATGTCAATTTTTTTTTTAGCCTGTCACAAGACTCTGTTGTCTGGCGATGTTTGCAGAACACCCCTTCACTGTCTGTAACACAAGTAAAATGAGCCAATTATCTTGTCCTAATAACGCGTGTCTTCTCACTGAGATGTCAAGGTTAGGAGGCAGCCTTTAGTGTCTCTGCTTCTCGTCAGCCGATTAAACTCGTCTCTTTGTTGTCCTCGGTCTCTGTGGAAGATGAAGATTGTCTGTCACCGAGATTGGCGTTACATTGCCTTCCTTTGCCGGTAACACAAACGCACTCTGTGCCACACATTCATCCGCCCTGAAAACATTCCTCCCACTCCCCCAAAAAACCGAACACACACACGCACACACACGGCCAACACACAACACACACAACACCCTGCAGGCACAGACACAAACATAAATCGCAGTGAAGACAGAATCAGTTTGGCAATTGCCATTTTGCCACGGCCTGTGCACGCCATGTTCCTCCGTACGCTACGCGTGCGCTGCACGTGCGCTACACTTCTGCCGAAGAGGCCGGAGGGCAGAACTAGCCGTATGCGTGGTAAAGAGCACAAGGCTGCGAATGGGAACACTACGGGAAAATTACTAAAGGATAGCGCAGGGGAACGCATGGTCCTGCCACGAAAAGGCTCGCTCGAGGTAGCGATGACGCTCTGCTAGCATAGCGGTAGGCAGTTCACTGTGTGCCCGCGACTGTCTCACTCAGAACCGATGACAAGCCATCTGAACCCATACTTTTCTGCACTCGCGGTGCGCTGGTAAAACTGCAGGCGTGTGTCAGAAAGTTTTTCAAAGAGTTCACGTGTGCCAAAGTGGACGGGCCGGCCCAATTTGGTCCTTGAAAAGCGGTTTTAGCTGCCGCCGAGAGGCTATAGCAATTTTGCAGTTGACATTGTTTATTTCATGTTTGGTGGGTGTTTGGGCATGTGCCACTGGATGCACTGCATGTGTGTGTGTGTGTGTGTTGGACAGTGACCCAGAGAGCCAGCGGAACACCAGTAACTCATCTGCCTTCATTGTTATTTGTTAATCAGTGTGCGTGTGCGTGCACGTGTGTAGATAGCTATTTACAGGCCTATTATAGAGCGGCAGGGGTGTCAGGTTTGTTTCTGCTTTGTGTTTTCACCTGTGTGTGTGTGTGTGTGTTGATAAAACACAGAATGGGTCACCTGACGCGGTTTGTTCATTCCCTCCCCACGCTCCCCTGGGGACCCCCGCCTCGCCCAGCCCCACCCGGTCTCATTGTTTGGCTTTCTCATTTGAAACGCTGCCAGCTGTTGCACAAGGCCAGAAGCAAACGGCCACTTCCTGTCCTGAATGCCTGCCAGAAATCAACCGACGAGGAACAAGAAAAGCCTCAGGTTGTGAGTCAAGGCAAGTCCTCCTCAGCATAAACGTAGACGAAACCAAGTCAAAACAAACATATCGTTTGTATAATAATACATTCAAAATCGAATCAACTATTTGTCAAATTAAAGAAAATATTGTTTTGCTGAAGATTTCTCCAATTTCATGTTCACTCAAAAATATATTCTGTAGTTCAGCATGGTTTTGAACAAGCACATTTAATTCAAACCAAAAGTCTCGTAAATTAGACATAATTGTCCTTTCCTGGTCAAATGAGTGGATTCCGGCTACGGTCTGGCTACAGTTCGCACTCATCACGATTGTCCTTTGCCTTGTCTTCATTCTCTCCATCATTATATTTATTAGCTCATTCTTTCTCCCGTGCTCTGCCTCAGAGCGGTGTTGCTCTCCCTGGCTCCTCAGCGCGCTGCCCCATGTCGCCTGTGCAATATGTGACTCCGGATTGCAAAACAGGAGGAAAATGAGACATTCGTTGGTGCAGGTGTCTCATTAGAAGTATATATTCCCCCGATTTCAAATGTCACGCAGAGAGAGAATAGGGGAGAGCGAGAAAAAGAGAGGGGACTGCATGAGAAGGAGTGAAAAGATTAATGTAAATCTCAAAATAAGGAAGGCATTAATATTTCATTAGGGCCTCTTTTTTTCCCCTCGTTGAGTGACAGAGGAGAGGAGATAGAAAGGGTGATTTAATGATTTTAGAGTCTGTTCTCTCTCCCTTTTATTCTCCCTCTCCCTCCTTCTCTTTTGCTCTTAGAACTGTCGCTGCCTCCCCCAGCACCCAGTCAGCAGATGGGCTTAGCCTCCATTTTTATTTTTTCATGAATTCCTCACAGACCCAGCTGCACATAATTACAGTCAATTCTGCCTTATCTCTCAAATTAAAAAGATTAGATTATTTGTGAAAGAAATATATGCAGCTTCTTTCAACAGATAGTATGCGCTCGCCAAGTCCAATGGATTACAGGCCCCTGAACCCTCCATCACAAACACACACCAAGACACACACGTGCACACACACACGCACACGCTCACACAAAAATGAAAAAGAAAACACACAGCCCATATACTGAACCAATATTGTCTAGATAGCGGCTTACTTCATTTTACCACTGATGTTTCAATGTCCATTATCATCAATAAACCGCTATCTGACTCAAAAGAATACAACATTGGTGTTTGCACTTCTTCTTAGACACCCATTTTAACGTGGGGTGTCTGCTATTTGTGCCATCTGCATTAAAGAATACGGCTGCCTGCCATGAACTCTATTATGAATCAGCAGCTAAGACAAGGGACTTTGAACCTTCAGCAGGTCTTGCTGAGCGTTGCCATCACTTAAAACCTCTTGCTTTGCTCCGATAAGACACAGCACAGTGTTCGGATGTACTATTCAAAACTGTTATTTTTTGCTTTTCTTTTCAATACCAACTGGCACTTCAGCTGCCGTTACTGTTCTCTGAGTGCTAGTAGTGTTTTGGATATTGATAGTCTGCAGGATACATACATTTGCCTGCCTATTGATTTGCTAAAGAAATGTTGTTTGATTAGTCTGCTAGGGCTTTCGGGAAAGGCAGGGGGAGAAGGGGGGCTGCAAATACAATATAATCCGCATTTTCCTTGAGCTACCCAGGGGATTAGTCGCTATCACCCCCAGTGTTGCCAATTGATTAGCTGATTGAAAGCGCATTCATTCCAGGTCATGTGTTCAGCCCACAAGTAGTACAAGTGTGTCTCCAGTCTGGATAGATACAACTATGCTTGGATTGGTAATACTGGTTCAGTGCAGATGACTGCATGTGCTTGATGTATGGACGGTATCGAACATGGGCATGTATTGGTAAAGCATGGAGGTGAACAGAAGTTGTGTGCGTGTCAGAGGAGACAGATGAGTTAAATATTGACATAGCCATAAAGTTGCTTCCTTCAAGGCTGAAGTATTTATCCTGCCTTTAAGGCATTCCTTTAACTATGGGAGCTGATAAAAAGCTCCTTCCTCATTCATTTCGTGATTTGCTGACTGACTGACTGCCGCTTGCTTAAATTAGTGCTGGATTGTGCTGAATGTGTCAGAGCTAATTACCCTGTGTGATTAGAGGACATTCATTAAGTCAAGCAGAGTGAAAACATATGTTTGTCCTTCAAATACACGGGCCTTAATCGATCTCCGCTTGTTACACCACCGATGGAATCGCACTGTCTTAAGTGCTCCTGGAGATTTTGGATTGAATCCTTTTTGACATTGTCGAACGGGCTGATGGGAGAATGTTGATCAAACCATATGGCTTTTTAGGCTGTGTTTTTAGCAATTAAAGACACACTTTGTATTCGCCATGTTGTTACGTCATTTTGCTATTCCGGAGACATTGTTTTGATATCGATCATAAGTCAATCTCATGAATGAAAGCCCCGTCCAGAGAGGTGACTTTGGCACTAAAACTGTCACTTGGGCTCTATAATGAAATAAGGGCTTTATTCATTGAGACATCATAGAGGTCTACGTGACAAGGGCCGCTTGTTGCTAGGCAGGTTGTCATGCGCATATTTCATTTTGTTCTCCAATATTCACGTCATTTTGCAGTGAATTGTTGTCCTCTTAGAGGTGCATAATAATATGGTAATCATTATTGAGCAATCACAAAACATTCTGCAATAAAGCATCCCGTCCGTGCTGGGCTCTAAACGCTGAAAGAGGCAGCAGATAGAGACACAGACCCTACTGGAACCTCCAGACTGTAGCATGTGTTTCTCTGTGGTGAAGGTCTGGACAGGCAGGCATGTTGTGCTTGGGTTTGACTGTGCAGACATGTCATGTGGAGAAGCGGAGCATTTTCTCCTACAGTAAAGAGCACAGTGTACATTACTGTGTGTGTGTGTGTGTGTGTGTGTGCGTGCGTGCGTGCGTATGTGTGTTGCTCTGACACATTTACTATCGCCTGCAGGGCCAGGATGTCTTGCTGAGTGGTTCTGGACACGAGTGGTTCTCAAGCATCTTTTAATATCACAACATAAAGCATAAACAACATATAAACAACCATGAACACCAATAAAAAATAAATAAAAAGAGTCTTTGAACAATTTGCAAAAATCCCAGATTCTTGAAACTTGAAACTATTATTTGTTTTAAAGAAAAATTCCAATGACTCTGATTTCGGGGTTGGGGGTGGGCGAAAGAGGGGCGGCACAGTGTGAGAACCACTGCTGTACATCACAACAGGACTTCCTAGACCAATAAACACGTCCCTGCTTTTGATTTTAAGACAAATTCCCCCCCCTGCCTCAGCTCTCCACCTCACTATCAGAGAAACACACAGCTGTTTGTTAAAGAGAATGTGAGAGCACTGGAAACATTTCTCTGGTACATTCAGCTTATTTAGGAGCCAGCTGGGTTAAAAAAAACCCCAACATTTTATGGTCTACGGGACAAGGACCGCTTGTTCCTTGGAATCTGCACAAACTACCTGTAAGATTCTTTCCACCCAGTTTCTTTACTTTTTTAAATACTTTTTGTTGTAGTGGATTTACAGTATATTTTCCAAACTTTGCTGAAACCCGAAAACATAAAACAATGTAGAAGTTGGATGTCTCTGGTGCAGCGGCACAGAGATAATACAGTATACTGCGAGTGAAAAGCATTTTATATACATTCTACAGCAGTAGACAATGCTTCTTGTCTCGCCGCGATGGACAAAGCTACACCAGCTTTCAGGCGGACAGCTTTCAAACAACGCACAGTGTATCGTGACCATCGGGGCCACCAGCATGTGAAGTTATCCTGTTCAGCTTTAGAATCATGAATAAATCATTCGCTCTGCAGCAATGCTGCACACCCCAAGCTTTGCTATAACATCTTGTAACATGGAGGAATTAGATGTTAGCCAAAACGTCTGATTACACTATAGTGTAGCGTTAGTTAAATGAATTTACATTTTGGCTTGGTTGGAACATCAATTTAGTCTTTTCTTTTTTAATGGATTCAACAAGTACAGTATTAATCATTGTTTTGTCAAAAGGAATCCAGCACTAATAACATTTTATAATTTTAATCAGGTCAGGTATACTTCTGGTAACCTGGCTCTGCCAGACTATTTCGCTCTAAGATTATAGTCTGGAAACCCTGTTCGCATTAGCGTTTTCACAGCCACCCTGCTGGCAATCAGGGTGGGTCAGTGAGGTGATGTTGAAATCCAGCATGTTTAGAAATGGTGGTAGAGCTAGATGAGGCCTTCAAAACCGTTGTAGCAATGCTGATTGATTAAATGCTGTATAATAGTTTAAATATAAACCAGAGGTCTACGCCCAGTGGGAGGCAATGACTGTGAACACTTCCCAATGGAGTGTTGCCAGACCTTATTCCAAGTGAATATTGGGTCTGGTTACACCAGGTATTCCTCCATGGAGTCCTCACAGCGAGAAAGAGCTACAAGGCAAGAAAGGGGACCAACCGAAGGGACATATACTACAGTATAGTCAGTGAGTCATTGAGGAGAGTGGTTTCTACTGTAAGCACATGTGATTAGCCACTTGAACCAGTGGTGGGAGCAATCTCGCTTAATTAAATGCTACTCTTAACAGTATTTCTACTTTCAACTATTTCTTTCCTGCCTAGTAAAATAAGTATCATCTCTAAAATAACTTCTAAAACACCATGCATGTTTAAAAACTGTATTAATCCAGTCAAATGTTGTTGCATTTCTTATATTCTAATTGCTTAATGTTTTGCATATAATATTGTTTATATACAGTGTATGTGTATATGTAAAGCACTTTGTACTTTTGTTAACATACTAATACTTATCAATTTATCAAGTGGTGTGTCCCTTACTTTCACTATGGTACATTATTACGCTGCAGTGTAAATAATAACCTATCGTTATTATTAACTATTTCTTTCCTGCCTAGTAAAATAAGTATCATCTCTAAAATAACTTCTAAAACACCATGCATGTTTAAAAACTGTATTAATCCAGTCAAATGTTGTTGCATTTCTTATATTCTAATTGCTTAATGTTTTGCATATAATATTGTTTATATACAGTGTATGTGTATATGTAAAGCATTTTGTACAACTTTTGTTAACATACTAATACTTATCATTTTATCAAGTGGTGTGTCCCTTACTTTCACTATGGTACATTATTACGCTGCAGTGTAAATAATAACCTATCGTTAGCGTGTTTAACATGCACCTGCGAACAGCTTTGGGCCTCTCCCTTAACAGTGCACTGTAGTTCACCATATGTTAGAACGCCACTCAACAATGAGTGATAACATCTGCCGCATTCTATGCAGGGCTGTGTACGCTGTTTTGGACGAGAGCCTTCGTCATCATCCCACATGATTTATGGGAAGCAAACAGAAGTATTTTATTAATCAAGTGTTTCTTTCCGTTAATGAAATGTCTCCATTTTTATCTAGCTCTCTTATGATCCATATGTTAATGTCTAATACAGAAAAATGTATCAGTTACATTTTGCCCCTCTCTTTCTCTCTTATCTAAAATTGTGCTGTAAATTTGGCACTGTGAATCATTATGCTTATCGACCTGCCCGTAGACCTCATATTTAAATTTTGTGGCATGATTAGCCAATTTATCTATGTAATTGGATTGGAGTTAGTGTCTACGTGTGCATGTGAAAGCCGCTGATTTTAAAGTCCAAGACAAATACATGCCGAGAGAGAAAATTGCCAAGATAATTGTGTTTTAGATTAATTCCATTTGGATACAATCAATAGTTTTACCCTTGAAATTGTTTGGATCCAAGTCAACTTACACTTGCCTATGAGATTATTGAAAATAAAACAACCTCGGGACCAGCACTGAAATGAGACAACACAGAATTTACTATGCCAGGGATTAGTGTCATGAGACCGTGGAGATTTGCACAGGCAAAATGTGAACACTGCAACACAATACACTACAATAGTTTCCGGTGCGGTGTAATTCATGCAAACATCCTAAGGCTATTTGTAGCACTCCACCAGAATCTAATTGTGTCCAATAATCCAACCAAGAGTTACAGTGGAGGCGGTTCAAGTCCTGTTTGACATGAAAGTTCTCAGTTGACGACGTGTGTGACAATTTGCACTGATGTGTGTATTAAAGGGGCCATTGTTCAACGCTAATGTTAGCGTGGACAGGATTGGGTAAATTACTTTTTTAATCTAATTCATTAGTTAGAAATTACCAGACTAAAATTGACACCAGTAATGTAATTTTTGGATTTGGATACATTTAGTAACAATCTGATTACTTTCCATTACTTTTCGATTACTTCACACTGTTGATGTTGCTTAGGGGATCAGATTAAAATGGATATCAATTATTGATAGATGTTAATGAAAGTTTAACAAGAGAACAACTGATTGTTTTCTGACCTTTTTTTTTATTGTGAAAGTAGTCCTAGAAGTAGTCATTCATTTAAAAACAAATACCTGTAAAATAAAAATACTATTTAATTTAGCTGGTAACAGTAATGGATTACAGTAACTGTTTATTTGTATTTTTTACATTTTTGTTACAGTTAATAAATTACTTCCCAACCCTGAACGTGGAGAATATTCCCAATGAAAATGGGCGGGACAAGTGGAGTTATACTATCGAGTTATGCTTTTTCTTTTTGTTTCATAGTACAGAGAGAAAATATGTTGAATTGATAGGCTAAGTACGTTCAGACTACACAGATTTCATCAGTGTGTGTATGTGGGTGTGTGCGCGCTAATTTGTTTTGTGGGGACCTCTGTGCCCCATTATGCTGTGGTCTGTGGGGCATGCCTTTAATCAAATTACACTTTTAGCTTTTGAATATAACCAACACACACTACTTGAAGGCTAGAGCACAAGTAAAGGAATTTCATTACCTCTCAACAATTGATTCGGTAATGTTTTTACTTAAATCAATCGTGTCTCACTCAGCCTACTAATTCCATTACTTGTTTGTGCTCGACGATGCCCAAATACCAGGATGATGTGAAATGTCTATGTGACTTTATCGCTCATTGACCTTTTAAAACAAGCATAAATATGTTTTAAATAGTTAAAGATAGAAAACACTCAAATGAACTAACACATAGGTAATTTCACTTTAAGCAGACTGTCTATAAAGAAGACCAATGACAGAGATATTAATATCCTTAATAGTAATCATTAATGAAGCTGTCCTTATTGAGGCTGGCCATGAGGACACGCTTGCCGTTAAGGGTGTTTATTAATCAAGGAATAATACGTAATCCGTGAACATTAATGGAAATGGATGAGACTAATGGATGGCGCCTGCTCTCTCCCACACTTAAGCCCCAGACTTCATTACTGACAGGCAGATTAGTGCATGAGAGAAAGAACATAACAAGCTCCACCTGCGAGCGTGCACGACCCCCCTGCACCCAATACACACACATGCACGCACACACACTTTTAACTCTCCTGTGACAACATGATGGAACACTGTCAAGCTCATTTGCTCTTCAATAGACTATGTGTAATTAACAGCATCCTCTCAGAAGCCCGCCCCGAAAAAAACCAACAGACATCAAATAAATCATCTGGCAAGGTTGGGTTCTTCGACGCCTTCCAGACATTTTTCTCCCTCTCGCCATGTGCCCTTGCTCCATCACAAGCCCCTCTGGATGGGGAAATGCTTATTTTGCTTTGTTTTGGCAGAGTGTGGCTTATCCCCCACCCCAATCTTCATTCACTAAGCATGACTGCTGCAGTCAGTCACTCTCCGCTAGCTGCTGGAGCACAACGTTAATTTCATTCCCGATTCTGGAATGCCCTTTACCCGTACCCTATACGAGAGCGTGGCAGGGCCTCCGCGTACAGTACATCACCTAGATCTAATGTAGACGGGGGGGGGACACCGCAATGCATCTGGAGCCACATCCGATTGCATATCTCCGATGTGTCAGCCAAGGGGTTAAGCACTTAGGCGAGACACGACGACACAAAGTTCTCCCTGCTGCGCTGTAACACGCTCTGTGAAAGTGATAAGAGGGGTTGATCATTCATCCCCGCGTTATATATCAGGCTCTCTAAAAATGAATCCCCCCCCCATGTATTTCTGGCTGCATTATTTAGATGGAATAAAAACTCAGGAAGGAAATGAAGACGGAAGTCGGAGGACTCTATGTTTAAAAAAAATGACGGATGTGATAGTCTAAATGTTGTCATGACAGCTTTTATAGGGCACCCAAGGGGTAACGTTCACCCATCTAGGTGAAAGACACCACGGTTATTTATTCTGCATCGTGGAGACGGTGTGTGTCTGTGTGAGTGCATTTTAAGTGGTGGAATGGGAAGATAGCATGAGGAGCACACAAGGCGAGGCTTTCTGATTTCAATAATTGTATATTTATAACTGACACCCTATTAAACACAACATCGCAAAATCTAACAGAACATGACATATTTTTTTATTTTAGTTTAGTTTTACATTGTAGAAGTATTTTTGTATCCACTTTCATCCAGACAGGCTACACAACCTAAACATATACATTATTGTATTTTAAACATGATGCAGCGATGTTTTCAATGTAGTGGAGTAATTGCATCCTGAGCAGATCTGTGTTGTGTTCTTTACTTTCAGAGCCATGCGTGCATGTTAGTGTGTGTGCGTGCATGTTAGTGTGTGTGCGTGCATGTTAGTGTGTGCGTGTGTGTGTGTGGAGCATTTGTTTTGGTCTGACATGCTTGTTTGCTTAGTGTGACATCTAGTGGGAGAAAGTGACAGAGTAACTTTCATTTTAAATGTAATATCCATGTGGTACATAATTTCACCTATAGCATTATTATTTTACATGGTATCATCACAAGGGATGAGCATGGATGTGTGGATATTGGTTGTTGTAGCCTTTTGAATGGAATGATTACCACATACCTTAGCCTGTTTAATGCAGCTATAGGCAGATGACACACAGTCAGGTGATGGAATGTATGAAATCAAGACAGTCAGATGATGTGTAGCTCTATCTGACCACGTCAAGGCTAGAGCATATGGCAACAGCTACTGTCCAACCTCTAAAAACATTAACAGCTGCTCCTCGTCACATGACAGCACAGGAAACATTAGCTGACTGCTCGCACACATCACACAGAATGAGACACTAAACTTACACAGGACAAGACAGAGCTCTGGACAGGACAAATTATACTTTCCCTACATTTCTGCGGTGGGAACTGCCTGTATCGACCACTCAGGCTATAGGCGCGCGTGACAGAAGCTCTATGTTTTAGTTTTTTGCTTGTGATATAAGAAGACAACTGAAACATGCCTGAAGGTATGGCACACCAAGCTTCACCTTTATTGACACTGATGAGTTACTGACAAGACTTAGAAGTGATATTCCTATTGTCATCGTTGGCTTCATCATGTTTAGAGCTTATGATTTTTGGATGGAACAGACGCTAAAATTACTTGACAGCGTGTCACTGAGCTGATGTGGTCGGACCCAAATGGAGCCAAAACACCGCCTGGAAACATTTCCAGCACACCGCGGGCACCTAATTTCTATGTCAGTGTAGCCCGGGCAACAGGGATGCAGACTGAGGGATTTCCAAGACGTGTGAAAACCGCCACTGATCATCACGCTCAAGCACGGTATTCTCTCCCCCCCCCCCCCCTTCCCCCTCCCGCCCCCTTGTCAAGACTGTCGCCGGCGAGCAAAGCCGGGCCCAGAAGTCTCCATCATCGGGCTGAGACCCCCGGGACAGGAACAATCACATTATATCTGCTGTCACACAAAGTCACTGTCAAGGTGTGGCGCCCACAGTCGCTCTGGTGCGATGCCCGGAGATCCAGAAATACACCCCACCCGCCCCACCCCAACTCAACCACCCAGGCCGCGCTTCCAACGAGCGAGCGATTTAAGTCAGAGAGACGGCCTCTCTCTTCTGGTTTTGTACTTACAAAACCCTCGCGTCTTAAGATTTTGGTGCGCCGTGGAGGCGGCAGGAGGGATATGCAATTTAGCTAACCTTGTGTTCACTTCAGGCGCTTCATCACAATTTGATAAAGAGAGTTTCATTTTTACGCGAGCTAGCCCCCTCCAGGTTTTCTAATAAGAGGAACTGCCTATCAAACCTGTGCTAGGGTGATGAAATCGCAGTGCAATAGAGGGAGGGATGTAGTGCTGTACTTGTTCAGCACACACAAGCAAGCCCTCACACCCCTACACACACCCCTACACACACACACACACACACCAACACACACCCCTACACACACCCCTACACACACCCCTACACACACACACCAACACACACCCCTACACACACACACCAACACACACCCCTACACACACCCCTACACACACACACCAACACACACCCCTACACACACACCCCTACACACACCCCTACACACACACACCAACACACACCCCTACACACACACACCTGCACACACACGGTTCTGCTGACCGCGGTGCGTTCGGCTGCTGTCCGCTGAGAGAAAGCTCGCAGCAGGGCAACACGTTACCACATACATGACCACACACGAGCACACAGCATAGACATGCATACTGTGTATTCTACATATGACACAGGTGCTCTGGAGGGATGTGGTATTGCTTCACTGTAAATCAATTATCTCTTTCAGGAGTGGATTCAAAGTGGCAATATCTGCCCCTCCCGGAGAATGAATACTTTGGCTGGAGCAAATGTAAATTATGCTTTATTGCACTTTCTGGAGAAAGTGTAGAGGAGGGAAAGGAGGAGAGAGAGAAATGTGTGTGGGGGGGGGTGGGCGGGTGGGCGGCGGGCAAGTGAGTGGGGAATAGAGGGTGTGGGTGGACGAAATCAAAATGTGTTTGTTTGACTGTGCTGTTGTTTAATCTCCCTATTCACAATGCAAACTACTTCTCCTAGTTAAGATGGCAATTTTTGTTTTCATATTGCTTAATGAGGCCCTTTCGGGACTGTATCTTTTAAACCTTTTATGAGTGTTCCCAGTGAATGTGACACCGCCGATCCAGCACTGTGACGGCTGCTGTTGCTGGGACCGTCCCGCCGGAGCTCAGACAAGAAGCCCGTGCTTGGTAATTCACAGTGACCAAACGTTCCACGCAAGGTTTTCCTCCAGTGTTCCTCCAGTGTTCACCTCGTTAGACATTCTCGGTGCCACGCAGTGCAGATGCTAATGACGGACCGGCTGCTATTGTTATGTATGTGGCGCGTTGTTGGTACATGTTGCGTCCCAATGGCCCTCTGGTGGGTCTCGGCGCACCCACAGACCTCTGACTCCATTGTAGCTCTCATAACCCCCCCACCACCACCTCCTTGGTCCACCTTTCCTCCCCCCACCCCCGGTCCACCTTTTGCTGCCTCCCCACCGGTGTGGAATCAGCAAAAACCGACCTCCAATCCCTCAGCGATACCAACTCTATTTCATGTCACGAATAGCAAATGTAGGTAGGGTAAAAAGTTTAGCATGCACTTTTTCCTTGCCCGTTCCACAAGACACATTCTGTACCATATGGGCAATTGCAATGCCTATTACGTGGTGCAGCGGGTTATTTATACAGCTAATAGGAAATATTTACCTATTAACTGTGCAGGGGTTATTTCATTACATGTATTTGTTCTGCTTCAATACCGCCAAATGCATTAGCACGCGGGAATGTCATCAGAGGCAGGACACATGTTATATATAGTACACTAGGTAATTGTGAGATGACAGATGATTACCAAGGATAATAGAGATGTGCCTAATTATATGTCCTATACCTCTGTGTTAAACAGAGGCATTGCATTATCCATCTAAAGCCAATTCCATTAAGGGCAACCAGGCTTTAACACCATTCAGTCACATATACATAACAATGCGTGTGGCAACAATTTACGTATTTTCCACAGGCGTAAAAATGACACACTGACAATTGAACACTTGGGGTATACGGTATAATGGGGGTACTATGCATGCTATGTTTTTCTTTTTGCATGAATAAATGAAGCTGATAAGCTGCCATTTACAGATGACCTGTGGATGACCTGTGTGCCTGACTTTGCTTTGGCTAATGTGCAATACCGCCACCCATTAAGCTGGAGTGTAGACCAGAACTACTGTAATACTGTAAAACAGCTGCATAGCCTACCAAATCTGTTAACCAATTCTGTTGATTCTAAAGACATGCACCGCTGAAAAACATGTTTTCTTTGCGACCAATTCCTGTAGGAGGCATGAATTTAACTATACAAATGTAGTATTTGTGAGGTCACACAGATATGCTAAAATATGTAAATAAGGAGTGCAATCTGCTAGCTTGAAAGATATACAGATAGCGTCCCAGTGTCATTGCAGTGATGGCTGAATAGCGTGTTGATTAAAAACTTGGCAGATTACATGCAGTGCACGTTGGTTTTTTGGCTGGCATACCTGGGGAAAGGGGCCGGGGGGGGGGGGTGTTTGAGGCCATAAGGGTGTTTTTACTTGCATATTCATGGATGCTGGCATGTGGCAAATGTGTACAGAATATTGCTAAGTGATTTTCTATGGTATATTGAGCATTCAGCAAACTAAATAAACATTGTATAAAGGCTAGCGTTTAAGGCTTAAAAACACATACCTGTGCTGGAGAGACACTATGCTCTCCTATGTACCACCACAATCATTACACAATCAGATGTTTTGTTATATATCTCGCATTGTGCTGTCTATTCCCATTCCTTAGTGATGTCTAAACCAGCAGTGATCCACTTTTAATCTTGAAATGACACTTTTCTCCGTCTCTCCTTCCACCTCCCACCCATGTAGTACTACTAACTCCCATCATACTGCCAAGTAGCTCTGGGAGCCCAGAGCATCACCGCCGACTCATCTGATGAAACACTGCATCTGCTACTGGAAATGAGGTGTGCGTGTATGTGCGTGCGTGCGTGCGTGCGTGTGTAGTGGAGAGACAGAGTAAGACTATAGGAGAGAGGGAGAGAGTGGATAAATAGATCAATACATGCCGCTACATCCTTGGCCTTTCGACAGCGAGAGAAAGACAATGAGAGAGAGAGAGAGAGAGAGAGAGAGAAATGGCTGGATCGGTGTCCCTGTCGAGCCCCTTCCCCACACAGTCCATCTGTTTAGCTGTGCAGCGCGACCCGCGCTCCTACTGGGGCCCTGAGGCGGCTTGAAGACCCAGGCTTACGGGATCAGCGGCAGGAGACAGGGCATTAATATAGTGATCCATTTATGCGCATCCATAATGAAGGGGCGACTCTTACCGTCATCACCCCACTCAGCTGTGCTACACTCACTGGCCCACAGGGGCCCGTGATGTTTGGGGTGGCTGCACTGTTTATGGCCAAATGGTAACAGAACAGCTAGGGAGAGAGAGAGAGAGAGAGAGAGAGAGAGAGAGAGAGAGAGAGAGAGAGAGAGAGAGGGACAGAGAGCGATTGAAGGGTTGAGGTGAGGCTACAGTGTTGTCGTGCCACAGTGACGTCATGCCACAGTAATATTGTGCCACAGTAATATCGTGCAACAGTGATGTCATGCCACAGTAATATTGTGCCACAGTGGTCATGCCACAGTAATATCATGCCACAGTAATATCGTGCCACAGTAATATCATGCCACAGTAATATCGTACCACAGTAATATCGTGCCACAGTAATATCGTACCACAGTAATATCGTGCCACAGTAATATCGTGCAACAGTGATGTTATGCCACAATGATGTCGTGCCACAGTAATATCATGCCACAGTAATATCGTGCCACAGTGACGTCATGCCACAGTGATGTCGTGTCACAGTGATGTCATGCCACAGTGATGTCATGCCACAGTAATATCCTGCCACAGCAATATCGTGTCACAGTGACGTCATGCCACAGTAATATCATGCCACAGTAATATCGTGTCACAGTGATGTCATGCCAGTGATGTCATTCCACAGTAATATCCTGCCACAGCAATATCGTGTCACAGTGACGTCATGCCACAGTAATATCATGCCACAGTAATATCGTGTCACAGTGATGTCATGCCAGTGATGTCATTCCACAGTAATATCCTGCCACAGCAATATCGTGTCACAGTGATGTCGTGCCACAGTAATATTGTGCCACAGCAATATCTTGTCACAACGATGTCATGCCACAGTGATGTCATGCCAAACCAGTGTGGTGTTCTCCATGCTATAAGTGTACTGAATGCAATCTGGTGTGTGTGGGTCACCTCTAGCAATGACCCTGCAGCTTGCCGCTTAGATTCTGGCACCATGCAGCGGGGTGATCCAAATCCCATTTTGGACAGCTATTCTGGCAGTGAGGTTCTCCCTGCTGTTTCCAGTGCATTTATGCTGAATGGGTGCTTGATCTCAAATGTTTTGTCAGCTTGACAATACTCAAGGTTCTCCATAGAGGTGAGCCTACTACACTGTATATAGACCGACTCACGTTAAGTACCTATATAGAATAGACCTTTATCAGCTGTAGTATTGAGTGTCACTGTAAAAGTGCTGATCCGGGATTAACTGACGAGCTTCCTTGCACTACTTCATTCATAATAAAGAAACCCAACTACATCTGCCACGCACTCAGAAATGTGTAGATAAAGGTCAGAGTATTTTCAGTACAAGATATTTACTAAAATAGTCATGAATTGAATCATTATTCTGCACTAATACGTTGAATCAGTTTAATCCTTTACATGTAGGTGCCAGTGTGTGTTTAAGTATCGCAGTTGAAACAAGTGTAACAAATGCACTGTTGATTTGTGGTCTGAAGCCAAGAGTGCTAGCCCTTACTGCGTGGTTGATACAGTATACAGTATATAAATGCCACCCCCACCCCCCACACACACACACACACAAACACACACACCGCCACCACCATGTAAAAAACGTATAAATAAATAAAAAATGTTGTCTCTCATAAACTCAAACGGGGGATTTTCTCAAACAAAACTCCTTCAAGCGTTCCTGCTGTACAAAAACATTATTATATATTAAGAGGAACACATTTTAGAGGAAGACGTCAATGCGTCCTCTGTGCATTTAGGAACCTTTGGCCAGTAGACGATGACTGATTGGTATGCTAATAGAAGCTGGCACAGTGAAGGGGTCAAAGGGGGGAAAGGAGAACGCACCAATGGGAGGATACATACGCAGAGACATGAACAAAATTCAAGGGCAAAATTAGCAAGGCTACCGTATAGCGACTGGGCACCAGCAAATATGGGTCTAGCAGGGAGGAATGAAGGGTTGACCTCCTTTAGCACCCAAAGCGGGAGAGATGCCAGCATGACTTTCACCTGCTTGCTTAGAGACCCCCCAAATAGGCCCACATTTACAATACCCAGTAACACACACACACACACATTTCTCATGCACACTGCACACACATGGCCCTCATCTGTGACCCGCCTTAGCATACAGGATGTGTTATGCATCTATAAGCATGAACCCGATCTACAGAGAATACACAGATAGACATGAATGCACACACTCTACATGGAGTATAGCCTTGCATTATATATTTACAGTGCGTGTTGCCCTCTATATCACTGAATTAGGGATCTGTAAAGAAATGTTTTATCCAAATAAACAGGAATCGTGAGTGGATACGGTCCTGAGCACGCGAGGTAAAGATTTGTACACCATCAAATATAGATGGCATGCTACCTGCCTTTGTTGTAACAGAGTAGAAGGAAAAGACACTGTTCTGCACAGCCAATACCAAATGAGTGGTAGGGGTCTACCGGGAGAGCCAATCATTTGCATGGTATTTAGTGGGGAAACATGACAGCTATGGTTCTCTGCAGAGGACTGTCAGACTGTTGAACCTGCATACAACCTGCTCATTAACATCATTCAAGTGTCTGCTGTGGCATTGTTTTGTATCGGTACGGAGAAATGAGTTAATTGATGAAACACGCTGGCACAAAATATTCCGAAGCATAGCAATGCAATTGCCAAGAGAATTACATTTCGATCAATTCAATCGTGATATGAAGGTCCAAACAGCTCACACTGCAATTACAGACTTATTTTTGTTAAGTCTGTGTGAATGCATTCATGCTATTCGACCATGATTAATTCAGTATGCACGCATTTAAACATAACCATGCCTCCTTCCAGTGTTAATGATTTCAAATGGCATTTTTGTGAGGCTCCCATTTCCCTCCCAGTTGCCAAACCTGCCTATAAATCTCATCATGCCATTACAAGTGATAAAGACAGAATATCATTCAGCCCCCCCCCCCATCATAGCAGGTTCTCCATTTCGCAAAAAGCTTTGAATAAAGTCAAAGTCCAAACCGCCTTTAAGAGCGAAGCGTACAGACCTCCATTTTGTAGCTTATTCAATTAGCTAATGATAAATGCTTGTTTGGTTAATATTGGATCGAGTCTTCTCATTAGAGCGTAGTGTAACATCACCTCATACCCAAATACATGTGCACGCTCCGCTGAACTGATGACTATATGCTAACGGGTATTGTTGCTATAACATAGCTTGTGAAGGTAAAGGAATCTTCGTAAGCAGTAGGAAGAGCAACCCTCAGGATTGTAATTAATATCATGCTGCAGGAGGCGACTAAGGTTCAAAACTCTGTAAAAGCGCAGCTTTAAAATGTGCTTAATGATGTATACCTATTTTGTTTTGCATAATGATTTGATATTCATGAGGTGTCCAAGCGCACCGACTTGACATGCCTCTCCATGGTGATAAATTATTGAGAGGACTTTTGAGTGAAGCAGTTGAATTCAGATCCATTAATAATAAACAAGCCTGTGTATGCTTATAATTGTAGTATTTTCCATGGAAAGTTGTGTGCACCAGCTTTCAGTTTATAGTACTTTAAGTTGATAAACATATACTGCACGCTTTAAAGGTAAAGTCAGCTATTGCAAGCTAAATCTATGCTAAAACACTTTTTGTCAAATTCAACAAATTTCTCTGCGCATTTCGCTTTCTTACAGTTCTCTGCGTGTTGAAAAAAGAATCCGATACTTACTTATACACAGCCCTGGCTCCGTAAATAGTAATAAAGAGGCGAACATCGCTCGCGTCAACAAACCGTAGCACTACGCTTTGCTTCACAATGCATTTCTATGTGTGAGGCCGCTGAGCTCAGTTAGCAAGAACGACTGACCCTGCCTTTAAGTGGAGGAAGGAATCATCACATTTACCCAGTTGTCTCTTGTGTGTTCTCATAAATTGAACACTAGCACACTTGCAGAAATATTTATTTTAGTTTGTTAGTATCTTTTCAGCCTCTATAAGCATCCATTTTGATGTTTGGACACATTTGGACACACAACAAATGAGACATATTCTTTATAATCTGTGTTCATTTTCTTTCCAGTGAGATAAATTGCCTTCACATGCCAGCCCCTCACCCTATTGTGAGAGTTAAGTCCCAATGTTAAAATCCTCAGAATAATTGTATTGCACTGTGACTTTGGAACATGCTACAGTGTAGGCCTGTCATGCTGCAGATAGAGAGAGAGAGAGAGAGAGAGAGAGAGAGAGAGAGAGAGAGAGAGAGAGAGAGAGAGAGAGGTCACATTTTAAAAGTGATAAATAGAGCTGTGAGTGAGGGTTGCAGAGGACATGTATTGCACCGTAATATGTGTTAAACTGTTTATAAGGCAAGGACACTTTTCACTCTTTGGTTTCTGAAGGGGCTATGCTAGTTTGGCATATACAGTACACTTTTAATCCGCTGTGACTGATCACAGGATCTCTCAAGAGTTGGTCAATCGAATCGTATCTTTTCGTGATTGGCTTGCTTGAAACATATCGTTTCGTAGAACATTTACTTTGTATTTCTAAATAGAATTTGAACATCTTAAGCTTATACTCCCATTTTTTCGGACAGTGGTTTGCTGTGCCTGAAAGCCAAACTATGATATGATACTGTCCCTAGCTACTCCGCAAAAAGGTCTGTTCTTATGACTCACTTTCCTTCCCTTTTCTGTTTCACTGTTTGTTGTTATGTCTTGGCTTTCATACACAAAACCAGAACAGGCAAATTCACTTACACACACACACACACACACACACACACAGTACATCAAAAGTACCCCCAGAACAATCCGTATCCTTTCTTCCCTCCATCCACCTTCGTTCTTTCTCTCATCCTCGATTATACAGATGTCTAATGCCTTCTCCCGGCTGTGGGGGGTTTGCACCTTGTGCCATGCTCCACAGCAGAACAATCATTCCACTGGACTGGAAGGACGCCAGTCAATCGGGGATCAAGCATTGGCCGTCGGCCCGGCAACAGGCTTCCACAGCTCCCTGCCTTCACCAGCAGATCTGGGCCACTTCCATCTGGGCCAGCAGCAGTTTCTCTTTTTTCATTTTTTATATCCGCTATCTAATCTGCTGTTTGTCTTGCAAGCAAGCTGTCGATGAGCAAAGGAGGATGTTGGGGAGAGACTCGAGGGGAGGAAAAAAGAAAGTGTTATTGTCAGAGATACAGTACCAACATATTCCAGAGACTGGCCTGGAGGCGATCCTGGCCGGGCAGATATATCACGTTTGAATTAGTATACGTTACTAAATTACCACATTTTAATTTGCTTAATTTGCTTTGCTAGAGAGACCTGAGTTGACATGGATTCTATAATGACAATGCTTGACTATGGTTTTAGTTACACTAATGTTAATGTATGTTTGTGTTGTTGTAAATGTGAAATTCATATATTGAAGTTGACACTCCACTTCTGTGTCCTTATTTAGTCGGCCCTGAACTTGACTTTCTGGCATTCTACGTTCACACAGAGGGCCTGACTTGAGAGTGACTTGAGACAGGCAATGTTTACTCGGTTACTAATAGCTACAGTACATGTTTGTGTATGGCTGTATTTGGCCAGCTTGTGTTGCTCCATAAGGCTGCAATATTCTGTTTGGCCTGTCAGGGTTTATTCTCTGCCATCTCCACAGGTCAGAAAGGTGTCTCCTTCTCCCCAACTGGAACACGCTGAGCAGGAGAATTTTCATGAGGTGAGTTCAGGCCAGTGTGCACAAGAAAGTAGAGAGGTTCGCTCAAGCACTGCCCAAGTATCCAAGTTTTGCTGATTATCAGAAACCTGGCATACACGCAAAATGGGAATACAAGAGGTTTCTTCTAACCATATACGATTATCTCTGCAACGGCACAAAATGTTAAGTGAGGTAAGGGTAAGGTTCAAAATCCAAAACAGACTTCAATATTTCATCACTGCGGAATACAATTCTTCCTGGCTTCGTCCTCTTTTGCTGACTGTAAATGCCATCATTCTGAGATTTAAGGATAACCAGACAGATTATTTCAGTCAAAACATTGCTGGCCCCTTGGGATCTGTGATGCAGAACTGTTTTCTACAAGCTGCCTCAATTCACACACAGTGGGAAACATTAACAACAAATCGCAGTTAAATAAACGTGCTTTCTTGGACACCTTCACTGTGACAGTGAAGGAATTCAGCGGCACATTCAGTAATTCACATTAGATACACACATTTGTTTGTATTTAGCAACAAGGCATGCTAAGACGTAGCACGTACCCCTACTACCACAACACTGCACAACTCTGACATCTTTTGAAAGGTCACAGGTTAACAAATGCATGTAGATGCTGTTCCCGGATGTGTGTGGGTGAATTCAGGATACAGCTGGACAACAGAGAGCCATGTGATCGATACTTGCACCGACACCGGAGCCTGCCGGATTTGCACCCGCCTTAGGCTAAGTAAGAATGAAGCAGTGCATAGTGGAAAGGTGGGAAGAGAATCTATTGGGTTGTGGTGATACTATTTCGCCTGTGTGTGTGTGTGTGTGGTGTGTTGATGAGGGTGGGTGGGTTGGGTGGTGTTGAGTGTGAAATAATGATCTTATCTTGGCATCCTCACAGTTCAGGTACTGTATAACCCTGCTTGCATGTATCTAGTCTGACGAGGCTGGACTGGAATTGCATAGAAAATAAAGGAGTGTGTGTGTGTGTGTGGGGGGGGGGGGGGGGGGGGGGGGGGGGGGGGGGG
>JAODLL010000015.1:2171161-2186242 GCA_026546735.1 Forbesichthys agassizii
TATTGTTCCGTTACTTCCTGCTCTTTAAGCCATGACCTCGGGGAGCGCGGTCATGAAAAGCCCTTTGTTTAGGTGACAATTCCCTGCTGTCTGTATGACCTACAGGTTAGACGCTGTACTTCTGCCTGACCGGCTGTAAAATTAGGAGCAAACGAGGTGCTCTTTAAAAACAAGGCTTGGCATCCGAAGCCATGTCTTTCTGCTGTGAATAATTCATATTAAAAACCTCGGCTCACAAAACCACTAAAGATATGCCCAGGGCTCTGAAGACCGAATGATGTGCCAAGAGAAGGAAGACTTGTATGAAATGCAGACGGAGTGAGCAGGGAACAGTGAATCCTCACACTTGGAGGTGTGTTGGCATAAGAAGATCAGGCAAGTAAGGGGAAGAAAAATCCAGATCCACCCCTAAGCAAAACCCACGAAATGTAATGGAGTTGGATTTTCCTCATGCTGTGTTTTCATAATTTAGAGGCTGGTTACACTGTTGATATAGTTTTAGATAAAGCGGGTCACCGAATTAAGAGTTTCTCATTCACATTAAAATTCATTTTTATAGAGGTATATCATTTCAATGTTATTTTAAAGACACTGCAGGGTTGTTCCAGTATACTGACAAGAAAGAAGGCATATTTAATGCATACAAGGGCTAATAGAAGAAAAAAAAAAGTATTATTTCATACTGTAGAGCAGAGCTTTGCTAATCTGTACGTTTTGGAAATGAATGCATTTTGGGTCAACAAATAGAGAGCCTAGGGTTATCTTTTAGGATTAAGAAGTGCCTTTTTACGCCTTCATGATGCCAAGCATAAATACTCCTTTCATATCTCCTATGCAAATCAGTTGCCCAAATAAGGTCCATGCAAAGAAACATGGTTTGACATTTTAGTCTTAATTTTACTGCTGTTGGATCGTATCACATGTATAGATTGCAAAGTCTTACTTTAGTACTAGTAACAGTGTGCTATACATATTGCTAATGAAAGGCATATGACCAGAGAGCTGTGAACTACACTACCCAGACTGTGGGTAGTGTAGTTTACTCAATGGTAGTGTACTCAATGGCTGTGGCGTTAATAGGCAACATTACTGGCATGCGAGACAATGTAGCCTTCTCACCAGTAGTTTCTCATTAACAATATGCTTATGAATCCTTTAAGGCCTTAAAATGTACAAATGTGGTGTCATCCAACAGATATTATCTCATAAAACCAAAACACCAAGCCATATTTATTCAAAGATACCAGATCTAAAAGGAAGCATGTCATAAATTATGATAATAATTAGGCACTCTCATTCCAGTAATTTAAAGGAGAGGTACCGTTAGCGGTAAATTCCTAAATTATTATTTCCATTTGAAAAGTATTTATATTCATGGTGTTGATATTACATACATGTGATTTTCCTGTTTAATGGATAGGTTCATAATACCCTCACCTAACCTCAAAATCACTTGATGAATGTGTATTTATATTGCACGTACCAGCGCTTTAGCCCTGTTCTCCAGTAAAACACATCAATAGATCGCATGTGCATCTAATCTCCAATCAGATGCCGCCCTCATCCAAGGCTATTAATGCGCTGATCCACTAATTGGGGGAGCTTGCCCTCTTAATGCAATGGCCTTCTAAATGTGTCCGTCCCAGTAATTTAATAATGGCCATTTCATGCTACTCTGACTTCTCAAACAGCTTGCTCGGGGCAGCCACAGGGACTAGTTATTGATTGAAACTCGGGCTGGGCTGCCGGGTGAGAGAGGCGGATGAGGCCGTTTCCCAGAGTCCAGATGGAACCATAACCCCAACCCCACCCCCACCCGCTCCCCTCCACAGGGTACTGGTAAATGCACAAACACACATTCGCACGCACACCAAAAAAAGAGGAGCAAACAAGCGCAAACCTTCACATAAATTTGCACATTCCACCGCAATGCATCTGCCCAGGACCGGCCGAGCACAGCTGACGGCCTTGGAAGTGACCGAAAAGAAGGAGGGAAAAGAGGGAGATGGTGGGGGAAAAAAATCAGAAGGAAAATAATCTCGGAGGAAAAATAAAATGTCACCCAAGCCTGCGATGAAGATATGGGAGCCTTTCAACAGCTCGCTCTCCTCTCATGCCTCCCTCTGGTGACGGGGCCCTGGAGCCCACGTCTGAGGAGTAATGAGGAGCAGGGCGGAGGAGGAGAGATAAGAGAAAGAGTGATGGGGGTCAGGCCGTGGTGTCGCTGGCAGCCCTTGTGGACCTCACGCACCACCTCTTTCTCCCACCCTTCCCTTCCTCCACCACCACCAACCCCATCCTCCGACAAGATGTCCGAACTGGGACGCACGTTTGTTTGAGCAAGGTGATAAATAATTTGGCTGACATGGATTAATGTCTCTCTCTCTCTCTCTCTCTCTCTCTCTCTCTCTCTCTCTCTTCATGTTCGGTCACAGAAACGTTTGGCCCTCGCTCCCTTATTGGTTGAAATGCATGAAATTCATATCAGCTTTCAAAGCCGGCCACCAAGCTTTGACCCCGCTGAATCTTGTGAGCGACGCTATTCTCTGAGCGCTAACTTGAACTGTACCCAGAAACACACATGCTGCTCTGAGATTTGTTTAGCGTTTATTTTAGGTCCACTTAGAAATGGTTCAGGCTTCAGTCTGGAATGGTTAGCATGCCTGTTCATTCTTTCCCTGTGACATTCTGCTGAAATAAAGAAATAAACGATGCGAAGAAACAAATTTAAATCCAATTTAAATCCCACAAAAGGAACACGGATTTATAAAGTATGTATTACATTTTAGGGTTGAAAAGCACAGCTTGAAACCAAGCCTATACCAAGGCCAAACATATTTACTTTAAACATGCAGTATTTTAGTGTACTATCTTGTATTGTATTTTATCATTGTATTGCTTTTATTGTAATGTATATGCCATTTTCTGTATTGTATTCACAATCCCATGCTTCATTTAGTGTATTTGTTACAGATACCTGTCTTTTTTATATAATCTATATAGTATCGTATACAGATATAAAGTATACTGTATAAATGAAGTATATTAGAGGTCGACCGATTAATCGTTTGACCGATTTATCGGCAACGATTTGACATTTTACAAACTACAGTTATCGGCAGGTCCAATAGTGGCTTCATTGGTCACGTAGGCTACATCACCTTGCATTTTCCACAAGCCCATACACACACTCTGGTTAATGTATTGTGTACCTGGTGTGAGGTTGGTCGAGCGGCGATGGCACAAAAACGGAGGCACACTCAACTTCGGCAGTCCAGGCGTGGTTTATTTATTAATTCCTTTATGGCAGGTCGAGCACAGGCCAAATAAACTCAAATATAACTGATAATACAATTTTACTAAAATAATCTCAATACCAAACAAAACAAAAACTCTATAAAAGAAACTACAATTAGGCAATGCCCTTTCAAATGACCAGGGCCCCCAGTAGCTCTCCCTACTTGTTTCTTGTTTGCAGGTAAAATATGACCTCCTATCTCCAGCCTCTGCCTCCTTCTATCAGCTGGTCCGGTTTAGCTAATTAGCAAGGCCAATTAACTATAGAAAAACTTGGTCCACAAACTAGACAAACTGAAAACGTACAAAAAAACAAACATCTGTATAAATAGACCATTTAAAATACAATAGTAAATTATACACAATTTAATTTAGGATATGGCACGAGATAGCCCTGTGACACCTGGGATCCTTTATATTTAAATTAGCCTGAAGTTAACTTTAAGACATCTTTATTTGTGATTTATGAGGATTATACGGTTGTTGGTTACTATATGACGTTATTAATGCGTAAGGCCACTGCATACTACCAAGTGCCTGGCCTTGCGCAACGCTGACGCACACGCGCACATCCAGACGAGCGCTTCCAAGCATAATTCACTCGGATGCGTCTGCTATTTCTGTTTGTAAAAAAAGCGTTTTGAAATTAGCGATATTTATAACTATGATTTTGATGTGCACAGATTGTTTCAAGTTATTTGCTGTAAAGAAAAAAAGTGTATACTCACAGAACACTTATTTGTGAGCTTAATAGTCAAATTGACATGTTATTTGCTGCTAGTATTTGGCATTTACAGTAATTTCCAGACTATTAACCATTCTGTAAATTAACCGCAGGTCAATATTTTATGTAATTTAAAAAAAATAAACTTCTCTATTAACTGCACCCGTGTCTTAACCAGTTTATTCAATGTTACGTCATCAGGTTGGAGGCATTTTTATGTAAAAAAAAAAACAACTAAAAAAAAACAATTTGGACACCAACCACTTAAATATACCGGTATGCGCTAGCTAGGATAAATAAAATATGGTAGATTACTATTGTTTGCTACTGTGTTATTAACAAGCCAACAACCAGCATGGCTAAAACAACAGCGTTAGTATATATCTGTGCTTGCAGGAGATACGTGAAAATGTGGTGGTACGCAATAGTCAATAGTCATAGCATTAGAGAATTAGGCTGCATAGCTCGCCAGATCACCATTAAGATTAAAGCGAATCATGTGTTTGGTGTGTAGAGTCCGTTCAAAGATGTTATATTCTCTCTGATCCGTTTCTCCCATAGAACTTTCTCTGTGCGTCTCTCAAATTGGCCTAATCTTTGACCGCAAGGGCCTGGAGCAACACGCACGCTGGTGGGCTGCAGACGAGCGCTCAACGAAAAGAAAATATAACCACGTGGACAGCTTTCATTGCATTTAATTAATGTTGTACATGTTACTACACAAACTGTAGCCTACACTCTCACCAAGCCAAAGCCGACAAGACTGTAAACGTTTGGACATGAGTGTGGATACCTAATCAGAAATACTCATCTTTTTTCTATATCTGCATATTGGAATGTAGCCTACAAAAAGCATGGATAGCTTTTCGTCAACAGAGTGGTAGTACCCTACTGTATGCTTTGTAGTAATAGTAGTCAGCTTTGTTTGGAACATTTTTGTCTCCGAGATGAAAACGGATATAATATATTAACTTTAGAGGTGACGGAGCGGCGGGACACACATTTGCTTGTAAGCATGTAAAAAACATTTTTTTAATCACGTTTCACAAGCTTTTACCCTAGCCTACACCTGACCATACTAGACAGAATGCGCGTAATAGTCTGAAATGTTTATTGGCCTATTGGTATTATTTTTTAAATGATGAAAGAAAATGCACAAATTACATGCATATCATATTCACCACATATGTTGTCTTAATTCATAAATAAAATAGGCTAGGTTTATTTAGAGACTTAAAAATGAATACATCTTTCTTTTGGTTGATCTATTCTACATGATTTACTGTTCTGTTCCCATGGTTACATCAAAACCAGAGGAATCGCTTCCGACTGCAGTATATTTGCCTTTCACATGAGAGGCAGGCAGGATTGGCTATTATTAGTATTACGGTATTGTTATTAATTCTATCAACTCATGCTCATGTGGCAGCAGCCCATTTGTGTTTGTTAAATCAGTTACATCAGTTCTAGAGTCAGTTCTGAATTGACTTGTAGAATGACTGAGCCAAAAGTATGAGGCCATCAAGCAAATTAAAAAAACGTCTTTATCCTTTATATTTCCACAGAGCTGCTGTCTGACAACAATCCTGTATAAGAGGCTGCTTAAATCTGAGATGTTTCTTGTTTGAAAAATAAAACTATATATGGCCAGGGCCTCTCGTTATAGCGCATAATGCTGGTGCCCCATGTAGCCCTTATCTTTGATTTTTCAGGCTACACAATATGCTTTTGCATAATGTTCGCTAAAACAAGAAACACTTGAACCAGCCACTTGAACCAACCAGAGAGAGCGTGTCTCTCTCTCTCTCTCTCTCTCTCTCTCTCTCTCTCTCTCTCTCTCTCTCTCTCTCACACTCACTCTCTGGTAGAGATACAGCAGTTTAGTGTATTAGTTTAGCGGACTAGATGTACCCTTCTCCCCCTCATATTCTTGCACATGCAGCAGATCCCGTCACATCACCCTGAACAGGACTTCAGCCGCCACACACAATGAAAACACACATGACCACACACACACGCTTATTCACATACCCAAGGCTATTTGGCAGAATGTTGTGTCCTATAGCCTTACAGTATATTTTAGAGGTGTGATTACCACTTAGCTTAGCATGCTGCGTTTGTGATTTTAATGTAATATATTTAAATAAATTAATCAAAGTTTCTTCAATGTATAATGCAAACTATAGTTATTCAAAATAATAATTTGTTTTGCTACCAGCAACTACTATTACCACTAATTGAGCATTTCAGTAGCTGCAGTTAAAAGGCAGTTAAGGGAAAAACCTTAACTAACAGCTCTATCTTAATTTGTGTCTCTCAGTCGGTGTATCTGTCTGTCTAGTGTCTCTCTGTTGTCTGTAATCAGGGTGTAGTAAGTAGTAAAGTATAAACAGCAGGCCCACACAGACCAAAGCACTAGCAGTGGTGGATTAGTATGTTGAATTATTCAAAGCCAAATTCCCCATTGAAATGTGTAAAAGGTCCCTGGCTGGATTTAAAAACAGAGGGTACAGTTTGAGCTGACAACAAAAGGTTCAACTTCAAATAAAAGGCCTTCATCTCATTTGCATTACAAGGTATTCATTTTAACATTAGACGTTTGTTCTGACTTTGTGGCTAAAAATATACAAACATTTAAAAAGCAATAATTGTAATCATTTTTTAATGTTTCTGTTGTTTGCTTGGCACCCAACACAACACAATTAGCACCGCGGGGTGCTTCCCAGAGTCTATTAGTTTTTTCACTTTTTCATAAGTTTCAAGAGAGATGTTGATGGTGAAATCTTATTAAAACATACTATATGTGTAAGACCACTCTGAATTTTATTGTATGATGTAACTTAATAATTGTACTTGTAGACAGTGTTCATTGAGCACAACAAAGGAACATGGAAATTCCTTGTCCACATATTGTCAAAATGTTTACATGATAGCAAGCAAGCTACAATGTCTGGGCACAGAACACTGGTTATGATGCAAGTCTGGAATGCAATACTTTTATATAATATACAATAACTCAACATGGCCAAGCATGGCACTGTATTATTCAGATTTAAGCTGTTTTTAAAATTCTATTTTTTTGTGTATTTCTAATAAAACACTTATATTACACCTGCATGCCATCAAAGAGTACCGTGCTTTAAAGCATTTTAATATAACAGCTCTTGGAAGCTATTCAGCTTGCTTATGTAACACACTGTATACTGTACTTAGATCATATCATCCTATTTGAAACAATAGCAGATGCTGTGCTTGCATAACCCTAGATAGCATAGCTCCAGCACATCTACCTTCCTCTGCAATAATTCTTGTTGCATATTGTCTGCTTGCAAATGGGATGTGAAAAGCCACAGCCAAGGGTAAATCGTCGATATTGAATGATTTATATTGCAATTGCGAGTCGGGGGATGGCTGTTGAGGGCTTCAACCCCCCATCCTCCCCACCGCCCCAACCTCACCTCCACCACCACTAGGAAGAGCCAAGGTAGCTCACAGTACCACTGAATCCTCCCCACTAACAGCATCACACAAATATACGAAAAACTCCCCAGGAGAGAGGGTTATGTCTGGTAGAAAGTGGGAGTATCGTGCATGACACTTCAAAGCAAAGAGAATAGGCAATGCTATTAATGGAATTCAACATATGTTTCCTTAAAGTACCTGCCCACTGGCATACAAATCAACATTCACATAGCATAACATAGTATATATTATCTACTGAACATGGGCCAGTTGGGAGGTCCTTTAAAGCTAGTTTGATTTGGCCCCAGGTGTGACATAGTTTCTGGATGGGAAACAATTGGCTTTAACCTAGCCGTTCTCTCCCAGTGAGCAGCCCAGTCAGCCAATCAGCTCTGAACTATCCTCTCACTCCAAGTCACATAGCCAATCAGCAGCTTTTATTTATATCCTCTCACTCCAAGTCAGAGAGCCAATCATCTTAGGGCATGTTGAATGAAAGAAATACTGTTCAACACCATCTGAAACTGAATGTTTAGCCTGAAGGGAGGGAGAAACCATCCAAAATAACCAATGATGGAAATTAGAATAATATAGGGGATTTGAAAGGAAGTCAGTTTGAGTTTACAGTAGACCTCTTCCTGTTGTACCATTGGCGTGGCAGACACAGGATTATTAGTGAGCTATAGGGAAACTTTCAACGGAAGGGAAAGATGGGTTTCTGTCACACAAACAGCCACACCCCAAAAACAACACACCTTCACGCCTCTGGTAGAGTTCAATAGGCTGTAGAGATGAAGGCTAATGAAAGGAAAACAAGTATGAGTGTGTGTGTGTGGACGGGGGGGCGTTTGGAGGGATGATAGAGACGATGGGAAAGACACTCTGGTGTGGTCCAATCACGTCACAGGATGTGGCGGTATAGGGTCAATAAAGCCAGGGAGATGAAAGGCAGCCTGCCTATGGAGGCTGTGTGGTCTCGTCTCAGGGAGGAAGACTGTGTGCATGTGTGTGGGTTGTACAGCACAGTACCTGTTCGGGCATGCGTGGGCATGCACTCGCCAACGTGCGCTGGCTGCTTTTGTGCCAAGGCGCCCCGTGCCCTGCTTTGCTGTGGCAGTAAATATGTATCCAGCAACGCATGCAGGCCAGCTGCCCCTGCCTGCCTGACTTCACATTGTAAAAAACCCTCCCGCAGTCACAGCACAACATGTTCAGATCAGGCCGCAGATCTTACTTGTCTCCTTTAAGCAGGTAGGTAGGTAGGTGGCAGGGCTGCGCCTGCATGCCAAGATGGCAGATGAAAGCAGAACAGTTGGATCTGACGTGTCTATGAACAGTTATCACTAACGTGTCTATGAACAGTTATCACTAATGTGTCTTATGAACAGTTATCACTAACATGTCTTATGAACAGTTATCACTAATGTGTCTAACTGGGTCGGTTTTTACGAGTGTCTGGGGGAGTCGCCCAACGCCTGGGGTTTGGCGCTCTGCAACTGTGCATCGCCACCCCTTGCACGGAGATCGCGAAAGAAGCGCCGTGCACGTGGGCCCCGGCAGCCGCATGGTGCTACGGGCCCACCGACGACGCCCCCTGTTGGTCAGGAGGTGGAACTGCGACTTGAGCGTCCTGCCATCCCCACGGTGCAGCCACCGATGACGCCCTCTGTCGGTCGGGAGGTGGAACTGCGTCAGGAGTGTCCGGCCATCCCTACGGTGCAGCCGCCGCCAACACCCCCTGTCGGTCGGGAGGTGGAACCGCGCCTGGCTTGTCCCGCCGGTCTCGCGGTGCAGTTGCCGCCGACGCCCCCTGCAGTCACGGAGGTGAACCCGCGCCTGGCTTTTCCCGTCAGTCCCACAGTGCAGCCACCAACGGCGTCTCCGGACTCTATGGAGCCCGGGGCTCGTTGCGTCCTCCGCCGCTGGAGCCCAAGACTTGGCCGTTGCCCCCACCTCCACCTGGGCAGCAGACGCCTCCAGTTCCTGCCAATGGGCCGCAGCTGCCTCCTGTTTCCGCCCGCCTGGCCCCCTCCTGGTCCGGGCCTGGGCCGCATCCTGATCCCGCATCCTGATCCCGCCTCCGGCCCCGGCCTGGCCTGCCACGTCCGGCCGCCCGCCTGGTCCCGGCCTGGGCCGCCACATCCGGTCGCCCGCTGGGTCGCCGGAGGAGTCCCTTGCCTGATCCTTCCCTTACTGTGCGGTACTGTAACGGTCTGGGCTGCGCGGCTCACCCCCTCCCAATGCGTGCTCCCGCCCTCGGTTTCCAGACGTGCACTTCCCCAACGCTCCTTGTCTCACGGGTGTTTGCACTGATTGTGTATCGTTTGCACTTGGGGGTTTTGCTTTGGTATTAAGGATGGGGTTTCTGTTTGTTCCTTTGTCGGTTATTGTTTCGCGTGTGGTGTGTGTTTGCGTGTCATTCCCATTAAATATTATTTCTTACTACGAAGCCTGCGCCTGATCCCTGCCTTGCCCGCTCCCACCATTACACTAACATGTGTTATGAACAGTTGGAACTAAAGTGTCTTATAAACAGTTGGAACTAACGTGCCATACTGCCATATATGTATGAACAGTTGGATTAGTGAATTGCTAGTCTTTCCATAGGAGGTTAGCATGTTGTTTCAGAAAGTTGTACTAAATATTAAATCCAGTGCAGTTCATAATGCATGAGTCACACATCCATAATGATAATGCCAGGCTTGTGATATAAACTAGACTCTTGTTTGGCAGATGGACCCGCAGTGTTTTTCTAAGTGAATAATGCATGTATTCGAGTATTGGCTCAGCTAATGGTACACAGGCAGTCATTAGCTATTTCTGGCCAGGTTTCAGGCTTTGGCCCATAAGCCCTTAAGTGTACATGTCATTGACGAGTCAAATCCCAGCCTCCACTCCTGAGTTGCTGAAAGCTCCTCTCCTCCCAACCCCCCCCCCCAACCCAGCCAGCCCACCAGTACTGTATCTCAGTAACTACCCTCTCTACCTGGATCTCTAGCCCTACCAAGGAAGTGTTTAAGCTCTGCATTGCTCATGCAACAAATGAGGTAACTCACTTGAGGGTGAATATTCCCAGTACTGCCGCACTGTATATATGTGAACACTCCAGTAAACTGCTGACTGTGTCAAATGTGTTCTGAGCTTAGGGGAGCTAGGTTAAGACAACACCTGTAGAGAAACAATGGCGGTTTGTTTGAGCAAATGACTGCACGGTGAGCAATAGCCTCCTTTGATGCTCTTTCTTGCTCTCTATATTGTGTGACCTACATGTCTTTCTTTGTGTGTGTGTGTGTGTGTGTGTGGGGGGGGGGGCTGGGGGGTTAGTGGATGGTCTTTTACACACTCCAGCGCTGACATGCTATCGCACCAGCATGGACCAGGTAATTGTTTTTCACACAGTGCAGGTTTAGCTATTATCCTGAAAGGATATAACAAGGGCAGATGGTTCAGTTTAGTTTGGTTTGGTTTAGATTGGGCCTCTTTGGGTTTAAGAAATGTGGTAAAGCTGCTGCCAAAAAATTACTACATAAAATACAGTATAGCAGGGGAAAATGGTGGAGTCTTTCTTGTGTACTCCAACAGTCATTCCTCATAATGTAATCAAACTGGAAGTAGAAAAAACCAGGATCCAGGCCAAGGCGGTATGGAGCACATGCTCACTACACAGCAACACATGTACTGTGCTGTATGCCTGCATAAACAGGGATAACGGCCTTGAAATATAGAGTAGCCGGGTCTACTGAATTTGCACAATTTCAATGCACTCGAGTTCAGACGAGTTCACTCTAAGTAGAGTATCTAGGTTTAGAAGCACAAAATGAACCAATCAAGTCTCTGTGAGAAATGGAACTGCCGTCCTCTAATTGGGGAGATCAGATCATCTCTGTGTATTAATGTATAACTAATTACCTGACCAGAGGTATTACTGCTGCGAGTTTGCAGGTAAGCTATGCTGTCAGGGTCACTGGCTCAGCACAAGCCTTTATCTCTACTCATTACCGCTGTAATGAAGTTACCTCTCTCTCTCTCTCTCTCTCTCTCTCTCTCTCTCATGTCATGCTGTTCTAAGGGGTAGCTCTGTGGTCCTGCATAATGTCCCCACTCACGCTAACGTCCATTCCGGGAAAGTGTGCTTGCCGCCCATGTGCAACGTTTTGTCGAGCGAGCAGGATGTTTTGGTTCACTTCAGAGACACTTCAGGCTATATGCAGTGCACATATAATTTATTCTCTTGTGGAAACAGTCTTTATTACAGCTACCTGCTGCATTTTCGCTAGCCTAATGCAATCACGTGCTTCGTGTCCTTAAGTAATGGCTGCACTTTGCATACTCGTGGGTGTTGGGTTACGGTTTAACCACTTATTGACTCCAAAATCAAATACCTTTTGGTATGATAAGGTGTGCTGATACCGCACACTGGAAAACAAACGCGAGGTCACATTGAGAAAAGGTGAATCACACACAGCAAGTCTCGTCAAATACAGGGACTTCATTTGCAGCCAATGAAAGGCCTGTGACATCATTTACACAGCAGTAGCTGTTATTAGGCTAAATGTCCATGGCAACCCAGATTGCCTATCAGGAAGAGAATGGTGTGCTTAATTGTTATGTTGCAGCATGTGTGAGCATTTGTGATTTGTGCTGGCTCAGGGCCAGTGAACCTATTATTTGGTCTGTCTCTCTATCGCTCTCTCTCTCTCTCTCTCTCTCTCTCTCTCGCTCTCTCTCTCTCTCTCTCTGAGCCGCCAGGCGCTTGAGAACTGGGTACTTTTACACATAGTTAAACCCTGAACAGTTCAAAACTCAGCCGGGAGCACATCTCAAACTGTGGAATCAGGATAACCAGACTGCCATCTGCTGTCCATGAAGGGAAATGCATATGATGCATACAGAGACAAGGAGGAGGGTCTCACTTTCCGAAATTTAAATTCATTGTTGATGACATCTAATGGGATTAATGTCAGGGCCTGAAAGGCTCCTGTCAATCATCCAAACACTTTGTTCATCAGCTCAGATGCCAGTATCATTTGAATAAAACAATGCTTCTGTCTTGCCTTTGAGAAATTGAGAAATGGTTTGCTTGATACCTCTCCTGAAATGCTCACATAATCAAATGTTTATATACACATTTTTACTAACTGTGTGCAGTACTGTCAATCTGCGTGGATGGAAAGGCTTTTCCTCCATTACCAAAAATCTTTCTATTCCAATTTCAATAGAGAAGCAGTGCAGTCAGAGGTGAAAACCCCCAGGGGCAGAGGCTATAGATGTTCCCCTCAGCCAAATATGCAACTCCCTTTTGGCATTGTTGAAAGCCACTGGACCAAGCATGAGTCTTTTGCCCTTCTGACGCCGTAACAACAAAACAGCATCTTTGCCCACTTTGCTCTTTCTTAGGACTAAGCCAAAAAAATAGTGGGTGGGGCTGGTGGGGGTCTGTAATGGAAAACGAGAGGGATAGCGAAAGAGGGAGAGAAATGAAAAGGGGCCGGGAAGGGGGGGTTGGGCGTACGAAACCTTCGGACCCTCATTTGCCCCGTCAGGCTTGTGAGCCGGGGATAGTGTTCAGGGTGTATTGATCACAACTCGGTGGAGCAGTAATCCTGCAGCCCTGATTGATTCCCGCTGTTTCCTGTAGGCCTCAGCGGCCAGGCCCGTCATCCCTCTCTCTCTTTACTGGCCTCCTCCCTCCTCTCTACACTCAGAAGGAAGGGCATGGGGGATGGGGGAGGGGGAGGGGGAGGGGGAGGTGCACTGTGTGTACACTGCAATGGCAAAATAGCCCTGTGAGGTCACGGCTGTTTTGATGCAAAACAAGACCCCCTGAGGTCTGCCTCTGAATAAGCACCCCTCGTACCCAAACACCCAAACACCCACACACACACACAATCCCCCCACCCCACCCCACCCCCCCCACACCCCCCCTCACACACTCCTTTCCCCCCACCACAGGGTTCTTTGTATCTCCCACTCACTCTTACTTTGTCAAAAACAAGTGTTGAGTCACCAGCTTGACACTTACTTGTGTCTCAGGTGGCCGATCACTGGGAGACAAATGTCTATTCATAACAAACTATTATTCGGGGGTAGCAGGTTAAAATGAGTTCTGCTTTATACGCAGGACAGTAAAAAAATCTGTCTAGTGTGTAGTTTAGTGTTCATGTTTAGTGTAAATACTTTTTTGAGGAACTACTGTATGTTAGAATAACAAGCACTTATAAACTGTGGATAAATGTACTGGCAAGATCACTGAGCAAAGGCTGAATAGGGGCAGTTTTTACTTGTGTTTTTATTTCTGAATAGAAACTTAATTGATTCTTTGATAGATTTCAGTCCCGTAAGATTCCATATATGTGAACGATATTTCTTAATTTCTTTACTGTAATTCCACATGCATCATTCGTGAGAGGACACGCAAGAAGTTCAAATGCATTTAAGTATATTATTAAAAGTCTAGTCTAAGCATTATGCAAGGAGGGGGGGCAAATCTGCCCGTGTGTGTTTTATTTAATCGGCTTTGGCCTTTGATAACAACGTGTACCTATTAATGTGTGTTTGTGTAAAGGCGGCTGCAGGACCCCACTATGGCACGGCCCACAAGCGATTCAGGCGCACTCTGACAGTTTCTGGGACCAGTGTTCACTTTGGCAGGAGTGTGTGCCAGGGGTTGTCTGGGCTGGGGCCCTGCAAAGCACTGAGGGAGGGCCACTCACCCCGACACCCTGACACACAAACACGGGCACAAAAACTTACATACCGCCAAACAAATGAAACGCACATATTTGCCCTCTCGTACATACCGGCACATTCAAAATCATGCAGCAGGATTGGCACATGAGATGCCAATTTAATAGAGTCACAATGTGTATTGTCGTGGCGGCTAGAACACCAAAACAAATCTTAACAGCCTCAACAACTCACTGCCCTTGTCATAAGAGGTTGCTAAAGAATAATTAAAGCTTAGCTTAAAGTTGCTAATGTTCAATTCAATTAAAATGGTCTCTTGTGGTAGTGATGGTAGTGCTTAAAAGGACAGCTAGGGCAATGCTAAATCTTAAAAGACATCATTCTGACGACATAATTCACTTGGCTTGGTAGATGGCCCCATATGCTTTTATGTTCCCATTTTATTGACATAATTTCTGAATGTAATGACGCTCAATTAAAAAGCTATTGCTATGTCTTTCTGGATTCATTAAGGCCTTTTCAAAATGTAGGCATATGCCATTGATGTTGTTCCACAATAACCTTCTTATTTTCACTGAGGTTTCACTGAGGAGACACATGAAGTACAGTTTCCCTGTTTCTAACTTTGTTTAGACTTGTTCATGTATTATTGTTGCACGTCATCTATACAAAAGTCTGATCTTTAATTTCCGTCAGTCAACTTGTGTTTACATTCTCCTCGTTCGTCGTAGACAGACAGCTGTAGTCGGTTTGTCATTGACAGCTACAGTTGAGGTATGCTCAAACATTGGTCTTGTTTATGCCTTCCTTGTGCTGCCGAAATACATTTACTCTGGGCAGCTCTTCATTTATATATATATATATATCTATATATATCTATATATATATATACAATATTTTTTTCTATTTAT
>JAODLL010000015.1:2192948-2211942 GCA_026546735.1 Forbesichthys agassizii
GCATATATATTCACCAAACAACTACATGATAGCCTCAGATATACAGACCCTGCATATATATTCACCAAACAACTACATGATAGCCTCAGATATACAGACCCTGCATATATATTCACCAAACAACTACAGACTTTGCTTGTTCGGTGGGATTGATACTGTATACAGACAACAGGACAATCCGTCTCTGTGAACACTGTTTCATATGGGCCTGCCTCAGGTCTTTTTCCCACCGCAACAACATTGGTACGGTGACCAGGCCTTCCATGACATTTTTATTTTTAGCAACATCAGAGATATAAGAATGGTTAAAATAATATAATACATAATATGATGCTGAAATGACATAACAGCTAAATTAAAATAAGAAAACAAAAAGACAACAGACATGTTGCTAGCTAAAAGATAGCTAAAAGCTAGTTTGAAGCTAGTTTTACTTACTTTTTACTTTTTATTTACTGAGCTGGATTCCCTGATAGCTATACGCAGTGAGCTCCATAGCTTGGGGTCATAGTTAATAAAGGCTGCATTGCCAATTTTCTTATTGCTCTTACTAGAAACTTTCAATAAACCACTGTCAGATGACCTTAGTGTTCTGGAGGTTATCTAGCTGACCATTGCTTGAGCTAAATTGTTCGGTACTAGCCTATGAAGCACCTTAAATTTAAGGAGAAAGACCTTAAAATCAATTATGCATGCTAGCACTGCTAAAAAACCCAGCATGCTGGCCCAGGCTGGTTCATACTGGTTAGTGCTGCGGTAGTGCTGGCCTATCTGGTGGACCAGCATAGTCATGTGGTCTCAAGCAACATGGTTCCAGCATGCAAAACATGCTGGAACCAACAACCTTATGCTGGTGAGCAGCAAAGCTGGATTCTTTAGCAGGGAGTGCAGGTCCATCAATACTGGAATATTATGTTCTCTCCTCCTAGTTCTTGTTAGAAGCTTAGCTGAAGAGTTTTCAATGAGCTGTAGTCTCTTAATAAATGTGGAGGCGGGTAAACAGCGAATTACAGTAGTCGAGTCAGTTAGATACAAAAGCATGAATACGTTTTTCTGCAGCTTTTTGATTTAGAAATGATCGAACTTTAGCTATAGTTCTCAGATGAAAGAATGATATTTTCACTACCCTGTTAATGTGGCATATACTTGCTGTATGTCTTCAGTATGACACCTTAGAATTAGCCAAGTTTAGCTAAGTTTATTTTGCTCTATACTTATTCACAATCATTCATGAAGTAACAAGTAATACAATTGATTTTTTTTTCTTGCCTAAACCCATTTGACCTAATTTTGGTTTTAGTGTTTTGTTAAGACAGAGTTTTGCCAATAATGATTTCGTAGCATTCAATATTCCAAAAAATTATACAGCACATGAAATATATGCATGGCTGCTGCAATTTAACATCATTAGGGCCCTATGTTCTTCACTCCAGAGTCACTTTACCATCCATCTCATTAAATCAATATTTTGCCCTCACTGCATTAATTGACATCAAAACTCCCATAATGAACTGAAACCTAATATATCCATTTCATGGGAAAGTAACCCAACCTCAGCACTGCTACAGTACAGGCACTATGAAGATCACAGCGTGCAGTCTATCAAATCTGCGTTGTCCATTGATCTTTCATGGGCTGCTGAATTTCAAAACTGCTTGGAATTATCGTTGTGATACGATTAAAAATTTCCTCTGAGCACTTGTTTGGTGGAACATGCTCTATCAACTCTAGGTGAAGGGATATATGGAGTAAGTGCAAGGTAATAAGGAGCTGCTATAGCTTGCAAATGGCCAGACCAGAGCTTGCTGCACTAAGAGACTTTGACATGAAGTCAATGAGAGCTCTCTCAGGGTATTTTCTCTCCTACACTGCAGGCTCTGTCCGTATGAGCACTTTTTAGACCCCTGGAGATAAAATGAATCCGAACCGTGGCCTCATACTTCATAATTACTACCTCATAATTTTGACTATGATGTATTTATAACGAAGCTGGGGATTATGGCTTGGTTCAAGCTTCCCTTCATGAATTCAGAATAAATAACAGTGTCTGTCTGCTAAACTACTGCGAGGGCAGAAGGATTTGGAACCCAGCTTGTCAACATGTGCATTTGAGAATATCTAAAGTTCTAATATTGGAATATTATCAGGAAGAGAGAGAAGGGGGGGTGACAAATTAAGTATACAGGGAGTGGCTCGGCTGTTCATGCAAGTGAATCCGATTGTATAACCATTACATGTGTGTGTCGGTGTTATGTTTCTCCAAGACCTTTAACACAGCCTGCTAAACATGCCAGAGCAAATCCCTGTGAATTGGCCCAACGCTCCCAACATTAATCTGAGGCAGGGGGAGACCAGCCACAGTCTAAATTGAGCCCTCGGAGACTGTCCACCAAGAGAGCGAGCGTTGTTAGTGCTGGGTCGGGACGAGGTGGAGGTGTTGGGGAGGGGGGTAGTGGGGTGAGCTGAAGCTCGGCACAACTCATGCACCAGCCCTGCTGCTCGGCTCTGCTGTAGACGAGATGATGGGGCTTAGATTTCAGCTGGGTGGCTCTCTCTCTCCACCCGATGTGGGAGCACAGCATTCTGAGGAGCTGCAGGCAGGCAAACATAAATACAAGCTCAGGCAGGCATCAAAGCCCGTCCAGGAGCCAATGTAAGTTGAATGCCAATAGAAGAGATTTCAAATCCGTACTGCATGGCCACAGTCATCCCTGTCAAATAAATAGCCCATGTCTCCTTATAGAGAGAAAGTTCATCACAGTCCTTTTCTTTTGTGATTTTACTGTTTGGCTGTTGTGTCTTGTGCCTTGTTAAGTTGTGATATTTCTTTTGTTCTCGTCAAAGTTATAAACCTCTTAGAATATTAATATGATCATTTTGTTTATTGTACATCACAGTTGAAACACAACTCACCTTGTTCATTATTATTTCGACCTCGGTAACTTTCTCTGTTTTTTTCACACCACTGTTGCTTTCAGGGGAGCCAGTGATTGCTAATCATTTAATTTGCATATGAAGATAAATCTAATATGGTTGGTGGCTAATCCCTCCCTCTAAGTGCTGGATAACAGACCATTTTTAGCTTTTAATCCATTCATGAAATTTGTTTGCTCATTGACTTGAACCATCGCCATAATTATGAGGATGAATATATTATTTCTAGCTATTTGAAACTATGGGTATTGTACACAGCATTTGCATATATGAATTAATGGCGGTGATGTGTCATTAATTGATATGATTTTTCATGGTCATTATGGTGCAACCCACATAATCAAGGGTGCTGTGATGAGTTGTGAAGAGTTTAAGGTGGCAGTTTTTAACCTTTCATAAGTCAACTAATGTTCCCGTGTAAGTGCTGTATTTCACTCTTGCTTGCTATGTAAAATACTGTACCTTTGATTATAGTCCCTTGAATACTTTTTAAGAACATCCGCCCTCTCAGTGATCAGGGTAAATGGTAGACTTAGCTCATAATTTATGTATAGGAACCATTACTGTAATATGAATACATCACAGAGAGTCGAAGGTGCGCTGAGGTAACCGCTAAAAGATTACAGCGCCCGGACCTTCATTTGACAACCTCAAATGCGAGCAATTTTACTGGTCAGCATTTCTGAAATCATTAGCCATTGTTTAGCGTCTAATGCGGCCATGAATTATGCATGCCAGTTAAGATGTACGCACACTTCAAGCAAAGCCCTCTGAGCCGGTTATTTATAATTTTTCAGTTGCTATTGCTAAAAATGTGCAGATGCAACATTTTGGAGGCCTGTGTGTTTCCATGAGCGTGTCTATGGTCGTTGTTCTGTTTGTACTGCTCACTGTCCCCTGTGTCTTCAGACAAAGGAAAGCAGTGATTCAGTGAGAGATCTTCTGGCCTGTGTTGTCAGCGATGGGATTCTGGCGGTTTGTAAAAGCGCCTGCCCGCGGTAGCTGTGGATCACAAACACAGAGGTAGTCATCACGCACAAAACACTGTCAGTCCTCATCATTCCCAGAGACCCCGAGGGCTAGGGGCTGCGCTTGAGAGCGAGTTGCTTACTTTGTGTTCCTCCGGTCCTGATAGCCACCCTCGAGGCACCTTTCATCTGGAGATGTCCTCTCTGCTATTTCCAGACGCTCTTATAGCGCTGGAACCATCAAGAAGCACTAGATTGGAAAAATCTGGAGAGTGGCATCAAATAAATCTAAGTTTCTGGCGAGCATTTCCTCACTGCCTATTACAGAGCTCTGACTGACCGGCTGAGTGTCTGCCTAATAAATAGTTTCCACAGCGATGACTCCTGGGAAAAGCAGAGAAAAACAAAAGCAGTCTCATACTGTTGTGCATTCGGCATTTTGTTTCATTTTATGCTTTACAGTACATCACTACCATTGGGGAAATACATATTCTGTTCATGCTGCATGCCAGACGACGGGGATATATTTAGTGAGGCGCTGGATGCTTTTATTGGTATCTCTTTTTGAACTTGTGTATACGTGCATAATGTGCTGTTTTTACGCGGTGTACAGCTGAAAGACTTTGTTTGCTGGAGATGTGTGTTTATGTGCTAGCTAGTGTTGTGATTTCCCTGCGTGCATTCTTCCCAGACACGAGTCGCAAGCCGGGGTGAGTAATGCCATCGAATGATTTACAAGTTTGGAGTCCTTGAACCTCAAATTCAAAGCTATCAGGTGTTGCTAATGTGTTTCCAATTTTCTGCCGTCCTCTTAATGCGAGGCGCTGGGGAAAAAAATGGCCCCGGTGTTTGAGGCTCTTTCTCACCAGCCGTGCTCTCCGTAAGCGTACAAGACAGCTTTCACATCTGATTATGACCTCTCATAAGAAGCGAATTGCCCGTCTCTCTCACTCCTGCCCCTGAACATCGCTGAGGGCTCCAAAAGGCTTTCACATGGCCCCAATCTCTTCATGTCAGGGCAGCAGCGAGGTAATCACTGGCGACAGAGCTGGTCGTCTGAGAAGCTGTTGTGGCTGTGCGTGCAAGGGGACGCATCTGTGTGTGTGCGTGTGTGTGTGCGTGTGCATGTGTGGATCATTTATCTGTGAGTGTTGGTGTGTCACCTGACTGGCTATTGTGGTCCGTGTGGATATTCCGTCGTCTTCACACCGGCCCTCAGGTCGATTGCCTCTCCTCCCTCAACTATTCCTTGATCTTGTCCCCCTCGCCCCCCCTCCCCCCACCAAACACGTCACCCGCCTGGTAGTAGGAGGAGCGACAATGAGCCACTTGCTTGCTGGGATGCCCACCGGGTACGGCGTAGGGGGTCCACAGTCCACATCCCTGACGAAGAGCTGGCCAGACCTCTTGTTAGTGTACATTACAGGGCCGCCTACGTTTGAAACGCCAATGATAGAGCCGGCCTAGCGAACGTTGTTGGGGAAGGGAGGTTTTGGGGGCTGGGGTGAGGGGGTGCTTTCTCGTTCTCCCTCCGCCACATTCAAACTCTGCATCCGCATTCCATTTTTCCACCCTTCTTTCCAATCTTACACTACACATGTTGTTTTGGATGCGCTCCGGAGATCCCATTAATTGCCTTTTATTTAGGACAAAATGTGTCTTGTTGTTCATTTGAACTTGAAAGTGTTTGTGTATCTGTATTGGTGGCAGTGAAATTGCTTAATAACTGAACCTTGAAAGCAAATTCTTCTAATTGCGCTTTATTCCCTCTCTGTCCTACACAGTCATTTTAACTTGCAGTGCAGTTGTGCAGCGAGAAACCATAAGTTTGCTTTATTGCATTACAGAAAGTTTATGGCAGGAAACAAGAGAGCTCAATGTAAAATCAAATAATTATCATCGGGACATTATTTTTCTTATTGTTCCCAGTGTGACCATCAACAAGCGGGAATCACACATTTTATTTTGTCGGCACATTAATATCAGCTATGTGCTGTAGCGTCGATGTAACTAAAGCATACACTTTAGGTTTCAGATGCTGCCCTCATATGTGTTACAATATCAGGGATATAGACCAATAGACCGATTTGTAACCGTGTCTGGCAGATTTTTAGCATGAATTCCATACCACATCCGTGGTAAAACGAAAGGGCATAGAGGAAAAACGAGATGGTCAGACAGGAAATGAGAGAGTAAGACTGGCAGACACCTGTTTTGTGGCTGAGGTTCGAATGAGGGGCCTTCATTATTCCGCTCCTCAGTTTATTCACAGTGTGAATGACAACTGTCACAGGTTTAGGTGTAACCCAAATTTCAAACGGCAGTGATACCAAGCTATACCACATAGCCCAGGGCTAACACACTGAAACACCCTCAACATCGTGCCAACCTCATGAATAGTTAAGGTTCAAAATACGCAGAGACAGTCCCTACAAACTTTCTTCCAATTTCCATATGCTGTCTGTCAGTCTCGTCACCCTCTTTGGACAGATGAATGTGATATTAACCCCCCCCCACACACACACACACACACACACACACAGCCTTCCCCACCCCCAGCTCTCTGCCCTCCTTTCCTGTCGTTACTCCCCCCCCCCCACACCTCTCTTCCTTGGCCCTGCTCCAACCGGAGCTGTCAGACCGAGGCCTTCCCCCCCCCTTCCCCACATCGTAAGTCCCGTCCGTTGGCGTCAAGCCTCGCGCGGAGCACTTGTGCGTGGCATGTGCCAAACGAGGATGGCCTGTCAAGGCTGCTCTCTCTGTCTGTCAGAGAGTAATTGGCACACATTCGAGCAGACACATGCAGGTGGCTGTCTCGGGCGCTGCGGTACCTATATTCTCCACCAGCACCTTTCTCCCCTCCTTCCCCCCAACACACACACACACACACACACACGCCACACACCTCAGGACCCCCATGGGGCCCGTTTAAGCAGCTGCCCTGCCACGGCAGCCTGCTTGTGTATATATTATGGGCAATATCCTGCACTCCTTCGCAAACTTTAAGTGCCGGAATAAAACATAATTGGCCGTCTGGAGTCGAGAGGCGTTATGGCGCACATTCATTCCGGAGATTGAAAAGTTTGGCCCCTCCGCGCGTGGGGAGAAGAAAAAAACGCAGCAACAACAACCCGACAGAGACATATTTGGTGTTTGTTTACTTAACATATGGCGTTTGTTCTCTGGTCTCGCTATAGCCGCGATTGCCAGTCTTCAGATTCAGCAGCATATGTGGCACAGCAGGGGTGTTAGTCACGCTGCAAAAGCCAAATCCCAAACAGGTTGTAAACGCAGGTCTGCCTCTCTAGTCCCACTCTCTGGATCCCTGTTGCCCTGCTAAAACCAGAGTTCCCAGTGTTCAGAGATTTGCTGGGGGCTGTTCTGAGGACTGCTTACCTGTCAGACATGAGACAGAGTTACCGTAGTCACTGTAACACAAGGATTGTGAAATAAAGTGTGCGCTCTGGTCCAACACAACAAAGGGTAAGCTCTTTCACAGTTTTTTCACTTCGTGAAAAGTTGACCCGGCTGATACCATCCAAGCAGCTCTTCATTTAAAAAAAGCATGAATCGTATATGCTCAACAATATAACGAGACAAGGAATGTGGAATATAAATAAATATCTCTGGTTTCATTTGTATGCGTACGTAACTGCAATAAATGAATCAATGCAAATGAGAATATCAAATCAAAATCCTATTTATTTTCCCTGTGAAAGATGGCCCGCAAAGCTTTTAACAAGATTCTTGGAGACAAACACTGCAAGACAGCAAACACTGCAAGAATATTGTCCAATGTATTGCCCAGTGGCCTAATTTGTCAATTACAGTAAGTTTTACGGTAAATCTGACCGAATCTCTAACACGCAACTCAATCATTTTTATGATTTAATACGAATGCTCTACAGATTTGGACAAACTCTTGGTGTACCATGACAGGCTACACAAACGGAAACCAATAGCCAACCAGAGAGACGTTTGTCAAATAATAATATGCGGCAAATGAGGAATGGTAATAATATAACCTTGTTGTGTATAGAGCCCTGTGGCATGTATTTCATCTGCACTAGTTCTGATTTGTAGGTGTGGAGTCACAAATATGAAAATCTACTGCATACTTGCTACTGTACAATGGGTATTTTCTTCCTACATTTAGCACTGTAACTTTCCTAAATTGGCTACAGAAATGTTGAAATCTAAAGATTAGATTAAACCATTATTAACATGTCAAGTTATTTATTGACACTTTTTTCAATTGCATTTCTCTCATAGATGGATGTATATTTTCAAGCATTTATATGTAAAATAAATGTAAAAAAATATAAATTTCACCATCTGTTACATGTGGTATTTATAGAAAAACCCCAGGTCTTTTAAAATGGACCATTTAAAAAAAGCTTTAGGCTTCCTTAATGTTATCCCATGGTAATGCTGGATCTTACAATTATTATTATTACAGACCTCTGGAAGGTTATAAAACATTTATGCCTGGTGTGAGTGAAATATATGGACATGTAATATTGTTCCTTATATCATGAACAAGGTGATGATGATGATGGTGATGATGACGGTGAGTCACACAGCAATGCAGAACAATGATGACTTATGTTTGTCTTTTTGCCATGTAGGTGTTTTCTTTGTGTTTTCGGTTCATCAGTATCATAAACATATTCGATACAGAAAACCATGAATACACTTGACCATCTGACACTTACGGTTAATATGGAAAAATACTGCATATATAATCATTGTGCACAGTGTCAATATACTTTGAAGTTGTCTTTTTATAATTCAAATGGAAATTAGTTCAAACAAATGAAATTAAGCTCACTGGCTAAACTGTAGCTTGTAAGTGCCTATAGCTTATTGATGCACCTCGACCCTATTCAATTCATAAGCATGTCGGGATGTTAATCAGTTCAGAATTGTGCTATCACTGTACATACAGGTCGAATTTCATCCCCGGTATCTGTGCAAAGGGAACTACTGTAATTAGTATGTAAATCGCACTTCAGTGGGTCAAAATATTGGGTGGCTCTGCATCTTCCAATTTGACAGACGTTCAAAAGCCATGATTCAGTCAGTCAGACCACGGGTTTCCCAGATGACCCTAAGTGACAATCATATTAATAGAGAGGTCAATACATGATCCAGACACTCATCAGCTGCCGCCCACTGACCTGTGAAATGTTAACACGTCCTTAAGCAAATTGTGGGTGCAAGTCACTGAAGTGGTTTTCCTGCCTGAGACACTCCAGTGACCTTAGAGGACACGATAACTCTTAATCCCTTCCCCCTTCTCGCCCTCCTACTCTCTTTCTTTACCTCTCTCATCTCTCCATTTGTCAAAATGAGATAGCGGTTGATTGAACCACATGGTAATTTCCCCCATGGATTTTCCACTATTGTTCAATTCTAGCACTCAATTCGCACAAAAGAAAACAACCACAACCAACCACTTCCCCTATACATCTGTTTATACATCTATCTATACAGTATACCCCTCTTTCCCATTTATCGTCACATTACTTGTCTTTACGTAACATCGTAGATGTGTTCCAAGGGCAGGGAAATGTGAATGCTTTCTGATGTGGAACACATTGGCTGGCTGGGTAGCAGCAGCAATCTCTGTTCTCCCCAGTGTTATTTCCATCTACTTCCACCGGGGGAGGTAGCTTTTGTGCTAGCGCCTGGAATGGTGCGCCATAGTGGAACTAAAAGACTAAATCAAGTGGCCTGATCCAACGCTCCCTGGGGGGTGAGGTGAGGGGACGGGGGTTGGGGAGGGGGGGGGGGGTGTTTACGGAATGGGGCACACAGGTGGCAGATTACAGACTCGCAGCCCTTGTCCTTCAGCGAGACCCCCACTGTGACATGCCACCTCGTGCAAACGGCTCACAAACACATTCCCCACAATGCAAAACATCGCCGAGAGATTATTTATTGTGATAAATAAAAGAAAAGAAAAAAGAAAAAATGGTATGCGATGTGCTCCGCTCCAAAGCACACCACATTGACTGCATACTGAACATGGAATGAAAGCAGGCAGATGCCATTATGGCAATATGAAAAAATCCCATCACCCATATGAGTGCAATATGGCATATGAGTTGCATTCAAAATTGATGCCAGTCTGTTTTTATACCGACTTCTGTAGATCTGCAGGTGCCATGGTGCCTTTAAATATTTCACGCCCTGCCAGCTTGCGTGCGCCAGCCAGCGATCCCAGGATATCGATTCATTTCACCAATCAAAACCCCATGTTGTTGCCCTCAGATGTCGAAGGCCCGAACGCCAGATATGCTCCCCTCGTTTTTCTGCTTGATTAATCAATAAATGCCCCCGCAATTTTGCCCAATTAGTTTCACACTCTTCCCATCGATTCGACAGGGGAGGGAAAACATATTCCATTTTGAGGCACATCAGAGGCAACTCAGACACCTCATCAGGTGGTATTGATCACGGCCGGTCGCCCTGACCGAGGTGCGTGCGTGCGTGCCAATGACTTCCATCGCTAGGCTGCTTGGCTGCGGCTTGGCTTGTTGCACACAGGACAAGAGCTGCCGTCACCTCCCTCATTTACGCCCCCGCCCCTCTCTCTCTCTCGGCACTCCCCTTTCCCCTCTTCCTCCGTTCCCCCTTCCACCCGCCTCCACACGGAGCTCCTGCCCTCCTTGCTCACCGGCAGTAATCAGATCATGGTGACCCCCTGCTGGTGTTAATGGAGGTGAGAATCAACCTAGGGTGTCAGGAAGCAGCTCATCTCTCAGCTGTTGGCCCGCTAGTAATGAGGATGGGCACTGTCAAGCCCCAGCCACCCTCTGTGCCAGACACACGCCAGGACGTAATGAGCAGAGCGTATAAATAAAGGCAAGGGGGAAGGGGGAGTATAGAATAATGGATCATCTCTCGGGCTCAGCCCACCACCTGTTATGAGGGGAGCTGCCCGCGGACGGTACAGTGAGTATTAGTGGCTCCGATGCCACCCCCCAATCCCAACCTCCCCCTGGGCATGGCATGATTGAGAGCGTGGCACGCTGCACGGTCCCCGCTGCAAATGTATGCACCGAAAATGTCCAGTGGCATTTATTAATGAACGTTGAGGATCGTATTCAGCGAGGCTCATCCAAAGTGTCAGGTGTTCTTCAGAGAAGAGAACTCAGAGACCAGGAGGTGATTTCACAGCATTTGGCACACTGTATAGAATTACAATCCCCTGTGTTCAAGTCACATTCACAGTTAATGGATACATTGTTCAATACAACCGACCGAGCTCCCTTTTCTTGACAGCTACTTACTTGAGTAGCAGTAAATAGCACTCTGGAGCATTTCATAATTCTTGCATTCACATGAGCAATACTTGGATCTTGGCTTTCTTCTAATTATAAATAGATGCGCCTTTCCATCTATATGAATGTCTTTACCTTGTAGAGAGGTATAGCCAGCAGCAGCGCTGGTCAATACAGGCAGACAGATCAATATGTGAATGGTCCTTTCATTATACAACTAATGTGTGGTGTACTATGCAGCCGGTAAAGGTGAAAGCACATAAAAAGCGTTGTGACCATAACAGATGCTGTCTGTAGCACTCGCACCATAAACGTCTATGGATCTCTTGTGTGTCATCTTGATGTGGTTTCACAGATTCTTTTCTGTTCCTTAAAGGTACACTGCCTTGATTTGTGTCTATAATTAAGAATACGCCAGTGTCCTGGCACTACTCACTGCCCCTTATAGCTGAACTGGGTTCAAAAATATGAATATGTGTTGTAATATTAACAGTATGGTGAGAGTCATTCTAGATATTTCTGTCACAAAGCTTTTCTGGTTCCCAGTATGGCAACATTTATGTTTACGATCTCACAGATACCGGCGTATTGCTTACCAACCGCTCTGCAGTCACACTGAGCTAAGCTTGTTGATGTGTGAAAACTTTCAACAAAAAGCTTCTTGAGCCCTCCTTAGTTTGCATTGCTACCTTTTGATGGGAGCCATATAAATTATGCATGGGCTGAGCATTAGGGCTGAACTCAAACCCCAATTTTATACACTAGCGCCTCAAGATATCTGAACACACAATCAATAATTCTCCATCAGCCAGGCAGACTTCTGTGGGGCCCGCACGGTCATCTTTGAAGATGGCTGACAAGTTAAACCCGGTCCGGTTTCTTCTGCACTAATGGCCAGCCTCTTAGGAATACTGTATATGACGTGTCCTGGTGTAAAGTCCGGCTATTTTTTATTTGCCACGATCGTATGATACTGGGGGTATTAGCTGAGATGATTCCTGACAGAGTCTGAGGAGAAATGCATTAAATGTGAGGAGAAAAGAAACACACACCATCTTTAAGAGGATGACAGTCAGGACCAGTATAAATTCACTTGAAGGGACACTTCAATTTGTTATGGTTGAAAGAAACATTAACGGAAGCGTGAGGTTTTGGTTTAAAGGTCACCCTGCACAACCCCTCCCTCAGCCAGCGTACGGACGGTTGGTTTCACTACTAAACAGTGAGTTAGCTGGGCCTTAACGTTCATGGTTTCAGGGAAGCAATCAAGGAATGTACAGTACACGTGTAACTTTAAAACCACACTTAAGTTACACTTTAAGGGGTTTTCTTCTCCTTTTGGCACTTTTCCCTGAAAGGAGTCAGAGATTTGGAACAGTTGTGCTAATGAAGCCCACCTCTCCCTCTTTCTTTGTAAATTCCTCAAACGAGTCATTGATCAATTAGCAACACAGCTTTCTGTTGTGTGCCTCTGTGTCTCATTTACAGCCTGCTTTGATTGATACATTCACTCTACCTTCAACAGAAAAGCAGTTCCCGTGAGAAGGCAGGCAAAGGATTTCTAACACTCGCCTAGAAACATGAAAAGATTTATCTCCCCCCTCCTTCCTTCCCTGTGCTTTTTCTGTTTTCCTTTCTCCCTGGACTGAGGCGGTCGGTCACATCTGCAGGGGAGTGTTACTCGTGTGGTGTAACTCAGAGGCAATCTGCACGCAGGGTGCCCCAAAGACCCAGCAAAGTCAGGCGCATGGAGACTCACCACAATATGGTTCTTTTCCTTTGTTGTCCAACTTCTGCGTTTGTGTGGTAGTGTGTGTGTTACTGTGTGTCACTGGAAGGACATTGGATTATACCAATCCAACTCAATTCCAACACACGAAGCTCTACTTTACAGGAAGAAATGTTCTACCATGAAGTACAGAGGTTTACCTGTTAGCTATTGAAGGAAATCAATAAATTAATCCAGTGGGGCCAGAAGGCCCACCCCTGCATTCAATGTCAGCACCACATCTAATACAAAAGAGACAATTTAAAAGGAGTCTAGCTTTGAAGCACGCAAGCCTCGTCTGAACTACCTTTGCTATCAATCAAATGGGGATTTACCTCAAGCCCCTACATCGAAGAGAAACAAGTTTCCGTCTCGGGTTGTCTCACTTGAACAACCAACCTTTCTGTACGACGTCCAAACTGCCATTACAGCACATTATACTCGAAGAGAACATTCTGGTCGTGTTATCAGGGCAAATTGGTGCCACATTCAGACAAGGACAATGGTTGTATACTGTATGCTGGCCTTTTACTGTGCATTTTGCCAAAAGTGATCTATCTTCACATGGGTGAATTTGAACATTAACTGTGCGTGCATCAGTCTTTTCAGTGTCCCACCAGCACAGTGCTGTTGCTACCAAGGCTGAGGGAGGCTGTATCTTTACTCTGGGCTCACCACGAACAACCTGGGTCGCCTTGCTAGACAATGAGGCCGCGGCATGTAACTGCATGATGCAAGAACGCGACACACCGCCCGGGCTAGGCGTGGAAGGCCCCCGCTGGACACCCCTCTCTCCCTGCCTATTTCGCCCCAGATCGAACCGTCGGGGAGCGGCTTGCCCGAGAAAGCAATTGGTGCTTCCTGGATTGGAACCCCCAATTTGTCAGTTGCTGGGCAAAGGTTTTTATTTTTTTCATTGCCTCATGCCTCAAGGTGTATGTGCACATTTACTTTGTATTTGTGTTGGCTGGCTGCACATACAGTAGGTAGAGTACTGTGTGTGCGTTGGGGAACGCATTAGTGCCTCCCCGAAGAGTAGAATGCTGATGAAAGACTTGATGTATCAAAATGTTCTACTGCTCCTTTTTCACTGTCGCACAGGGGCAGGTCAAGTTGACTTTGAGGTCATGGCGGCTGTTAATGTTTCCACTGGAACGTTTTGCCACATAAGAACCCGGGGTTGGGGCGAGGGCTTTTTTAATGTTTCACAGGGTTGAGTGGAACTTTCTGCCTCGTCTTAACTGTCCTGTCCTCACATCTCGACTCACATCGCAAGCTTCTTACCAGCACTGACCACAAGGACACCTGCTGATAAAACAAAAAAACGTAGCCGTGGTCGAAAAAAGAAGCTTTTGCGAGTCTGACTTTCCCAACCCTAACAACCATCACCATGGAGGCCGTGAAGTGAAACAGTCAAGCAACTGTCAGCTGAGACAGTGGAGCGAAGACAGAGAGAGTGAGACAGAGAGAGACAAAGAGAGAGAGAGAGAGCGAGAGAGAGAGAGAGAGAGAGCGAGAGAGAGAGAGAGAGAGAGAGAGAGAGAGAGCTCTGAGGAGTATATAAACAGACTCTGTGTAACAAGTTTGTTTTTTCAAGGTGTTGGGTTCCATGGCCAAGTTACACGTTTACAGTTATCTGTGAGGTCTGCTCCGTGTGGCTTGGCATGTGCCTCGGCCACAGCAATAAAGTGCTATGAACCGTTAATTAGGCTGGCAAATGGAGCTTGTAATTTGGCAGAGGCAAAACCCACAACGCTTTGAATTGCAGATATGCCGGTACAGAGGCTGAGCGGAAAGGAACGCTCTGATGACTTTGTGAGTGAAGTTTGTGTGGGAGCGTGCGTGTGTGTGTGTGTGTGTGTGTGTGTGTATGTGTTTGCGTGTGTGTTTGTATGTTTGTGTGAGCGTGCACATGTGAAAGTGCACGGGTGTGTGTTTGAAAAGCTTCCTGACAATTGCTAATCTTCCAGCAAAAACTCCCAAAAACCGAGGCTTTCACCTGCCTCTCCGTTCTTCTCTCCGTCTTACTGCAAGTGAAATGGGCTCCTTCAGTGCCGAACGGGTCTGTGGAAATGGCGAGACAATCGAGCGTGGCGGGGCATTGAAACAGTGCTGGTGGAGTGCTGATTTACTTTCATCTGCATGATATCAAGGGGCTATTTGATCGCCGCTCAGCTCAGCCGCTCTGCGGCCTGAATGAAGCCTGATTGGAAGAGGACTTCCTGAAAAGAGACGTGATCGCGCGCGTGCTGAGTTATCGCTGTCAATCACGTTGGACAAAAGAGAAGAAAAACGAGAGAGAAAAGGAAAACAGAGAGAGGGGAGTTACAGTGCTGTATATCTAAGCTCACGGGCTTACTGCTCATGCAATCATTATGGCTTTTGGACACACTGTAAATTGCAATGGAGGGGTTAGCGAGGTGCATTGTGTTGCTAGGAGCACTGTAGTCAGTAGACACACACACACACACTCATACATGAAGTAACTGCAAATACACAGACGTACAAACACACACACACACACAGAGTGTGTCATGGGAACCAACAGCACCAGTACAGATCAATTACAGACTGGTTGCTGCAGGGGTCGTGCTGTACTCAGTGTCCAGGGAGGGCTCCTGATCAATGCTCAATGCAGAGGGGTTGACCACACCACACCCCACACACACACACACACTGCTGTCAGCGCCAACAGGACTTACCAACCAGCCCCCCCACATACACACACACACACACACAAACGTTCCCTGCTTATGTGTTTTTTTTTTTTGTTCTAACGAACGTAGAGGGCATGGTGGAAGACAAGACCAGCCTCCCCCTTCGTGTTGCAGCAGCCAGCACAACCACACACACACACACACACCACACACAGACACACGCGCACACACACACGCACAGACACGTGCACACACACACGCACACACACCTGCACACACGCACACGCACCTGCACACACACACACGTACACACACAAAGACACGCCCGCGCACACACACGACCCACTAACGCACACACGCGCACGCACAAACACACTCGCACACACACACACACACACACAACCCAAACACACACACACGTGCACACGCTCCATAAAACTTGCACAGCAGCAGAGAGCATGTCAGAGCGGCCCAGAGTGCACTGTACGATGTCCAACCGCCAGTACTGGATAAACCAGAACCAAAGCTCCAGCAACACAGAACGAGGGCTTATTATCCGTGCGTGGTAACGCACACCGACGGAGAATACCTGATAGGCAGAATGAAACAGAATGCGATAGATTTAACGCCCTGTGGCAACATATTTTACTTTTAATGTGAACTTTGCCTCTCCACCCTCTCCCTGTGTACCTCTAAAGGTGAGCAAGCCCAAACAAGTGGAAATAAGACAGCCACTGACATAGAGAGTGGTGTGTGTGGGGGGGGGGGGGGTCGACCCAGAAAGTCATCCGCGTAGCAGTAATTCGATAGAAAACACACACCAGCAGGCTAAGAGACATGTATCGGTGGTGGGGCTGTTTTCACACATGGGTCCCTCCTACATCAAAAGCATCTCACAACTTTATTAATAATAAGGTGGGTCTTAGAGAGGCAGGGGATTACGCGTGAAAAAATTGTGACATGTAAATGTCCCAGCCAACAGTGTTAAAAATGGATTGAACTGTACGCTAAATATTGTTTCTTTGATTATTTGTTTATATGTTGTTTATTTGTTTATTTGCCACATTTGCTCTGAGTGATTGGAGTGACGTGTTTTCTCTGTGCTAGCAGCGATAGCTTGCATGTAGCAAAATGCTTACCTTACCTACTTAGCGATCTCATAATTGACCAGTGGGAATATGTGCCTTTGACAAAACCGGTACGTTTGCAACAATTGGTAGGGCAGAATATCCAAAACGGTATTCATTTTTCTCATAAGGAAAATTGCTTAGATGCAGAAGTCCTTATATGGGCATTGGCATCTCCTCAAATGATGTACGTCTGCAATGTCTATTTAACAAAACTGTTAAACAATATGTCATGATAAAAATGCTACTACAATTGGGAAAAAATAAGGCATTTGGCTTAACCCCTTGGCTCCGGGAGGACACGCCACTGCTCTGCTCCTTGAGCAAGATGTGCAATGGGTGAAATCAGGTTCAGAGCTGGGGAGAAGATACATCTTTACTCAACGTTCATACTCTGACGTTAGGGACAAAATATTCTAAATATATTGTTTGGTCACAGTATTTAAAAACCCTACCATAGACTTTTTGTTTAGTTGTTTTTGCAATGTAGTAACACCTTTAGTGGAAACTAAAGCAAATTAGCTGGAAAAGTACAAATACAACACTTTGACTTGACAATGATTTTAGTGTAGCTGATCAATGAAAACAAATATAGGCATTGGTCTTGCTCTGCAAATTGCCTTAAACGTCAGTATGAATGTCGTTTTTGGTGAAGGCTCACTCCCAGGAAAGCATAAAAGTGCATGGGTAAGCAGGACTCACTGTGATTCAATCTAATCAGCAGTTTCATCTCCCTTCAATAGGTGCCACACTGCACAACCCACCAATCTTCACCATCATGTGATGGTTAAATGTTAGCGTGTGGACTGGATATTGGAGTAAGTAAGCTATACGTTATTATTTAGGCGTTTAATAGGAGTGCAATATCTATATTATTGACATGTAGAAGGTTTGAGGTCCATTGTGAATTTCAAAAAGAAACAATGTAAATGTTTGTAGATGCATGGATGTTAACCCCGACACAAGCCCATATCTTTTCAGAGAACATGGTGAATGCTTTCTTGGTGGTGACTAATATGTGCATTATAAAGTATTACATTTTAATTGATAAGACGGTGAAGAGGGTTACCCTCATTATTAACTAATAGGACAGCTGCAAATATACAGTATATCTCAAATGTCTTTGCTGTCACACATAACAATAGACGTTGAGGTTGTGCCTCTGGAAATCTCCCATTTAGACCCCCCTCCTGAGCCTTCCCCATAGCGTACCCTTGTCATTTCTCTAGCGTTCCCAGTTCCCCCTCATTTAAATGGCCTCCATTCACTCCCTTTAATTGGAGTGTGTGAGTTTTGTCACCATCTCATTAATGGGCTAGTCCCTTCCACATGTTCAGGCTGTTCTGCTCCGCCGAGCTCATCTGCCTGTGCTCAGCCACACTGCTGCAGAGGTGTCAGACACTCAAACACACACTGGCACACCCCCCCACCCCCCCCCATCCACACGGACACACGCGTGCATCCACGCTTGCTCTTCCAGTCACATACATACTGCATAGTTCTGTGCGTGTGCGCGCGAACGTGTGCGTGCGTGCATACGCAATCCTACATGTGCATATGCAAGGCATTGTCACGTTGGCTGTTAAAAGCGAAGGTGGGCTGATGACGATCTCATTCAGGGGAGAGAATGGCTCCATCGAGGTGAATGATGGCCCATCATAAGGTGCAATGCTGTGGGCTGCTTGGGAGGTGCGGGGGGGAGGAGACAGAGGGGGAGAGCTGTGAGGTGTGGGGAGGAATTGGCAATGAACAGTCTTGGGGCTCATGTGTGCTGACTGACTAATCAGCAGGGCGTAAAGACACGATGGGGGCTGCCCTTGATGTTTTCTAAGAGCAAGGTGATAGGGAAGACAGCACTACACCATCTCATTGGTATTTACTGGTAAACAGACATTAGGTGCCATAACATTTACAGACATACCGCGTGTAGATGGACACAAAGCCATCAAGTGGCGAGAACTAAGCTTAAAGTGATGCTCCTCGATTAAAACGCCCAAATATTTGACTGAGAAACAACGAGACCTTGGTGTGGGAGTGGCTTGGGTTTTTGCTGGATGTGTTTATTGTGTTTTCATAGTCTTTGTGCGCTTACAAATGATAACAGCCTAATCCATGATAATGTTGTGGTGGATGGGAGATGCTGTCACGATCCAGCAGGCTGTGTGGATGATGCAGCCCCAGAATGGTGATGTCATTGGGGGAAGTTGCTGCCTTGGTAAAGGATAGCGTGTCGATGGCGATGTTCCCTGCG
>JAODLL010000015.1:2212042-2237951 GCA_026546735.1 Forbesichthys agassizii
ATGTAGGTTGTAAAGCCCTTTGAGACTGCAATGTGATTAAGGGCTATATAAATAAAATTGACTTGACTTGACTTGTTGCACTGCTAACGGAACATGCTACAGTAGCATCACTGTCCTGTCACATCTGTACGTGTATCTGTAGAATATGACTACAGCTAAATAGCCTCATAGCTCTTGCCTTCGTGTGTTATAAAAAATTAAGTCAAATTGAAAGAAGGCCAATTGTTCTTTGCGTAAAAGCTACATTTTTACAATGGGATTCAGCCTACAGAACCATTACGTACATTGTCAAAACAATCTTTTACCATATAGCGAATCTGAACTGTGGGTTTGACAAGTCGGATATTTCACTTGTCACTATGGCAACAATAACTCCTCTCACCCCTGCTGTTGTCATCCCCATATCGATCATTTAACAACAGGTGGGCCGGTTAAATGCGTTTGTGGCCATAAATGGCGACATGTTTCGGGCTGCCTTGCTCTCCTCTTACACGCTATGGTGCAGACAATTCACATATTAAAACCGCCCTTCAAGACTTTGGGACAGCATGTAATAAAGGACCCAAATAAAGCGTTCCTAGTGGAAATCACGAGCATCCGGCACGATAGAGAGAATTGAGAGGGAGAGAGAGGGTGAAGGGAAGGGGGGGACGAATGAAACTTTGAGCACGTCAGCTGTTTTATCAGACTAGGTCTCGGAGGAGGGGTTTATGTAAGTGGTTTTATTGCATGCCTGCATCAATGGGTGTCGGCGAGACGCAGCACGGGCATTTATGAGATTAGCGCAAAGTAAACTTCTTCTGAGAGCGGTTTGCTCGGCAGACGTCAACAGTCAGCATTACGAAGCAAACGCAGAGAAACCGAGATGGCTGGAGCGTGCGAGGTCAGGGTAGGTGATGGAGTCACCTGCGTGGCTGATGTCCCTTGATGGCGTGACCTGTACGCCGATTTACAAATGTTGCTATTCTCCATCCATGTAGGCAGCAGGGGATTATTGAAGGGTCTTTTCTTTACGTCATACGGTTTAAACTGTGCGTCTTCATGTCTGCCAAATATTACCAATACACACAATAAGTGTTATATAATGTAACACAGGCCTATTGGTACTACAACACAATTACAGAGAAAAATAAGTTCCTCGCTTTCTTTTAGTTTAAGAATGGACTGTTTGTAACTGAAAAATAGAAGTTTTAAGATGATACATTAGATACATTAGATGCTGTTGGTATGTTCTTCTAACTCTCCTCTGTACAACATGTACGCAAAGCACAACAACACTATCAAAATAAGTAATAGCCTACTTTTATTGCCTCAGGAGGGGTAAAAAGAGACTCCCAGCAAAATAAACAGCCATAGGCTGTACGCCAATAAGCAGCTTGGAAATCAGAAATAAAAGCGTTACGCTTCTGCTGAATTGTTTTTGGTGGAAGAGAGTATAGTGTCAGACGCCGCCTAACCCAGTGATATAGTATCAGGTGGGAAGTGGCACTACATCACTCAAGGGGAGACAAACCCAATCTGCCACTGCTTTCAGGGGAGGGTAGACTGTATACACCCAGGAAGTCTCTCTCTCTCTCTCTCTCTCTCTCTCTCTCTCTCTCTCGTCGGCCCTGACGCCTGTTAGCCATGCATGGAAACAGCTGGGCACTTTGATTAATTTGTCTGAAGGCAGTGATTTATTCGTTTGTAAGGGACCCAGGTGAACTCCACAATGGGGTTTTCAAGGAATGCACACAAAGGCATCGCACATTCCCGCCTCGCTCTATATCTTGATATTTTTATCAACTTTTCTTTAGTCTTTTTCTCTCTTTCCTCATCCTTCTCTCTCTTTAATTTGCATTAATCAGCTTTGACAGCGAGCAAAACCAGTGTGTTAAATGTTAATTTCTAAACTTGACACATTTTTGTTTGAAGGAGGTATCTCTGATACATTTTAATGGACTTACTTTGATTTCTCATTGCGTGGACTCAAGTGTTACGTTATTCTACCCCTTGCTGAATTAAAAAGAAGGCTGTATTTTTCTCCTCAACCAGACTGGAATGTCTGAAGGAAACCTGATGAATATCACATCGCTTTGGTAATCTGAGAACTAAGGAACAAAACATTTTTTTCTTTACATTGACACAGATACTTTTTATGTTTGCCAGGAGAGTTAACATTCTTGTATTCCTTTGAAATAACAAGTTCCTGCACTAAACACAAATTATTGTCTGAAACAGATTAGCTGCTGCACTTCATAAATAAAAACACAATTGAGAAGACCGAGGGACACTTGTAGTTTATAGTGTGTCAAAGAGTGTTTTTATTACAGGAGTAGTGCTGCTAAGATGGACTCAAGTGTACGAAACTGTCAAGAACGGTGGCATAGAGTATGTAAATGCAGTCCATTAGATCTGAAACCTTGTGCTGTTACGACTACACCATGTTTAAAACGATAAACCTCTCCTTAATCACTGAGCAGGAATACTGCACTGAACAGTACATATTGCTGTTGTGGAGTACTATAGCTCCATCTATAGACAGAACAACATTAACAAATCAGCGCCACTACTTGTGAATCTCTCCCCTTTCCCTCTTTCCTATTTTATCTCCTCCTTTATAGGACAAGGAACCATATTTGGTCACTTTCCTGAACATTCAAAACAGCGTTTCCACGCTTCTCTGTGAGGGTGTAAAAACATTTATCCCAGCCATTCACAGAAAATCAGGCTACGTCACAGTTGGTTACACCAGGGCATCTGACCAATCAGGAGTTGCCCGGAGCATTTCCAATTCAGTGTACTTTCGGAATTCTGAAAACACACTTCTGTGTTCCTACCTACTCCGACATCTATAGTTAAAACATCGAAATTAGAAATGGAGTCGATGAAACTCACACCTTATACAGTTGAATAGTTGTGCTCTATGATGAGATAGCCGTTGTTTGAATAGGATTTAAATAAATTAATGAAATCTGTTTATGAAAAATGAAGGCAGCATATTTGATCATGAGGGGTGTTTTGTTTTTTTGAAAGCTCTTTAGTGTTTAGACATACATACAAATTATATATATATTTTTTTTAAACAAATAATACATTATAACTTTAGACATGCTTTGGATCTGCTTCATACTGTAATTTACAATTAAGTAGTTACCTAAGGGACTCGACTGGACTTTGACAAGTTAAGGAAAGAAATCATGATATTAAATACAAATAAATACTAAAATAGTTTAAAAGTTTTTAAAGTTTTTTTTGGGAAGAAAACGTACCATAGAAGGGCAAGGAACCATATATGGTCACTAATGACCTTCTCCGTGCAGCTGACTCAGGCCTCCTATTAATCTTTGTCCTTCTTGACATGACTGCAGCCTTCGACACCACCCCCTACCCACTCCTCCTGGAACGTCTGGAGTCGCACAAACATGGTTCTCCTCTTATCTCTCAGACCGCCAACAATTCGTCCAGCTGAAATCCCACAGATCAAGATATGAGGCAGTCTCACTGGGTGTACCTCAAGGCTCAGTGCTGGGTCCTCTGCTGTTCATCATATACCTCCTACCCTTGGGCACGATCGTGAGACACCACAACATTGACTTTCACTGCTATGCAGACGACACCCAGCTCTACATCTCAACCAAACCCACCTCATCCCTCCCCCAATCTCACTCACCAACAGCCTTCACGACATCCAGAGCTGAATGATTCTAAACGCCCTTAATCAGCAAGACAGAGGTCCTGCTCATTGGCTTCAAATCCACTCTCCTCACACAAGACAACTCCAGCCTGAATATTACCGGTCTTCCCATCCCACTGTCAACAACTGCGTCTGTGTCACTTGTGATAACTCCCTTTCATTCGACTCACACATCAAAACCATTACCCGGGCGTCCTTCTTCCACATCCATGAGTGTCAATGGGAATATGGCTTTCTGCCCCCAGACGTAGTACCGGCGTTGGCCACCATGCTTGGAAGAGCTGCAATTGTCTAGCTCGATCATGGGATCTTGGTTGTAGCCGAGGCCCCATGAAGTCTGTAGTGCTCAGCGCTGTGATGTGAATGCGCGTACCTGACCGTTGAAGCCAAATGTGCATGACTGCTATGACGTCTGCCCCCAAAAACTTTGATTAGGCTCCACCCCTATTGGCGGATGCGCTTTTCAGCAGTTTCAGTTTAAATGAATGGGCGCCATTTTAAAATAACTATATCCAGCTCTTATAATACATCCACGGCTACAACAGAAGCAGAGAAAACAGCTGCTACGGGAGCCGGGACACAACAAACTACATATTCTTTCAAGTTCTCGGTCACGTCAACGTGGGGAAATAGAACAGTGGCGTTTTCTTTAGCTGGTCGGCAATGCGCATCTAGGCACCGCCGGTGTGTGGGTTGTACATAGAAAACAATAGAGGCATCTTGACGTGCGCCATACGCCGCTGGTGTGTGTTTGGGTTTTATGTCTTTTCCTTTTTTCCCCCTTCAGCCTGTGTGAAAACACCAGCCACGCTATCGGAAGAGGCAAAATGCTGACGCCAGCGCTCTGGGCTCAGTGTTTTCACTCTCAGCTTTTCTAATCTGGTTCATCTCAGGTGCTGCCAATAGCCGCTTTAATTAATGAGAGGATATTCCTAAAGTAATTTAGCCAGCACAGGATTGTAAAATGACACATCACACTCCACAGGGCAGAGTTAGAGAAAGAGAGAGAGAGAGAGAGAGAGAGAGAGCATTATCAGCAAATCATCACACCAGAGATCTTGAAATCTTAAAGATGACTGTTTGAATGTGCAATATTTAAAGCATGTACATCTGTCATCTGTATGGTACAATGTGGTGTGTGATGTTTGCATGTGTGTCAGCAGCTCTGTTTCAGGGCATTAGGATTTATCTGCGCACGTAGGGGGAGTCCCCATACTAATTAAGCACGGGCCTGTTAGCGCAAGCTCCTGAGGCTCAAGCATTAAGAAGTGCCACTCCGCAGCTCATAGCGGCAACATAGCCATCTCACACTACACACACACAGAGTGAGTGGTGTGAGGATGGAGGGATGGATGCATCACTGGGTTGGTGGATGGATGGATGGATGGATGGGTGCATGTATGGATGTGTGGATGGATGGGAGGGTGGGTGGATGGATGGATGAATGGATGGATTTGTGGGTGGATGAATGTATGGATGTGTGGATGGATAGAGGGCTAGACATTAGCGGATGACTAGACACTAACATTAAAGACTATAAATTGCATCAAATGTTTGGAACATCATTCATAAAAATTTGGTGTGGTGGATAATTTAGTAAATGGCCAAATTAATAATATTTACAGCGTTGAGATGCAAATCTCAGTTCGCTGGGCTCCATGAATAATTGAGTGAGAGCAATCACTTTGAATAATTCATTTCTAAATATTCTTCAATGCCTTTTTTTTTTATTCTCCATGACCAGGGGGCAAGCTGAGTTTGGTGACAGCAGCGATGTGCGGCGGTAATTACGCTGAGCTTCTGCGGCCTCGCTTAATTGCTGGGAGAAGTTCCTTTGAGCCAGCAGGCTTCTATGAAGAGGAAGAACAGTGATGGAGAGAGAGAGAGAGAGAGAGAGAGAGAGAGAGAGAGAGAGAGAGGGGGAACAGGGTGGAAAATTACAGTCTTTCTCATTCATGCTGTCTCTCTCTCTCTCTCTCTCTCTCTCTCTCTCTCTCTCTCTCTCTTTCACACATCCTTTTACTCTTTCTCTCATCATGAGGGTTTTCTGAACCAAAGCTTCTTGCTTGTGTTTTTGCTGCTTATGAGCAGAATATTGATGCTAAAGGGATTAATTACTTGTTTTTTGTGGGGAGGATTTTTTTTCTTTTCTTTTTTTTTTCATTGCCTACATTCTAACAATGCGCCCCTGAGAATGGCGCTGGGAGAGCACACCAGACATTGACAGAGGTGGGAAATTAGATGGGCTTTAAGAGATAAGTTGATGTGTGCTGTGTGAGGCCCCAGGACCCTTAGGTCCTAGTAGGAATGCGGAGCGCCTGATTAAAAATCACAGCTATCATTAAAGCAGCTCACCCACTCTGAGTTTTTTAATTGAGGGGATTTAAGTAGACACTGTGACTCCACTGACTAAAGGAGGAACCCGTGCATCCTAAAGGCACATATTCAGGACCCCATGCGGCTAGGGCAACTCATGTTAATGACAAATATGCCAATTAATCTTTGCTGAATGAAATGCATCACTGATGTGAGACTCATGCACACGCATCTTGTCAAAACTGTTTTATTTACTTAATGCTGCTTCTGCCCCAGGTGTTGCTTCCAGTGAGGAAACAAAACTGATTTATCATTGTGGTATCTCGTATTTTGCATCGCGTGAATGCAATTACCGCGAGAGCGCGGATCCCGTGCAATAACTCAAACCTGTTTTCTTCTCCCCAAAATCTTCTGCTGAGACGTGTGTGATGGGTTGCTTCATCGGCACTGACATAAACTAAAACATAGTGTCAGGAATATGGGAGACAAGAAAGCACTTTGTGGAATTTCATTATGGCCAGATAGATGATGCACACCTGCTCTGATTATGTCCATGAAACAGAGTTCTTGGCTGTGCCATCCATCTCCGGAAGCAGGAACGTTCCTGCTGCGGAACTCAGATCCCCTGGTGTGAGCTAACGGCACAACAAAGACTTTCACTTTAGAAACTTTGCAAAGGATCTTTTTTTCTTTATGTTTTATAGCGAGTGTAGATTACCTGCCTTGCATTGTCTTGTTAATTACCTCTTGCAGTGTCATCCAAAAACATGCTAACAAAATAAAACGATCCTCTTCCCTTCTCATGTTCAACAGTGCAGAAACCTTAAGCGCTGCCCCCTCGCCACTAGCCATCGACCCGCGCATTGTAACGATGGCTGAGAAATTGCCTGCGCTACGGAATGATGTGGCCCGCTAGTGCAGGATTAAGGAAGGCATGGATTGCTATTGATTTCTATCTGATACAATCATTTCATTTGGGCTCAAATCTCCTTGCAGCGCATTGTGATTCCAATCCCTAGCAGAGATCTTTTAATTGACTCCCCTACCCTTGCTCCCATCAGAGCAGGCTGACGCTAAAACTCAGCACACCCCTCTGTGCTAAGGGGGTTAGCTTCTCCTGTTGTCCTGGCCATTACCGCAAAACGTATTAATTAAAGCCGGGTAGAGGACTAAGACACTCTGCTCCCCATCACCAACCCCCATCGCCAAGAGACCTGAGATGGAATGAGGTCTCGGGGAAGATGTCGCCCTGGTTGGCCGATATGTCCGGCAGTTAATACGCCAACGCTCTGCTGTGACAGATTGTTGAAGAGAGGGGTTGTTTACTTTGATTGATCATTTTGTGTTGAGCTCTCCCCATTTTCCCCAAGAAAATAGGGCCAATCTATTGAACGGCCGTGTCTCATGGGTGAGTGTTTTTAATTTGTTGTCTTTGTTGATAAGATGGATCACCAGGCATCTGCAGAATAACACAGATACGCATGCATGCGACTGGAATACCTGTACCTCGATATTTCCGGATACAAACGTTTAAGAAAACGTGATGCAGAAATCGTTAGCCAGTTCTTATTTCACAACAAGTACTATCAAGCAGCCGCTGTATTTGCTGCGGATGCGTTGAGTCGACGGCACTTAAATCTGTATGACTTGTCCGCTCTAATGCAACCTGATGTCCAAAATTATGTTGATCCTTTTCACTTCACCCCAGGCTTGTGGCAGCTCATTATCCCAAACCCGCGTTACCGTGGCAATGAATTCCACACAGAAGTATCACAGACGTGCTTTTTAAAGGGCTTGTTTCCCAGCGCACTCCTCAATTAGTCCAATCCAGAGCCATGTATAGAGGGAGCAGCATCAGATCTGTTCACTCCAATGGACCGTTTTTTCCAGCAATGGCATATTGTGGAGCCTCAAAATAGTTCCCGGAATTTAGCCTAAATATGAAGTTTAATAAAAATGATATTGTAAATGTAAATCTGTGCATTTATTCACTACTAACGACCAAAACATTTAGTTATTTATCTCTACAGTGACTCAAATTGCCCATTAAGTACTTCCTGGAACTGTTTTGCCATAGGTTTTGCCTCTCCGTGTGAAAACGCTGAACTTTCGTTGGTGTAACTCTCTCTTTCCATGGCTCTGGTCCAATTTATGTAGCACGGACAGGATTCACCTCCAGAGCAGGGGTGCAAGCAGTCGAAGCTGCTATTGATTTGGCCCTGCTTTTCCCCTCAGCCATTGATTAAATCTCCGGCATTATCTGCAGTGTACCACAGAGGGATGGCGTTATTGCTCTATGCTGCTGTTGCCTGCCAGTCTGTAGCCCCACCAGACGAAGAAATAAGGCCACCAGAGGTAGATGAAGGAGAGAGAGAGAGAGGGGGGGGTGATGAAAAGACCTCCAAAGCTTCTCTCTTTTCCTTTTTTTTTTTTTTTTTACTCTGAGAACAGATTTGGCCTTTAATGAAGGTCTCACCGTGGAAACGAGAGTGGTCAAGGAGGTCACTGGGGTTCAGCGGGAAACGCCCACGCCAGCCCACGCCCTGCCCCAAACCCCAAACTATCTGTGGGAGCTCGCTCACACCCCAATGGCTGACGGAGATGACAGGGGAAAGGCACATTTGGGATTATACATGCAATCACTAGCCCCTCTATCAGTTTACACATATACACAGGACTAGCATTAGCTTGACATGTATGTGTGTGTGTGTATGGTGTGGGAAGCTACATGCTATGTACTGTATATGTGCACGGGGGAGGGGGCTATAGGAGGAGGGTCCCTACGGTCTAGACAGCTAATTAGCTTAGCGAGAAAACAATCAGACTAACAAGACAAAGTTATTAGGGTGCTCTCCCATTATCTCTGCTGGTCTCCCAGGGCCTCAGACACGGTGACAGGTTGAACTTGAGAGGCAGCTACAGCTACAGTGCGCATACACACCTTGACAGCCTAACTCTGGCTCACGCACACACTGACATGCATGCAAATATTGTTTATTAGCAAGCCCTAGTGAGCAATCATACACTCATTCAAACAGATCACTTCTGCTATAAGGTAAATACCCTGTCTTCTTCACGGCCTTTAAAAATAAAATATGGATCCCTCCATGTTTGTTTCGGTACAATGACACGCCCGGTTATTTTTTAAATGTCATATGCAAAATGGAAATGACTCCCCTCTGCACTCTCCCTAGGCATGACCGCACCGCTAACTTATATGTCGCGTGTAGCGTAAGCTGTTGATTTAAATAAAAGAACACAAGCTTGCCGCGTCAAAACAGCGTCTTGCCTGCACGCACCGCACAGGCGTGGCTACGTTTCGTCGTTTCAAGCACAGATACCGGGAGCACAAACACACACGCTCTCCTAACAACGCGTTAAATAACATTGGGAGAAGCCAGGACTACAGTCAAATCTGAGCAGACAGTGCCATGCGAGCATATTTTATGGTGACCCATAAATCAAAGGAATGTTCAGTGCACACAACGTGCGCTCGCACGCACATAAACACGCACACGGCAACAAATAAAATCAGACAGAACAGCGATGCATGTAATCATAGACGTACTTAGTTAAGTTTAACGACATTTCCCTTGCGGAGAGCAATTGGCTTTGTGTTAAACCGAACGTAATCTCGCAGCAAGCAACCCTGAGCGTACGGGGAGCGTATACCGTACACAGTATATGTCACAGAACATAAAGGGGCTCGCGATGTCGAGCGAGAGCAGATGCGGTCCCGCGGGGGTTCGACTGGCACTGGGCTGCTTTGCCTTGGCCTTTCTCCACGGCTTCCCACTGGTGCCGGGCTGCAGGAGATGCCTTTAATATGGCTTTAAGTCCCATTGAACAGTGGGGAACCTGGGGATCCAATTTAATACCAGCCAGCTGCCTTACTCGCCAGCTTGCAGTCAGCCATATGTACTGTGGGTGTTAGCGGGAACGAGTGTTAGCTAGCGTGTGTTTAGATGTGTGTGTGTATGACTGAGTGAGTGAGCGAGCGAGTGTGTGTGCGTGTGTGTGTGTGTGCAGTCATGCACGTGCGACAGCCTGTGGATGTGAATGTAGGATGAGCCCCACAACGCAGCAGCAGGGTTTAAACAATAATAAGCCGGCTATAGGAGTGAGCATGAAGAGGATTGAAACCACAGTCAAACTATGGCCGTGTAACACAGCACTGAAGCTTCCCTATGCTCGGCTGCAGCGGAGCGAGCACGGCTGAGACAAATGGGGTTGGGAAGGGCCCCTCCGCCGCTTGGGCATAACAGACTGACTTTGTCCTACACCCCCCTCCCCCCACCGCAGAAGAGGCCCAGAGAGTTGAGGTTTGACACAAGGCCTTCTGGGCCTCTCGGGAGGGAGCAGGTAGCCTAACCTCAGCCCTGACCCCCATACCGCTGCACGGGCCCCTAAACCCACCCCCCCACCCGCCCGCCGTTTAAACGGCTTAAACACACGGATGACATTTATTGTGCTTTGGAATACAGAGCACATACAGTGCTTGTATGTGCTTGGACCGCATATGTATTTGTGTGTGTGTGTGTGTGCGTGGTGCATGTGTGTGTGTAGGTGTGTGTGTGTTCGTGTGTGTGGTGGGAGGGGGAGGTTGGTGCAGAAGCAAGCATGCTTCATTACTTAAGGAGAAGCTGGGCTCACAAAGGGCCTATTGATCACGTACCATCTAGCGCCATCGAGCGTACCGTCGTTAACGCTTGCTGACATTCACTGCTTCCCGTGGACGCGAGATGCACGACGTGAGCTCCAGAGAGACACAGGACAACTGCAGATACAGTCTTGTCTTCTTCAGTTGATGCGTGTGCGCGTGCGTGTACGTGTGTGTTTATGTGAGTACGTAAAGAGTAATGATGCACCGTGCCTGATGGGAGAGTCACATCTGCATGATGGATGGTCGATTATACAGAGATCTTCCTGCTCGTTCGGGGCCCATTGCTCCGTTATTAGCATGCATATAAATGGCTCACACCCGGCAAACGCTTCCCTCTCTCACTCCGAAGACATTAGCCATGCAGCCGCGTCGCTCCATCAATAACTCCTAGTCACATACAGGGAATTAGCTTGTGCGCACGTCTGCTTGTGTGTGTTGAGGAAAGAACAGACAACAAGCTAGTTCACGTTTTTCCGGGAAAGCCAGGCTGAGACTCACCAACATCTCTGTCTCTCTCGAGTGACACGACACCTCTTTCCTAGAGTAATGCTTGCATACGTGTGTGTGTGTGTGTGTGGAGAAGGAGGAGTGAAGAGTGAGCGTTTTTCCAGGCTGTGTATTTCAAGCAGTTTTTTAAGTGACATCATGGGCCCTTAAAAGAGGAGAAGTGCTGAAAAGGGTGCAAACGCAATTCACAGCTTGGCCCATAAAATTAGAAGGCTGCATTTGCGGACAGGTTTTAAGAAAAGTTATTTCCCTAACATTTTCTTTGTGTGTGTGTGTGTGTGACCATATGTGTTTCTCTGTCATTTTATGGGTGTATTTCTTCTTCTTCCGTGTGACTGTGTGCGCGTGCGTGCGTGGGTGAGCGCGTGCGTGCGTGCGTGTGTGTGTGTGTGTGTATACATATAGTGAAAGCCTTATATACAAATGTACTATTGGTACTAGATACATCATGTATATTTACATAACTCTGTCACTAAGAATCACAGTTATGTTTTTAATGTGCATGATGTTTACGTGTGTGCATATGTGTGTGTGTGTGTGTGTGTGGGCATGGGGCACAATCTTTGCCAAAACACTTTTTTCCTAATTTACTACCTGGCAGTGCTCAGCATGGGGGAGCCTACAATCCTAGGATGCATAAATCCTGGTAACACACATGTTATTGCTCTTTTTATGTTGAAATTTGCCTTGGCTCTGAATGTTACAAACAACACTGTCTTTAACAACACAATTTGTTCTACACAATTGCCATTTGTTTTATGGACTATACACATTTCAGAGAAACAGGCTGACACCAAGAGTTATAGCCAAGTATAATTAATTATCTTCCTCCCCGATAATCTACAAAGTGACACTAGCGCCATATTTAAGAGGAAGAAGGTGAATTATTTAAAATGTCTGGCTGTATATCTCATCTCATATTGCTATAGTAAATCATTAGTGGGCATGATCGCAGTCGCTACTACAGGGTATTTCATACAGTAAATCTGCATGTACCGTATGTGTAAGCGTAGGTGCTTTGTGTTCATGTGTGTGTGGGTGTTTGTGTGTGTGTGTGTGTGGGGGGGGGAGGGGGGGGGTTGTAACACAAAACATGTAGCAGCTAGTAGCTAATGCAGCAGCTAGTCACACAGCCCTGTGAAGGAACAGGGATGGTACGTTTTGATAACCAGCCAGGTATCTACTAAACACATTATTTCATTAATAAAGGTTAAATTATACCATAGCACAACATCACAGCCATCCTTGCTGGCTAAACAGCCATGTACCCATAAGCACCTATTAATTAATTAATGAAGAGTTACATAGCACGAAACCGCAGCCGTTCAGTTATGATAGATAATGGGCTAGCTGCTAGCTAATAGCAACAACACAAAGTGATATTCGGTTAAACAAGAAATGTTAAGGTTAAACAAAGACATATTCTATCATTGTTATTATCATGGACATAACGTTAAATATTTTGTATGATATGACTGATCACTGACCCAGATAAAAGCATTATTACTCGCGGTACCAAAAACAGCAATCCGTTTTTGGCAGGTGATACAATTTCGGTATGACGCGCGTCGTCTTTATCAGAGCAATGTTTAGGTTAAGTAAATAAACACAATATTATTTAAGCAGCCTATTCCTATTTCTTCGTACTGTTTCAATAGCCTATATTAATCTCTCTATCTTCTAATAATGTTGATATTAATGTGCACAGTGCATCACTCTTGATAATATGCCTGTCATGAAGACTAGTTGTTTATGCAACGGTGGCCTACCAGTTACTGTATGAAAAACTAGATTTACAGATTTGGTATGTTTAATGTTGAACATTAACCTTTTATTCATGGTTTGTGCGCTGGCGATCAATATCAGTTCCTTTCCTTGTAAACTACGTAGCTGGCCATATCCTCATCGGGGCGTTACCAAACAAACTGTGCAGTAATCTACGCAATATACGCACTTTTATCTCATTCGCCTGTTTCCTGCCTCTCTCCCTTTTTTTAGCCAATACAGACTAACAGTCCAGTTTGAAAAGCTTACTACTTCTTTGTGTCACATCGACATTGCTAATTCCAAAAACAGATTTTAATGGAATGTGTCCTTTAATGATGCAGATTTACATAGTGTACATACAGTGCGTGTGCGTGTGCGTGTGTGTGTGTGTGTAAGATTGGGCAAGTGAGACACCTGCCACTTAAAAAAAAAAAAAAAAAAGGCTAATCCACTAAGTGTTTCTCAAGCCATTATCTTTTCTTTTATTCAGACAGTCTAGCAGCCATTATCTGCCTGTAATTTCTCCCTATTAGTTTGGATTGAAGCATTAGGCTAACAGCTTTTGTGTTTGTTTGTTTTTTGGCGCCATTAAAGTGTTCAGCGCAAACGTTAAAATAAGTAAGTAAATAAATAAATAAGTAAATAACTGGATGAACCTTCCACAGCACGGAAGGAAAACATAAATGAATCACTTTACGGGATGTTAACTTCTTTTTAACCTCGCATATTTTCAGCGTGGAATGTGTGGAGGTCTTTGAAAAAGACATGGCTGAGTCAACTTTGACCCATATAGCCTTCAGCCTATGCATCCTTTCTGGTTAGTCAAATGTCTGTACTGGGGAGGCAGAATAGTCTAGAGACACTGTAGGTGCAGATGTGGAGAAGGGGAGATGTATCGTACAGCAGAGATTAGCACTGAATGAGGAGCTCTGGGGGGAGCAGTGAGCAAGGAAAGAAGAGGAGGAGGAGGAGAGGAAGAGAGTGAGGTAAGTGAAAAGACAGGGAGGAGGGCAGTAATGGGGTCAGACTTTAAGGTGAAAATAATCCATCAGTAAACCCCCAACACACACACACACACGCATGTACACTGTGCTCCAATACACCACTGTAAGTGCCCACACTCACACACACACACACACACACACATGTCTAGCATCAAACCCTGACCCAGTGCATATTTATTTGATGAAAACCAGAATGCCCGTTTAGATGGAGGACTCGTGCACTACAGGACAACCTGTGTCTGTGTTGACGATATGTAAAGCCTCAGGATTATCCCCGGTGGGATCGCAGCCTGCTGCTGTCTCGCTACGAGTTTACACGACCACTTGATGGATACCTCTGATTCTATTAGCCAGCTGTGCACTCTATCTGCGCATGTACTGTGCAGTACCCTATGGAGCGCTACATCACCGCTACATCACCGCTAAATGCCCCGCGGCTACACTCCTGTTTCACCCCGGTTCCATCTCAGTGCCGCCATGACATCGTGAAATGCCCCCATACTGTCGTCGACAGCTTGTTCTAAAGCCCCTAGTGGATTGTTTAAAAAAAAAAATCCTTATTTCATATTCACTTATCTGCACGTTTTTAAAGGTAAACTCCTTGATTGTTGTAAAGTGTATATACTCCATTTCCACCACATCACAGCTGTTAATGTTTTGAAAAAAGCAAATCTGCATGGCACATGGCATAGCCTCGCGAATAACAACCCAATTCTGCAAGTTTTATTTATCTGTGAAAATCAGTCTGGAAAGCTTAGGAATAATTACAAATTTGTCCGAGTAACAACTGAACTTACCAATCAGCTTGATAGCTTTACAGGCCTGGGTTCAATGTGTCAACAGCGAAAGTGCCTGCTCTTTGCAAACAGTTTCGATGCACGGCTCCCCGGATGGACTTGTGACTAGCACTCCATCTGGTGTGTCAGATTAGCAGGATATATGGAGAGTTACAGAACAGTGTGTGCCTATTGCTGTAGGGAACGGAGCTCTCGGGAGGGGAGAAGAATCATCTTTGAGATGTTCAACCACAAGTGTGATTGCAGGCACAAATGAGATGAGATGTGCTCAACAACAGTGGACAACCTCTAAATGCACATGCCTACTGCTCTTAATGCTAAAGAGCGCGGTCACGTGACCTTCTGTGTTCTTAAACAGCATAAGACTGAATAACCTACGACCTCCACATGGTTTTACTTTGGTATAAATCATTGCCTGTGGTCATTCGGTTTCTTTTGGGTGGTGGGGGGTATTTGTATTGGCTTCGGAAGTTGGTTGGCCGGGGGGTGGGGGGGTGGGGGGGACGGAGGTCGGGGAACGTGAGCTTTAAACCTCCAGCAGGTTCTCTCTGGAACGAGGCAATCTCCTTCGCTCTCAGAGCCTGCATTTTTAATGAGAACATCTGCTCCAATGCTCCTCTGGTTGAGCGGAGCCTGGCCTAATCACAGTCTAGCCCGGGCCCACCGTCACGCTGGAACAGCTTAGCCCAGAGATCAGATGTAGCCGGCCACTTCACACCACGCCGGAGCAGAGAGAGGGGGAAGGTTTAAGGGACCACACCACATGGATCGTACGCGATACCGCAACTATATTCTGAGCTTACAGGAGCTGAAAAGGGTCTAGGAATAGTGTCTGTGTATGTGAGACAAAGAGGGCAAGCAGGGTGTGAGGAGAGAGAGAGAGAGATTTTAGAGGTGTAAAAGACGATATTGTGTTAACAGAGTCTTCTTCCTGCAGTTGTTGGTGTGGCCATGTCTCTCCCCTGGGCACAGTGACTGATGTGTCATCGAGTGTGGAATGCTTCAGAGGTTCTGCCAACAACATCACGCAAGGCACACACTGTACGCTAATTAAATGAATTCAGGAAGTTTAATTCTGTAATGCCAATATCGATAGATTACGTTAGAGATTATGTTTATGTTAGAGATTGTGTTTTTACATTGTGATTACAGCATTACAGTAGATTACCGTCCAGATACTTTAAGTGGTTTCAGCGACGTCTAGAGTCAGGAAGTGGTAACTTATCATTTGAAACCAAATGGATGTAGACTGCACATGGACAAATTGTGTCGCATTCGAAGGATGTTTCAGCTAGACATCAGAGAAAAAAAAATGCAAATATAAACAGTGGGCCGTAGACTTGCCTTATTGTCATTGTTAGATTCCGATGCAAAATATTTTTGTTGTGTTGCGAGAAAACATTCCAGGTTGTAACAACGTAATTTTCCTTCTCATATGATTATCTATGACTAACCTCTATGACCTAGGGTCGGAATGGCCAGTGGAAGAATTGTAAGATTTCGTAGTCTGCTGTAATAGACAAAAAAATAATTAGCATATATAGTTTGGTCGTGTTGCACAACTTGAATACCACGTAACTGTTTCAGTGGAACGATCCAAAAATGGGGATGTTCTCCTTGAAAACTTGAAGAGTGTACGTGTCTGTCTGGTTTACAGACCGTGATTGGTCAATAGTTCCTTGTCTTCTGTGTTTGGCTAATTTGTTGAGAGTTTTTACAGTCACGGGCTGCTCTTCAGTCCAAATCGGACCCTGATTACCCGATTAACTCTTTCAAATCATAGTGTTTATTTATTAATGTGTCTGTACAATGTCCTCAACATTGATCCTACAGTGCAGGGTGGAAAAGAAAAACACCTTACCACCACAACGATATGATTAAAGATTACATAACAACATAACACGATTAGCATGAGGCATGCCAACGCGCGCGCGCATGTGTGTGTGTGTGTGTTTGTGAGCAATAGAGAGAGAGAGAGAGAGTGCACTCACACATAGAGTATTGTGTTCAATAAAAACATGTTCCGTAGTTGTAGTTTGATTGTATGTGTCTGCACCCTTAAATTCACTAAATACACGCGCACACTCACAGGGAAGAGAGAGAGAGAGAGAGTGTGTGTGTGTGCGTGTGTCAGCGACAGGCAGACTGGCCCCTCAGCAGACTGTGTGTAGTGTAACAAGAGCTGCTGCGTTGCTGTGAGGCTGTTATAGCCTCCATCTGAACCGCCTCCTCACCCAATCATACAGCAGGCATAATGCTACCTGAAGGATGTCCACATCCTCCCTGTCTACAAATCGTGTGTGTGTGCGTGTGTGTGTGTGCGTGCGTCTGTGTGTATGTGTGTGTATGTGTGTGTACGTGTGCGAAACAAAGAAAGCATAAATGAGTGAACGTGGATAATTCTTATGCCTAGCCTCTCTCCACATAAACACTAATCCATCTCACACGTCTCTCTCTCTCTCTCTCTCTCTCTCTCGCTCTCTCTCTCTCTCTCTCTCGCTCTCTCTCTCTCTCTCTCTCTCCTGCCTACATTAACTTATCTGATTACGCTCTCGGTCGGCCCGTGCAGACATGCTGGAGACTGCATTGTAAAACGACATGCCTCCATATGACTTGTGGTTGCTACATGAGACACGCCACCAGTCGCCGTCACACACGCCTGTAACTCCAGACCCGCCTGTCTGCCCGTCACCCTGACGAATGTCGTTGCCATGGAGCCCGGCTCCGGACCAACAGCCACGTATACGTATCGCTGTGGACGCGATGCTCCCTACAGTAATTATACAGTTAAACCCCAGGAATGTCCGAGCCACTGCCTCTTTATCTCCAGGCGGGGGTTTAATTGGACGCTCGCTAGACCCAGGGCTCCCCATAACACATGTACAGTCAAGCAGCAAACACAGGGTTTATATGATGAACTTTGAGGCTATAAATGATGTGTTTTTTCCGGTGTACACTTTATCTTCTCGAATGAAAGATATCTTCCCCAGGTCAGCTCTGGCTCTGTAAAGAGGCAGGGGAACCGTATAGCCTGCTATGGGTGTATAGGACGATTAAATGGTCTGTGGTGCTTTTATGAAGCCTGTGGGGATGAGGCCATGATGGTATGAACATTAGTCAGGAATAGCCCTCCAGGAAGCCTTTTTTATGCCATGTGAACAGGTGTGATCTCTGCCTTGCCGCTCTAGCAAATGTTACGAGTAATAGGAGACATCCAGCTTGGGATTCTGCTACTGGTGACAAAAAAAAAAAGATTAAAAAAAAAAATCATGCATTCCCCTTGAACTTTTATCCAAATTATGTGTCTTGCAGTAGTGTGTGAATAACCTGTGGTTATTGGTCCATAAATACAGCATTGTAGTTTGTGATCACACATAACTCAGTAGTACCCACCTGTGTGCATTCATTTACCAGAATAATAGTTGATACTGTGTGTTCAGGGCAGTGTGGTTTCACATGGATAAATTATCTGCCATCTAACTATCGCCATCTGCTGAGGGGCACCAGTACTGCGCCTAAAGTTATATCGATTATTTCATTATCATTGTGTAACAATTAAATTATACACCTTTGCTTGAAGCAACATTTCGCCAGGGCTGCCTTTGCCTGTGGAGTTTGCGAGTTAACTTTTGGCTAGTACATTGCTCTAATCCATCACTTTCAGCTATTGCAGTAGAGGAAGATGTAATCTGTTCGGAGGATAGATTTCAAGGGGAATGAAGGAGAAATTATGTTTAGATACACAAACACACACACGTGTACAGAGTCTGTTCTCAAGCATGTACATGGTTTGATGTGTATTGCGTTGTGTGGTTCTTTTGATCGACAAAGAAAAGGAAAATCAGTGTCTGATTTTGAGAGTACATTTTGTAAAATTAACTTGGTATGGATTTGACTGGTAGCAGAATATTTCAAGACAATGTTATGAATAAGCTCAAATTTGTCTGGAGCTAGTCCTCCTCCACCATGAATTACTATCAAAGTGCATGTTGTTTTTATGTTTTAATTTCTCTTTGCATTGCATGAAAAGTGTGTTTGCTTGTGTGACTGTGTGTGTGTGTGTGTGGGTGTGTGAGGGGCTTATTTATATAGTTATATGGGGAAGGGGGGTGGTGCGTGTATACTAGGCAACAGTAGTAGAACACTGGGATTAGCTAATGCAGTTATCCTTATTGATTGTACATGTTATTCTATTTTGACACTATTTCCATAGAGTTATTGTTGTTTTGCCGCGTGTGTATTGTTACAATTACAGAATAATAAAAAATATCTGTATTGCTATCTCTCCCAGGCCATGCCAAAGCAACACACATGCTGTCTATGTGTCACGGCTAGAGTGGGGGTGGCAGAAACCAGACACAGGTTGGAGTTGTAACAATAAGGATTTAGTTAAAAAAACAAAGCAAAAAAACCATTACAGCAAACAATAACCAACAAGCACAGGGACAAACAGAGGGCTACATATACTAGCTAATTAGGGGAATGGGCACCAGGTGTGTGTATTGACAAGACATAGTGGAGGGCCATCAAACCCTGACACTATGTATATGGCTATGTTGATGTATTTATGGAAGAGTTTAAATAGGGAAAAAACACAAAAATTAATTAAAAACAAAACAAAAACGTGGAACTAAGACATAGCGGAATACAGGTGTGTAGACGGAAAGTGTGTTTTGGACAAATAACATAGTGTTGGATTCTACTCAAGAGCAGTGTGGGTGTCCCCATAGGCTGTCACTGCTGGAACAGAGAAATCCGATGCTCCAGTGACTTTTTAAATTATAATGCTGCACTACACGTATTAATCACACCAGGTCAGACTGGAGCTCTGCTTTCATGGTGTTCCAGTTACACACTCGGAGGCATGTATCCATTAACTGGTGCAGTGTAGGAGTTCTGATCTACAATTGGTTTTGCTTACAGATTAAATGTGGTGTGATGGTCAAGTGAGTTTGGATTAGTACTCCTACTCAGGGTTGATAAATACGGGCTCTATTGAGAGTACCGTTTTCCATTTCCACCCGTCTCTGCAGAATGGAACAAATGTGACAGCTAATTCCTCCCTTTATATGTATGTGGGCTTGTCTTTTTGTGGGTGTGTGTGTGTGTGTGTGTGTGTGTGTGTGTGTGTGTGTGTGTGTGTGCGCGGCGCGTGTGTGTGCATGTGTGTGTGCGCATGTGCGTGTGTGTCAGATAGACCCAACCCTGTAATAGTGTCTATCTGTGTGCATGTGCGTGTGCACATGTGTGTTAAGATAGACCGAACCCTGTAACAGAATCTTGGCCTTTTGTTTCCGGGCTTCCTGAGGGTAACCCAGAGGTCAGTTCTTGTCAGGTGGTTTTGAGATTTACCAGTTACAGTCACTTTTAATCTTTTGTAAAGGATGGACACATTCCCTTTGAACTAAAACCATTGGCATGGCAGGATTTTGGAAGGTTGAAGCTTCAGTCATTTTACCCTGTTGATATGTTTGACATTAGTATTAATTTCAATGGAAAATAATATAATTTATTTTAAAATGTATTTTAAATAAAATAATTTGAAAAATAAGTAATTTACTGATTTATTGTCCAAAATAAGCAATGCATAAATGTTCTTTCCTCTTCCAACATATTTCAACTCTCACTATACAGTATCCTTGTGGAATATACATTGTTGGGTAAAATACATGGGTTAATAACATTTAAAGTAACGTGTTACTTCAACAGATACCCTAAAAACATTTCAGTAAATTACTTTTTAAAGACAACAACAATTCATTAAAAATGAGAGCTCATTTTAAATGTGCTGTTTATTCTTCCGGCTTATGTTGTGAAGTGAATACCTTGAGGGATCCTGGTGTGTGTATGTGTGGGTGTGTGTGCGTATGCGTGTGCATGTGTGTGTGTGTGTTTTGGGTTTCTTTGTGTGTGTGTGTGTGTGTGTGTGTGTGTGTGTGTGTGTGTGTGTGTAAAAGAGCTACAGTTACCTTCATTATCTTGGGTAAATGATGTATCGTTTAATTCACTCAGTGTGTAAACCACAAATACTCAACCACAACATAAACTAATGTATAGTGCAAAAAAAACAGGGCTTGGAGTTTGAAATGTTTTAGAGAGCTTTCTAATTCAAATACTATAGAGGACTGAATTTCTCACAGTAGCAGCAACATAACAAAGTTAAGTCCCCTGGGGACAACCTTTTTCTTTTTTTGGAATGTTATGTTTTGATGCTAAATAAAGACAATACAGCTATCAAAACAACTATAGTGTTGTAGATAATTGATGAAAGCAAATATAAGATCAATGTTTTGTCCACAATGTAGGAAAAGTACAACAAAACAGTATTTATAATTAAAGATAGTGTAAAGCAAATACAGAGATTTACTTGGAAATTATATATGTTAGAAATCCATTCATTTAAACATGTGAAAACACTGTTAACTATGTACAGTAGTTTTGTAACCTGTGTTTAGGATGTTTTGGAAGGGCCAGAAACGAGGAGAATAGATATGTAGATGGTTCACCAATTTTCTTATCCCTCCCCGTAACACCACAAGGATATAAAAGCGTAGACAGCTCAATATTTATCCTGCTCCAATGCAAGATATTAGCATGTACTGTCATTCAACAGCCTACAATTCCATAGCTAAATCTCCTACTTTCCTTTAACAGCCTACAGTCTGATAGCTATGCCTTCATTGCAGAAATAAGCACACGCAGCTTTATATTATAACCAACCTAATCCTTTTTACCAGTACACATATATATAAAGTGAAAACACAACACATAAAATGCACGTCTATGTTCAGTTGAGGATACCTTTTTGGCACAACACCGTGGTATGGAGTTTATCGTAGAACACGTAAGGGTAAATGGTAAATAGAATGAGTTTATGTATGTGTACTGTACATGCAAATTATATTTAACTTTATCAGTAGAAATTGTCTTTGTTTTACATCAGAGGAACAATGGCTAAATTACTTACAGTATTAGACAGTATTATTTATATTATTCCAAGTCTCTAAATTGTTGATCATTTTAATATGTCTCTATATATCTTTATATCTCTTTATATCTATTTATAAAGTTCTCTCAGCACATTCCAACCAACAAGTCATTTCCACCACAGTACAATATATTCTACAGCCAGTTAATGCAGCCTCCTCGAATGTTAACATGATGCTGCATCCAATACACAGGATTAATCATCTCCCTGCTAGAAAGCTACGAGCTTGCTGCTCCATCTTGCCCCGGAGGAAACATCAAACGCACCTTCCCTGTCCCCTGGAGAGGCACAGGCGGGTTAGAGAGTAGAGACTGGCCTCTGGTAGTGCAACTCTCTGTGGAGTCCATATTGATTACACCTGCCACCGGCGGCTAGCTAGAGCTGTGTTCTCTGACAGTTGGCAGCCAGGGGTGAGATAGATAACTGTTCCACACTAGCACGAGCCAACAACATCATCACTTGGCACTGTAGAGGGTGTTTGGAAGGCAAGCCGTTCTTTTGTCATTGGTGCCGTTAACAGTGAACTTGTGTTGTTGAGGTGTTGTTTACTGTACCTGTTGTATGTCCTGGTGCCGGCAATTAATTTGCACCAAAATGAGTGTGAAGGGAGATGTCAGACATAAGGTGGCCACATTTCAAATCGTACATCTTGTTTTAGGCATGCCAAGTTTCTTATCTTTGTATTTATTTAATTGTTTATTTAGATTATTTTGGCATGGGCATAATCCATCAGTAGCCTACAATAGTGAGGCACAGGGAATTACATCATAGCATTTTATTGATTTATTCATTTTATTGTGTTTTTGCAATACCGGTTAACACAGCATGCTACACAAACATCACAAAACACATCAACCCACATTTCGGTGGCAGGCATTTTAACATAATATCCATTCTGTATGTATTTGACCACCGGCATGACTGTTATAGCCTTCTATATCAGTGATGGACAGCACCGGAAAATGGCTGCAGAGCAACTGGCAGACCTACTGTCGACTTGTAAAGGAGCTTGTGCTTTTACATTAGCCCCCGTGGAATGCTAGCTAAACTCGCGGTCGTGATGACTGGAGACATGGGAAAGGTAAAGCTGGTGGGAATCTTCTCTCCCTGTTAGCGATGGCCCCCCACTCACTCCAGGCTGCTGGGTACATGCTGTTGATTATTGAGATGAACGACTAGTTTCCAACTACTTTTCTTCCCTCCACAGAGCAGCACGAAGACTATAAAGTAAGTAGACGCCCGGGCCTCGGCTCACGTAGAAGCGCTGCAGTGTGCGCAAGCTAAATGGGTGCAGAGGGATTCGCTCGGCTCAGTCGGGATAAGGAAGTGGGATCTAGTGGTCTGATTTTCTCACTTCGCTCTCGCTCGTTCTATCTATCTCAGCCCCGAAGGTCCATTCCCTTTCTACGGCAGTGGGAGTTGAAAATGAAAACATAATGTATGCGACCATTTGCCTTAAGCTAACACATCTGCAAAACATGTCACGATACCCTCCCTAAACAAGCAGTATAGGCTAAATATTATATTTTTACAAATACAATCACAATGTTATACAGTACTGTATACAGCCCTACAACCGTATATGGAATTTGCTTCACTTAATGATTCCTATTATTCAAATTTCTTTTTGTCATTCTCTGTATTGAAATGCATGTTTTTTTTTCTTTTCTTTCCCCAGGCAAGCAACATTTCCCCCAACTGTCATACACCCGCATCTGATCAAAGCCCAGCCGCTCCCCCAACACTGGCGCGAGACGCCCGGATCAAGGCTCCACGCTTTTATTTACGTGTACGTCTGGGTGTTTAAATATCTTCTCCCCGCCAATCTCAAAGCTTAGTGTGTTTTGACCCAGCCAACAGACCTCTGTGACTCTCCAGAGACACACAACCAGTACAGTAAGAGTTGAGCAAGATAGTTGAGAGAGGGGGAGAGGGAGAGAGTCAGTCAGCCTCTTGCCTGACAAACAAGTAGCTGTCTTCGTATGTTTGATGGTGATAAAGTGCAAGGCATGTCTAAGCATTAATGGAACTGAAACAAAAATAAACCATTTCCCAGTGTAAAAACACACATACAGAGACACAGACTCGTACACACACACACACACACACAGCTGCGTAGATGTTGCCAGTGTTGCTTTGATTTATTCCTCTGGGGGAAGCAGGACGGCGTATGTGAGATGAGGAGAGAGAGAGAGAGAGAGAGAGAGAGAGAGAGAGAGAGAGAGAGAGAGAGGGGGAAAAAAACAAAAAACTTTGCACATAAGGAACATTCCAAGTTTGCCACAGGAAATCAATTTATTTGAGAGGGCAGCCGGGCTAAAAATAGGAAGGCCCCAAACAATAGTGTTGAAATTAATTGCCCAGATTTTGTGAAGAGGCGGGAAGACTCCTGAGACAAAGGTTGTTCACATTCTTGTTTTGTGTGTGTGTGTGTCTGTGTGTTTTATGGAAATATTAGTCTGGTTTACTTGTCATGTTTTGTATTTGTTGTATTTCTGCTTGTCTGCAACTGTCAAAATAGCACTGAATCTCAATCATTTCCTTCCCTGATAGGACGAGTTACCACTCGTCGCCTGTGCTACCAACTGCCTTATTTGACGGGATGTGGTGATTTATCACGAGTTCTTCTCAGTAAACAGACAATAACGGTTTTGTCACACTCCGCTGAGTTCTAACTGGCTTTTCGGGGAGTGTGTGCGCAGGAGTGCTCTGGGGGCCTTATGGGGGCCGATGTGCCGTTTTTAATGAGATCTCACAGTGGTGTTTAAATATTTAACCATTCCTGGTGAAGCCTCCCTAACAGCCGCCAGGCAAAACTGGTGAGGTTTCATGCAATCATCACCCACCGTAGACTACCTTTCCCCCCGAAAACATCCGAAAATAAGCACAAGCTGAATATATAATGGTATTTTGAATACACAGCCCGCTGTGCCTATAATACCTGCACTTACAGACCGAGATGCTGTCTGGGTTCCACCAATGAGAATTCAAAGACACCGTGACAAAGACCTGGCATGTTGATGAAACACTGTTGAATTATGGATCTGTTCTTGATGGGATTTTTTTTTTTGCCACCCTCTCTCTTTTCAAAACACTTTTCTTGTTTTTGCCAGGGGTTGCTCTCCTGTACTTCACACGGAGTTGTGCGTTTTGTGATGGTTTTCACTGCAGAACAGTTGAACCTCTCCACCCCTCACACACCCCCCACCACACACACACACACACACACACACACACACACACAATCACAATACACAGAGAATTTAGGCAGGGCATCTAACACCGCCTGCTGTGTTCAGAGGGCATATAGCGGTAGTTGTCTGTGTGTGTATATGGGTGGTAGGTGGGGGTGGGGGGGTTCATACATGTTACGCATGCTTGAGCAGTGGCTATGGGGAAAGAAGAAGAAATCACCTTCAAAGGTGATCTCCCGTCTCTACTGTTAGATCTGTATACAGTATGTGTAAGTATTGTAAGTTACTTTCAGGTATATTAAAAATGTATATGAAAGGTAACTATTTTTACTTTAAGGTATAGTCAGCTATTGCAAGATAATTGTAAGCTAATACACTTTTTAAGTCAAATTCACCAAATATCTCCTCGCATTTCGCTATCTTATCGTTCCCTGTGTGTGCAAACAAAGCGTAATCTGGTATTTCTAAACAGCCCTGACTCTGTGAATAGTAGCATAAACAAAGTGGTGAACACCGTTCACAACAAAAAAGCCTATATGTAATTACGTATTGCTTCACAATGCGTTTGAATGTGTGAGGCGGCAATGTGGAGGGATATTGTTTTGATTGGAGCTCGAAGTTAGCACGTGTTCTCGAGAACAATTGACCCGGAAAAAAATATCATAAAAAGTCCACAGTATATAAAAAATGATGTGTATACATATATTTAAAAAAATGTGAATACATAGTTCTGTTAGAGACGCCAATAAGCTTTGAAGTTTGAAGCATATTTATCAGGGGGACAAACATTCACTGGTTTGTTTCTGTTCAGTCCATGAATGCTTTCTACCAAATGCCAGCATATAGTACAGTACAGGCTTAAGTTAAGGCAAGGAAGCTACAGTAGAGGGCTTAACAATTGCCCCCCACAGCTAACCCTAAGCTAACCCACAGCTAACCCACAGCTAACCTACAGCTAACCCACAGCTAACCTACAGCTAACCCACAGCTAACCCAC
>JAODLL010000015.1:2261678-2277806 GCA_026546735.1 Forbesichthys agassizii
ATATAATTATAACTTACAAACTATACAAAGATATTATTATTATTATTATTATTATGATTATTATTATTATTATCATCATCATCTAGCCGGGATCGGCTCTGGGTGCTGAAGATGAAATTCAAAGACAATGCTCTTCACCTTTGCATACAATATGGGGACAGTTGAGAGGACATAGGGTGACAGAGGAAGGCTGCTCTGGAGCCACATGCCTCTCTGTGGAGAGACCACCCGCCTCCCTCACCCCTTCCTCACCCTGGGACTTGGGAAGGGGAAGGGGGGGCTCCGGCTGGGCACAGGTGGGGGCCATGCTCCTTGCTTTCTCTCCCTCCAACCTCCCCGTCACGCCCCTTGACCGCTCCCTCACAGAGAGGACTGCACCCAAATGCCAATGTGTCCCACCTGGGCACCAGCCGAGCTTGTCCCCCACTGGGAGAAAAGGGGGATGGGGAGGGGAGGGATGGAGGAAGGGAGGGGGGGAGAGGGGCCCAGAGCACTCACCTCTGATGGCAACACAATGGCCAAAGGACTGGCTGGCTGACTGGGCTAGGTACAGATAATACTGTCAGTGGTGCAGAATGGAGAACAGCTTCCCAGAACAATGAGGAACCGGCAGAGCAGTGATTGGAAAATATCTCTCAACCCCCTCCCTCCCCCGCCCCTATGCATCTACCTTACAGACACACACACACACACACACACACACACACACACAATCGTATAAATCTGCACACACCTACGCGCTCAGACGTACACAGACACACATATACACATACACACATTTAGACGTGGAAAATTTCAATTGGGTCTGTAGCTACCTTGGAGCCTATCAGCCCAAGGTGTTCCAGCCTGATACAGATGAGAAGAAAGGGATATTTCTGCATTTTTTTATTTTGTTTTATAAACAGAGGTGTGTAAATCGCCAGAAATCCTCCAGCATTTTTCCCTCTTCTAATCTAAGTTGAGGGACAATGAGTACACATTGCTCCAAATCCTTAACATTGTTTACCTTGCTTTAGTTATATGCGTAAAATATATTTAAACCAGGGCACTGAAAAATTAGATAAACTAGTTCCAAAACATTTAAAACCATGAGTATTTCTCTTTGACTTATTTCTCTTTGACTAGTGTCCTTGATATCTTTAAATCTCTTTTGAAATGTCAATGTTTAGTAAGAATAGCTTTTGATAGGTGAGAAACAATTAAAAGACAAACAATAACTCTATTACTAAACCACCTGCCTCAAATCTAAGTGACTTGATGACAAGGTGAATGCCTATGTTCTTTATTATAACATTAAAAAAGTAAATCCGCCTATGAGTTCTGAGTAAACATTTCAATTCACAATTTCAGAAAGCCTCTGACAGTTCAGACATTGTGTGATGAGCATTTAGTAATATTTTGTACCAAATTACAGAACATCGACCTGTCGCAACTGAAGCTTAATCGATGAATGTGACAATAATACAATAACACTGCTAGCTTGTGCCAATAAAACGTTACTATGACACTACTATGAGGAGCATTAGAGGCATTCGTTTACGTCGTTGGCTTCGCTAAGGTCTCGGAGCCTTTCTGAGACGTGCTGCCACATACTGTACAGCACAGCCCCAGCTGCTGCTAGCTCAGATCAGATGTCTGCAGTTTGAGTGGCAGCCTCCCCATCTCCTCTACATCTGGGGTGCGAGGGGTTCGTGTCGCAAACAGTCACACATCCCGGAGACCCACTCTTTTTATCACCTGCCTGTGATTCATATTCATGCCGTGATGCCAGTCTGGCCTGAGACAGCATTCTGCCAGACCAGCAGTGCATTTACCTCAGTGATTCTCAAAGTGTGTGTGTGTGTGTGCGTGTGTGTGCGTGGGTGCGCGTGTGCGTGTGTATGTGTGTGAAGGGAGGGGGGGGTGAGACAGCCCATTGTGTGTTGCTTTTGGGGGGTGATTTTGGAATAATATTTGTTATTGTTACAATGGAATGTGTCTGGAAATCCCAGCTGCCGAGTCAAACTACCTTAAAGTACAGATAAAGCCAAATGGACGAGAACATGCTACTTATCTTTGAACCAAATGAAATGTAAACTCAAGCAGTGGCATTGCATACATTTGTTGTATGAAACCGAAAAGTGAATTATCATTTTGACATTGTGTAGTGTAGTGACGGCAGATGGAAAACATAGTGCGTATATCATCTTAATTCCTAAAGTCATTTAACTTTCCATGTTCCTACAAGTTAACATTGCCGCTGATGCACGTGTGTGTGGGTGTGTGAGACGGAGAGAGAGAATCACAGGGGAGGCCCACTTCCCTGTGATTTTGGCAGCCCTCCTAACTCTGCCATGCATACGGGAACATGCAGGAGTGGGCCCTGAATCAAGGTCAGGCCTGGAGAACAATGTAGGAGCACTCCTTAGATCTGACTGTCTGCTGAGACGGGCATTGTGCTATAGCCGTCCCCCGAGGACCCAGGTGGGGACACCACACGTCACGCTCACCTCGGCAAACCCGTAATGAGCGTCTGGAAGACAAGGCCTACTTAGAGACAGCGCACAGACAATGTTGGCATGGCGGTTCTGTGAAAGGGAATACAAGGTCTTCTGGCACTGTAACTGTTGTACTTGGTGGAGAAACTCGTTTCAGGAACCCGCCCATGCATGTGACCGAGTTGAGTCAAAAGGAAGCAATGTTGGAAAACGTTCAACAATTACAGTAGTGTGTTTGCTTTATATATTCAAATTCAAATTGCCAAGTTAAGGCTACTGAGAAGTTCTTTATTTGAGTCACATATTTATTAAGTAAACATAAAACATTATTCTACTGTATTTTACTTTTGTTTTGACACCTGTCAAAATTTGCATTGTTACAATTAGCCCGGCTTTTCAATAGTTACCTCTAACTAGATAAAATGTGACTATATATTAATCAAAACAAACAATTTAAAAAAAAGTTTACTAATATGTCACATCCTGGAAAACAGGGAAACGTTCCAAAATGCAAATGGAAACTACTGGTGAGTCAAGAGAACAGTCTCAAATAAGTGGGCTGGCGAAACACGACCGAACGCAGCCAAACCCGCGATTATTCCACTGAAAAACAGTCCATAGGAATATTTCGTCAGAGTTTCACTTCACGACATCACAACGAGAACGGCATCCATTTCCGGTTGTGGCGCACGTCGGGTGGGGGAGGAAGGGGGGGCGCGCACGTGGCTGACAGTACAAAGAAAGGGAGATGAGAGCGGCCCCCCCGTACCACTTTTGTGCTGACCTTAAAACGAGCTGCGCGCTGTGCAAACATCTGGCTTCATCAGTTGGTTCCTATGCATCAGCGGGCACAGGGACACACTGGGACAGGTTGGCGGCTGCCTTTGACAGCAACAGTTAATTTCCAACATAATCAATTTATGTGCAGCTCCATAACAACCATCTGTGGTTGTGCGCATTGAGGACAGTCCTGAGGAGCACAACAGAACAGCAGCGCTGGCTAACGCTCCTCCTCTCCTCCTCCTCTCCTGGAGACGCCATCGGGAGGATGGGAGGAACGAAAAGGGGGCGGAGGAGAAGGTGGAGGTGGGCGAGGCAAAGTGAAGCGGAGGAGTAAACGGCAAGGATGGAGAGGGGGTATGGGAGGATGATGACTGAGGGAGAGGAGAGGAAGAGTAAAAAAATAACAGAGCTTACGTTCACGGTGCATGACTAAGGGTGATGATGATGATGATGATGATGAGGAGGAGGATGAATTCAGGTAGAGCGAGAACATGAGGACAAACCCAATGAGGAAAGAATTAAGAACATTCTAGAAATAGAACCCCATTTATGTTAGATACTGTACCAGGGCTGTTCAATTCCAGCTCTGGAGGGCCCCGCCCTGCATGTTTTAGCTCTCTCCCTGCTCCAACACACCTGATTCACATGAATGGGTCGTTAGAAGCCCGATAACAACCCAGTCATTAGAATCAGGTGTGTTAGAGCAGGGAGAGATCGAAAACATGCAGGGCAGCGGCCTTCCAGTACTGGAATTGAACAGCCCCGCTGTATACCATTCAAACTTCAGCTGTATGAAAAAAAAACAAAAAAAAAACAACTTATAACACTCAAGGTTAGCCCTCCTGGCACCTGAGGCCGAGCACATCCTCAACCACCTCCAATGTCAGAATTTGGTGGGCAAGATGTCACTCAGGCGGTTACTGAATCACCTTAGTGAGCCAATTACACTGTACGCTGTCAAGGCCAATAGCAGGCGGCGCCTCACACGCAGACAACCACAGCTTGGCTAGCGGCAAACAGAACATGAAAACGGAATTAAGCTCTCGTGACCCTTCACCCCACAACATGCAATTTTCAGAGCAATCAGCATAATGCACTAGCTTCTGTAGCTATCTTGCTAACATTGACCTTGGACAGGCTGCACTTTACAAGTGATTTATACAAACTACTTTAGACACTATTCTTTGTTTTCTTTTATAAAGCAGCCCCAGAGTTCAGTAGGCGTATAGTCTGTAACATGTCTTTCCCGTAAAGCAGATATAAGCACAGACAGTAATGTTTTTTCTTTTCTGAGTGACTTAAAACCTATATTATACTGTATGGTATTATATTATAAACTACCATTGGACTGATTGCTAAACCATGGAAATTGTTGAAAACAAACCAACCAACACACACACACACACACACACACACACACACACACTCTTTAGTTTTGTGTGCAACCACTCAGTGAACTACAGCTTTCGTCTCGAACAACACAACTGGCGCGAGAACGTCCTGACACTTTAGCGACTTATGGGTTTGTAGTCTTACAAATTACATATGTTCACAATCTTATACTTCAACAAATGCACGACAATCTGAGACTTTCTTAACTCTGAAATGTTTCTCATAAATAGTCAAGCATCTATAATGTCTACTTCGTGTCGCAAACGGGATCTAAAAATAATGTTACTCTTGCCGTTGACTACCATACACATTCTGTTTCGATCTCAGGTCCCATAATGCGGACGTGACTTAGGCTCTCCATACAGTCCAGCCAGCATGTATGACATGCATTATACATGTGCTGTGTGAGTGTCCATGTGGCCTGCCCTGCCTATGTCTGCCTAATTGACATGCAGAAGGCCCTAGCAGCTGTGAAGCTCTCTCTCTCTCTCTCCCTCCTTGTACATGCGCGTGCGTGTTTGAGAGACAAAAGGACAGTTTCTCTGTAAATGTGTTTGCGTGAGCGTCTGAGAGACAGAAAAGACTTGCGAGAGGACGTGTATGTGATTAAGAAAGAAACTAAAGAAACTGATAAGAGTGTATGTGTGTGAGAGAGAGAGAGAGAGAGAGAGAGAGAGAGAGAGAGAGAGAGAGAGAGAGAGAGAGAGAGAGCGAGAGCTCCCAGCATCCTCAGGCGACCAGGACATAAAAGCAGTGCTCATCTGCAGCCATACATCGGCAGCTCAGGAACATTTCCCATGCACACAGTACAAACCCCCTTGTTCATCACTCGCCGGCGGCTTCACTCGTAACGCAACACACAGCGACGTGTGGCACAGTGGCTGGCATTGGGCACTGACACCCGATGCCAGGAGTTAACCATGGATGCGTATTTATTACAGAGACGCACTTGGCCCATAACTATTGTACAGTTCTGGTGCAGCTCTGTGATATATGCCTGTCCACCATGTTGTGCGGGAATTAATAGCTGGAGACATGCCTTGAGGTACAGTGTGTGTGTGTGTGTGTGTGTGTGTGATGACTCTCCAGCTACTGTGACGCCAACGATCGTATTTCCTCTGTGTGATATGATATCGGGGTGCTTTGTAGTAGGCTACCAGTGATTCCCTATTCCCTCACATGGTGGGTTTGATATAGAGACCTCTGTCGTACCGCGATAGAGGAGCTCTCCGCTCCCCGACAACTCTCGATCTCCCTTCTTTGTTCACACCCTATTTGCAGCCTGGCCGCTGTGTATGTATGTGTGTGTGCGTGCGCGTGCGTTTCTCTACATCCCTCCCTCTTCATCCCAGTCTCAATTTTATATGTATGTATTTTTTTTTCTCTTCTCTCCATATATCAGAAGCCTTTGATTCTGTCCTGCTTCTCAATTCTTCATGGAACTCCAGCATTTCAAAGACTCCGTCTCCCCAACACAACTCCCCCCCCCCACCCCACCCCCCCACCTGCTTGCCGGGCGGAGAGCCGGCCAAGTATGGCAGAGGGAGTGCACATCCGAGGTTGGCTGCTGTCAGCGGGGGGCGGGGGAGGCGTGTCTCCAATTCAGGTCATCCTTGGCTACAGACGGGGACTTTAAAGCGAGCCACAACGCGCCTGTGATCCCAATAAGCACGCGTGTTAGTGGAGCTGATGACGGCCTCCGTAAGGGCCCTCTGATGTCGGCATTGCACTTTGCAAGGGGGAAGACGCGTTGCCGGGGCGGCCAGACATGCAGGAGAGGGTGCAGGAGGAATGGGGGGAGTGGGGTGCAGGAGGAGTGGGGAAAAGGTCTTTTTGGCATGTGACGAAACAGAATATGTTCAGCGGAGCGACCTAGAACAGTGTGGAATTATGTAGAAATACAGGGCATATGGCACCGAATCATCCTTAGAATCGCAAAATACGCTTTGGCTCCGTCATGCTGTTACATGCTGTTATGTTCTCCCACAAAGTTGATTCATTTTTATTATTTAATATTTGTTTCATTTATTCATTTATTTGTTTCGGTGAAAAAGCACCGTGCATGTTTTTACAATTCTCCGATACGCTGTAAAACATATATGGCCGTGAAACAAAAACATCACTTAGCTTTCCAAATAACACGTTTGCCAAAAAAAATGTAAGACAATATTTAGGCAATAAGTTATTTTGTCTCGCCATTGGTAGTAAAACTTTTGGTTTTCTCTAAGAAACATTTACAAATGTTGGAGAGCAAAGTGTCGTTAAAAGTGTCAACTAAACGTTGTTGCTTTGAGTGTACAAGGTGCAGTTGTGTAGCTTCCTCCACGCTCCGGCATCTCCCATCCGAACAGCATGCCATTCTCAGCTGCCACATTTATGATAATCAGAGTATAATTCATTTATTGGGTCTACCTTTGCCATGTGTTGACCCCACGGCCATGTTGCCAGCTCACATCTGGCTGTGACTGAGGAACGCTCGGCCCTGGATAGGATTCGCCCCTGGTGATGGGGCATCTGGGAGGCCAGATGAAGCCGGGCTTGATGAGTGCTTTGTCTATTATGTATATGGGGCTTTATGGAGACATTGACAGCTGCGCATTGACAGTCTCCTGAGCAGGAGGCCATTTTGTGTTCTTCCATGTGGTTAGTAGGAAAAGGTGGCCACTGCGGTGCCTGCCCGATATTCGGATTAGCTGCTGTACAGCATATTTGTCTAAAAATATCGCTTTACAGAAAAGGGGGTTTGACATATTTTTACTGTGACATATTGACACACCGAGGTAACGCCGGAACAACACACGCTGTGCGATTAACATCGATTGGTGCAGTAGAAGTGCTGCAGCCGGCTCTATCGACACATCGATGCCATTCACTGTCAGTGGCGCTGTAGGCTATATGATATATACAGCGGACGGAGATAACGCGGAAAAGTTAAAAGTAATGGTGCAACTGGAGACGTGTAGCTATAGACCAGGCAAACTGAGATCCAGCCTTCCCTCCTGCCCGCCATTTATGAAGGATTTGGGGATTTCATAATTTCCTGTTCTTTCTGAAAGGGGGATGGCAGCACCTGGTCCACACAGCTGTACTTCATTTAGAGAGCAATTTGAAAAGAGCAAGGGGGAGAGGAGTGGAGCGGAGCAGCCTTGTCATTAAGGGCTCCAGAATGGCCTCCGTTTGTTAGACACATGGCACAGAGTTAATGCCGCTGAATGGGGAATAGGCGCTGTTGACGCTATCACAAATTTCTCATAAGTGCCGGCGGCATCTGAAAAAACCACTCCAACCGGGATGGTAGATGTGGTGGTAGTGGTGGTTGGGGGGGCGGGGAGTTCGAATCTTCCTTATCAAAGGCTTGTTTTTTTTGTTATGTAGGTTATTGACAGCTGCGTCTGGAATGTACACGCATATTTCTGTCTGGTAAACGCGGGAGTCTATTTGTGTCTCATTTCATCTCTCTCCCGCAAGCCTTGAAGTTTGCTGCTGCCTACCCAGGTGAGCGAGGCAGCGTGGGGACGTTCATTGTGTCAATGAATTTTTACAATGACAGCGACGTGTGGGTAAACGGAGTTGATGCGCAGGTTTGTATAATTTGGATGCGCGGCTGCTCGTCTCTCCTCCGCGGCAGCGAGCACTGCCCGCCCGCCGATCTAATTGAATTTGACGTGCACATGTGCGAGGGAGAGTGAGAGAAAAAACTGTCGAGGTGGGATCAAAGGCAAACGCTTTATCGCCACATCACAGAGCCCGGTGCATTTTGAATTCTACCAATCTGTCCAAACAGTCAGAGACGAAATACTACTCTATCTCGCTCTCCCTCAAACACACACACACACACACACACACACACACACACACATCACGCGCGCGCACGCACACACACACACACAAAAGAATGAATCTCATGTGGGATTAAATGCTGTGAAAACATTGATCCATGAAGGTAAAATACAACTTCCACAAAAAAACAGGAGTTTTACAGATGTTAAAGAGTTAAATACATAAATATAAGAGAACAAATAGATTAAAAATAGACTATAGCAATAATGTGTTTACAGTATAGTACGTGTGTCGGCAATGAGATGTCTGTTCAGTTAGGGAGGGCTATTGTTTTGGTGACCCATTCAATAGGTAAGTTAAGTATAGGTAAAGGTAAATAAATCATTTTAGAGAAAGCTTGTCGATCCAAACAATATAACCTCTTGCTTCCATCAGAAGCTCTGCCCACCACACACTGAAAACACACAGCAAAGGCTAGGATATTGTTGTGTGGTGCGGTCTGCACCACTTTGTTAGTGTTACTATTTAGAGGCAGGGCTGTGTATAGGCTGCAAACATCAGATTGTATCCAGCACAAAGAACAGGCAACCAGCAGTCCAATGAGATATAGCCTATTGTGAATAAACAGTGGAATTGCTTACTGTGGCTTTAAGTCAACTAGCTATTGTCTCATTGCATTGTAGCATCTTGTTTTCGTTTTTCGTGTCACTTCAATATTGCCATATCACTAGCCTACCCCCTAGATGGCAACATATACTGTAAGCTAAACAAGCAGAGATGTCTGCTTTACAATTCCATTAATCAAATTAATGTCTTAAGTATTGAGGGCTACAAAATACACTTTAGATTGATAATGTTTATAAATTAATTCATAATAGTTGTTATTTTAGGTGCAGCAAAATGCTCTCGCCCAATCTCGGTTACAGTACGGTAGTAGGCTACTGACACCTTGGTTCAAATTAATACAAAACATTGGCGTTTGGCGTCTGTTAAGTTATTGTTAAAAATGGAAAAGCACACTAGACTAGTGGTCTCCAATCCTGGTCCTGGAGGGCCGCAGCCCTGAATGCTTTAGATGTCTCCCTGTTCCAACACACCTGACTCAAATGAATGGGTCGTTATCACAAGCTATTCATTAGAATCAGCTGTGTTGGAGCAGGGAGACATCTAAAACATGCAGAGCATCTGCTCCCTCTAGGACCAGGATTGGAGATCCCTGCAATAGACGATACTACCAATTAATATTATTAGTAATGTTATGAATATTACTTAGTTCGCAAGTCATGTAGACAGAACGGATGAGACACAATCCATAATGTGCGATGACAAACCATTCAATGCTATGTTGTGTAGAGAACGCACGTCAAGATGTTAAAGTCAACTTCTATAAGAGCGATTGGGACGATTTTCAGCCATATTGAAATCTCCCTAAAAGGGTCTGGAGGCTATATGTACTCCAGGGAACATTGGATGCTGATTTTATTTAGATGTGTAGCAGCAGGACAGTCAGCATACACTGGTAAAGTAATGAATCCCCTCCTCTTACTTTCTCCCTTTGTTGTTGAATTGCCCAATCGCCCTAAGGAACACACCGTCGCTGTGTCTGTTATTAATATCTGTGTAGCAAAAGAAATAAAAAATTAAAGGGTTAATAAGAAATATCTGCTGGCTGTGTTTAAGGAACAATATTTAAAAACAAATAGAAAAAACCTACACACCAAATGGAAAAGCACACACACACACACACACACACACACACACCCCTCTACAGTACCAACATCCCATTAAACATGAGCCCTGAACACAGTCTACAGGGAGTCACACTTATGATGAGCAGCCAAAGCAAAATACAGCTACTATACCCTGATACTGTGTGTGTGTGAGCGAGCATGCACATTTGCTTGTGTTTGTGAGTGTGTTCATGCATTTGTGTGTGCGTCGGTGCATGTGTGTGTGTTCGTGTGTGTGTGTGTGTGTATGTGTGTGCGTGTTCATGTTCATGTCTGTAGGCGATGCATGATGGAAACATTGTTGGACTAAAACCGAGCTGAGCCAAGATCCAGACAAAACAACACACACACACACACACACACACCTGGCAGGTGTGAGAGGCGGCAGTGTGTGATGGTGTTGGACTCCCACGACCCACGGTCCCACAAAGCTGTGCTTCACAAATGAGTCAGAAGCACACTCTGTGGTAAGCAGCTCCCCGCTACAGAATGTCTCCTCCGAGCCCCGGCACACACACACACACACAAGTGTACTCTTACACAGAACACACTGCAATGCATGCACGCACACACAAAAAGATGTTCTCCCAGCACAGAACACACCCCCCATGCGCACACACACAAAGATGTTCTCTCAACACAGAACACACCCCCATGCGCACATACACACACACACACACACGTACACACACACACACAAAGATGTCCTCCCGACACAGTACACATACACACATCTGCTGAGTCAATGGCTGCTCGACTATACACGCTCCAAAAGGACTTGTTGTCCGCGTGTCATCGCGGTTTGTCAAACGCAGCGAATGTCAACGTGACAGATTTACAACCAACATCGCTGTCGGTTGTCCCTTAGCGAGTGCGGGTGTGTGTGTGTGTGTGTGAGGGGGAGGAGAAGACCAGGACAGGAAGCTATTAGCGTCTGTTAGCAACTATAGCCGACCGGCCACCCCAACCTGACGGGGTCTGTGTGGAAACTTGTGAACGGGTCTCCGCCTGCTTGTCGAGTGGCGTCTTTGGCAGGGGCGCCAGCGCTGGTGGTGGGGGCATTTTGGTGGGACGGGGGCTGGGGAAAAGTGGGGGTCCTCTTGGCTGCTCTCCTCCCTCCTGTCAGCCACACCCCCCCCCCTCTCGGCCAGGCAGACAGGCTGTGTTGGGGCGGCCCGGTTCCCCGGCAGCAGATGCGAGCCCTCATGTCAGAGGCAGGCAGTGGCCCGATGGAATGGCGCGCGCGCTCATACCTCATTGAGCCATCTCCCCTAGCAGATGGCTCGCTGCTGCCGGCGCTCCTCTCCCCGATAATTACCAGGCCTCGCCACAGATGGAAATGTCAGTCAGCCTCACAGGTCCTGGTTCCTGCCACTGCCTCCGTCCACGGACCCTTCTTTCTACCTAGGCCCGGGCCGCTGCCAACACCCACCATGTGTTCTGTGGCTGCTGACTATGCAGGCAACAAAAGAGAAATCCGCCCGCATGAATATTCATGCAGGCATGTGAAGGTGGGTTAGCGGTGGTCCGGGGGCCAGGCCAGGCAACCAAAATAAAAAAAAATAAAAAAGTTCCGCCAGGTGCCACCTTTTCTTTCTTCTTCCCCCGTACAAAGACCCTGTTCATGTTCAGACGTTTTGTGCCGAACCGTGCGGGATGTATTTGATATCCTTCTCATTATTGGAAGGAAAGGTAAAAACTCCCGGCGGTTTGTTACAGTTGTGGAATGGCATATTTAGGAGATTAGGATAACTGTGTTTGCAAAATGGATTAATTCTAGCAGATGCCAGGACTAACCCCCACTTATCTGTGATAAGGTGACCAGATGTCTCCGCTTGGCAAAGGGAACGCTCTGCGAGTTTTATTACTCGGAGCCAAAGCATCCCCAGAGAAATTTCCCTGCGCATTCACAGATAATCTACCTTCGCAGAGAACAAGGCGACAGGGTTTTGCCTCTTTGTGTGTTTGTGTCTGTGTGTGAATGTATGTGGATGCCTTGCCTCGGTGTGGAAAGCTCAAGTAGATTAAACAAAAGTAAACACCTTGGTGCCCACGTGCTTCTTAGCAACGGATTATTGGAAATTCCACACTAGCCCCGTTTACCAGTGGAGCCATAGTGGATTAATTGTTGTAAGACATCAGAAATCTCCTATTTTTAATCACTTAAATCTTATCATGTGTTTATGAGTATACTGTAGTTGATTGGAGGCCCTGATAAATTAAAAAATTCACAATGCAGAGAGGTGTTTATGATCTTAAGTGCACAGAAAGAAACATCCATCCATCCATCTTCTCCAGCTTATACGGAGTCGGGTCGCGGGGCAGCAGCTCCAGCAAGGGACCCAACACTTCCCTTTCCCGAGCCACATTAGCAAGCTCTAACTGGGAAAAAGAAAGAAACATGAACCTGATATTTAAGAATCAGAATACAGTATATCTTACATAATAGCAACATTGCCAGTCACTACGAAGCGTGTGCCATGTATATGCTTGAGACTGAGACTGAAATATTTTCTCTATTCTGTGGGTCTCTAGGGGGCATTACAACACCAACTTGCACTGCAAGTGCAAAACCGTGTTTCACAGCAATCCCCGTTTGCAGGTCACTGAAGCCTCCAGAATACCAAGCTCACAGTGGTTAACAGAAGGACAGGTATGAGTCACAGCGAAGATGTGCACTGAGATCATGATGCAGGCCAGGAATGTCTTGCTGTTTTGCAAAGCACCACTGCTGCCTGCCTGTAGCCACAGCCACGCAGCTCACCCTACAGGCAATGGGGAGCCCGTGCTGTTTGCAGAGCAGAACAGATACAGCTGCAAGCGGCCACAGATGTAGGGAGTCATCTAAGGTTACGCAAATGTACTGTAGCTTCCCGGCTGTACAGCGCTTCCTCCTTAGTGATCACAGCACAGGGCTTCAATTTGGTTTATTGTTCCACATTTTAAGGAACAATCTTTTACCAGAATGGGCTACAATTTATGTCGTTTCTATTCCGTACAGGAAGTTTAAATTGTATTTAAAAAGGGAAGTGAAGGCAGAAGATAAGTCTCATTAGATCCCACCCTATGGGCCAGTAGGGAATGTGTACGGTATATTATGTCGGCTCCAAACACGTTTGTCATGTTTGTGTTTGCCAACAGGACGATGAGTTCTAGCTCACATTGAGAGGGAAGTTCTTGCTCACCGCTGCAGGCGGAATAAGACATTGAACTGGGAAACATGACGCAACCTCAGAGCAACGCATTCAGCATTAAAAATACACACGGAGCCCGTGCCCGCAGCTACAGGCTGCTGACACCTCATAGTCAGGTCAAACAGTACTCGTTTATTGAATTCCGTCCATGTATTTCTGTCCTTGTACGTATGTACTGTACGCACAATGTTGTTGCCCGCTGTAAAAAAGCAAATATGATGTGTAGAAAAAGAAAAATGCATCATTAGTGTGTGAGGTTTGTTTGATAACCGTCGCTCTCGTCAGCACTGGAAAACCCCCCGGGAAAACTTTGATCTGTAATGGGCGGCCCCAATACAACCTGAGAATACTAAAAGTAGTAAATTTAGACTCTAGATATCACACCTTTGTAGTGTGCAGATGCACTTCAACAGAACGACATCGCTCTGTCTCCGTTTTCTTTTTTTTTCTTTTCCTTTCTTCTTTTTGTCTTGGCCTGACAAAGCTGCCCCCTCATTACCATTTTACCCATTATGCAAATGAGGATCTGCACATGTCGGTGTAGATTGAGAACTGCAAGTGCAGAGGCCAGGTCTCCTTTAGGACCAAGTGGAAATTTGCACTTAAAAGCCATTTTGTGTGGTAAGACAATAGTCCAGGTGCTGTGCCCTTGACCAAGGGCTTTATCGTCTCTAGTGAGGCAAAAAGTTGGTGTCACACCTGTTTTAGGCTTATTCTGTCAGCCCCCCCCCCACACACACACACACACAATTATCTATCTGACAACTAAGCACATCTCAAATCTACTCAATACTCACAATCTAGAACCATTCTACAATTTCATTGTTTGTTAAATCTATTATTAGGAATACATATTTGGATTTCAGAGAAACTGTTTGTGTTTTCTATTTTTTTTTTATACTTAAAAGGTTCAATAATCTCAATTGAATGATGCTGTTTGTATTCAGGGAGTGATAGTTTTTAGGGGTGCAAATACATATTCTGCATATACTGTTCTCAGGGGATTGATGGATTAACAACAAAGCCAAAGGCCATGTGTTATTTGTAGCCCAGTGATATTTTCTCTTCCAGTGCAATCCTGTTGTTTTCCACAAATAAAGATAGATCAGAGATTAGCACCCATCACCTACCACATTCAATCAGCAAATCACCTCCAACCTGCTTCATAAACAATATCCCATTTGGCACCCAGACCTGAAAGATAAAGTACTTCTCTGAGGATACTAATCTGGTAGAAAGATGATGATGATTTGAGTGCCGTAGAGTGTAAATAGCAAATATGATTTATCCAAATTGCCAAGCCAACTGCCAATGCAGCCTGTTTGTGTGTCATTGGGCTTGTGGGCCATTACTTGACATCGCTTTGTAAGCTATAACCTTCTACTTCAAGCTATCATTACCGTGTTTCAGTATCACCACTTGGAAACATTGTTTCATACTGGGGGGGGGACAACATTGTTTTTGCTCCCATTTTGTACAAGTTAAATGTAAAATATCTACGATGACATAAATTATAATTTCTCTTTATTTTCTCTTATAATTTTCTCTGTTAAAAGCCATAGTGAGCATCATTGCCTAGATAACCCATCCGCAATATATCCATCCAGATGCTGATTGAACAGCATGCTTATTACACAGGTGGCCCTTGACAATAAAAGGCCACTCTAACAAGTTTCATCAGTTTCATCATGCCACACATTTTAATGCAGTGCGAAATTGGCATGCTGACTGCATGAACGTCTGCGACGAGAATGTCATTTCTCAAGATAAAACTGCACATTGTAATCCCAAGTCACACCTGTGCCGTAATCATGTTTAATCAGCAGCCTGATATGCATCACCTGTCAGGTAGATGGATTATCTTGGCAAAGGTGAAGTGCTCACTAACATATTGTAACAAATTATTGAACACAACTTGGCAATTTACAGCAACAAGAGACGTAGTGCATGCTAGTCAAGTACTGTAGGTAGACTAGGGCGAAAAGTTGCAGAGACCAGACTTTCTTTACGGAAAGTCTGGGACACAGCGCTGGCTAACTGCATCAGAACACGCCTACTTGACATATGAGGTATTTTGATTGACATGCACGACAACAACCAACTACGTAACTCAATGACCAAGTCGGACATTAAACTTTCAATGAGGAAAACTTAACAACATGTGTAAATCTGTAAAATTACAGTTACTGATTCAAATTTATTGAACATTTTAAATAAGTAAATAAAGCACTGCGCTTTGGTTGCACTGGAAATTACCGGAGTCAATTCATGTCAGTTTATTTATAAAGCACATATAAAAACCAAACAAACAAGACAGTGTCAACATATTGTCCCAGAAGTTACTCAAACGCTAAAGAATACGTGTGTGTTTTTAGAAGACATACTTGTGAGTAACAATGCTAACAGCCAATGGATATCGACAGTATAACTTCTCGAAAGTCAGAGAGAAAGTGTCAATCTTACGAGGGTATATGCATCAGACGTTCAGCACAGAGTTGCCTATGCGACGTAGTGCTAATGAACGGAAGAGGCTGAGACTAGGCGAAAATAAACTCGAGGTCTATATTATGCAAATACTAAGCGAAAAAACATAGCGACTACCATTGGAAGTGAAAGTAACATAAAAAGCAATTGTGGCCAAGAAAAAGTACAATAATATTGAACTTGGCACTGCGACCGTTTATTCCGCCGTTAAACTAGTGTAGCGGTGGCCAGCCGGTAGCTGTGCGGTGCTAATCCTCACTCTCCGACACCTCATAGGACGTTCTGGCG
>JAODLL010000015.1:2277906-2289234 GCA_026546735.1 Forbesichthys agassizii
TAGGACGTTCTGGCGATGCAAGCCAAAGCCCATGGGTTTTTGGCTTGCCTTGTAAGAGCGTCTACTCTCTGCCTGGGTGGTCGGAGTTCGATTCCCGGAGGGGGACGGACGATCTCCGTCACACTAGCAAAAAAAAAATGATTTGAACACGCCCTAAATGCATGTGCGACTTGCTCTTTAGACTATGCGCTTAGATCATTAAAATAGGGCCCTTTTGTTTGTACTAACACTTAGTCAATCAACTGTATGCTGAACATGATATCTGCTGGTGACAGTGGCAGGAATCATTCAGAGCTAATCCTTTAAATAGATATGGTCAAGTTGTGAAATGTCAGGGTCTTGGGTGAATACACACTCCGCCCAAAGTACAAGTGGCCCTTTGGGCTTTGTGGGTAATTATAATTTTGCCCTGGTTTCATCAGATGACAAGAAATGAATGCACAAGTGCATGTAACCAATTATTTCTTGTGATGAAAGAGTCCATTTATCAATGAGGATCAAACTATGCAATTAACACTTGGCACCGATAAAGCACGAACAAGTTTATGCCATTTAAAAAAGAAATTATGTTCTGTCATGCTATGCTATGCACATTGCCACTGAACTTAGAAAGTTGAATTTAGCCAAACCATACACATGCACGCGCACACACACACACACACACTCAATTTTTTTAATTCGACTCTGCAATGCTGCAAATGCTGCTTGCACAACCTATCCTGGCAAGAGCTAGCGAGAGAGAGAGAGAGAGAGAGAGAGAGAGAGCGAGATGGAGGGAGAGAAAGAGAAATAATTTGTGAAGGAGGGCAAAAGCTGAAAGGATCAGAAGTACTGAGTAGCGTGTGTGTGTGCGTGTGTGTGTGTGTGTGCGTGCGTGCGTGCGGGCGTGCGTGAGAAAGATAAAGTGAGAGTTGGGTGACCTTGTTACCAGTTGGGTAGAGTTGGACAGGCTGGTAGGAGGTTGCTGTCTACGGGGAGGGACAGACAGCTGCTCTCCTCTCCCTGGGCAAAACATCTCGCCTGATGCAGGCAGCACACAATCTGGCCCGGGCAGCTGTAACCCTAATGATCACTGGTGGCTCTGCACCTGACCGGCCCGACCAGCTCAACGCTCACCCAGCCCCGCATTTCCTCTCTGACCTCCAGCGCCTCCGGAGGAAAAACTCTTTGAGCACAAACTACTTCTGCTTGCAGGCACTGGAGGGCAGGCTAGCGTATGGGGAGAAGGGGGGAGGGGGGTTACAAGAGTGGAAATTTAGCGTGTGGGTATGACCAAGGGGTACAGCTCAACATCGGCCCAGGCTTGTACCGTAAACAGGGATCATTTACTGTAAAGTTACCGTAAACAGGGATCATTTACTGTAAAGTTTTTATAGTTTTATAACACTGGCATTTTCAATTTACATGTTTCAGCAAACTACGGACTTTGTTTTCTGTGATTTTGTTTGTCTCATATTTGACAAGAATTACAGTTTTACCAGATGTGTTTTTGTTCAGTGTGAATTATGAATTTGTAAGACTCCTAATCCATATTAACCAACACTGAGCCGTTACACATGCACATACACACATGGTCACAAACAACCTCATCTAACTCATCTAATAAACGTTGTATTCTCAATCACCGCAATTGATGATTCAGATAAAAACTATATATAAAAGCAATATTTGTTTGCGGATAAAGTAAATTATATTGTGTGTGTATATGTATATATATACAGTATTTTTTTTTTTTCAGGAGGAATTTTCGTATGTCTAGATGTATGCAGGCTATAGAAATATGCATTAGTTTCAGTAGTACAGTACTATTAGCATTACATCCACCAGCATTGTATTGTATAAATTGAATAGCATAGTTAGGTGTATTTTAAAATGGGCATGTAGTATGTGGTTGGTTGGTACCTAAATGACATTTAATGAATAAAAAAACTAAAGTAAATAATAACAAAATAAAAATGTCTATCCTTCAGCATGTCATTTCACATTATAAGACGAGCAGGGAAAAAGAGAAGGCTGTGTTCTGGTGTAGAAATATACTTTCAAAAGGGGGTGCTAGTTAGCTTAATTTGGCTGAAGCGCTCAGCCCTGTTAGTCTCAAACTGGAGCAGATACAGTACAGCAATACAAGGACAGTGCATATTATTACATTCTGCCAATGCCATTAATCTGGGAGTAGATTCATTTTTTAACTAAATGTTATTTAATGCTCAACTGTAGCCTAGCGTCCTGAGTAGTCCACACCACAATGGGGGAAAAAAACGTTTGATTTATATTTCCTTGCTGGCAGAATTGGTTCGGGCACGTGGACTTTATATAAATAAACAAGTAGTAATATACTGGATGAGACATGAAGAACGAGACTGTGTGTAGACCCCTAGTCTATCCTGACAGAGAGAGAGAGAGAGAGAGAGAGCGAGAGAGAGAGAGAGAGAGAGGGAGAGAGGATGACGTCTCCTGCATCCGTCACCATGTATTCGTGTCATTACGGAAATGCCAGTATTGCTAAAAAACATATTCATACTGTTTGCTTATTCATTCCATGTATGTTAAATGTATACACTGTACAGTATATACACATTTTTGTTTTGTTTATTGTTGTTAATGTTGTTGTGGTTTTGGCAATATGAGAAATGATCTGGTCATGACAATAAAGCCTTTCTTGAACTGAAATGAACTGAGATGAACTGAGAGACTTAGAGAGAGGGAGAGAGAGAGAGAGGGAGAGAGATAGACTTAGAGAGGGAGAGAGGGAGAGAGAGGGGGGAGAGAGAGAGAGAGAGAGAGCTTTTGCATGAAGAGGGGTCCGCTATAGCGACGGTGTTTTGGAGATGGTCTGGGGCCAAGAATGTGTCTGTGACTGCTGCTCTGTGTATCCGCCTGCCTGGCGACACCTGTGACACAGACACTCCCCAGAAGGCTCCCCTGCAGCACTGAGACACTGCTCGTCCTCAGGGAGCAGGCTGCACACTCACATATATATAGTACACACACACAGTACACAAATATGGTACACACACACAGTACACACATATACACATATACAGTACACATATATACAGTACACATATACAGTACATACATATACACACATACAGTACACATATATAACACATATATACACACACACATATACAGTACACACATATACACATATAGTGTGTATACAGTACACATATACACACACATATACAGTACACACACACGCAAACACATACAGTACACACACATAGTACACACATATAGTACACACACATATACAGTACACATACATAAACACACATACAGTACACATATATACACACACATATACAGTACACACATACAGTACACACACACAGTACACACATATACAGTACACATACATACACACATACAGTATACACACATACAGTACACACACACAGTACACACATATAGTACACATATATACATACACACATATACAGTACACATACATACACACATACAGTACACACACACAGTACACACATATAGTACACATATATACATACACACACATACAGTACACACACACAGTACACACATATAGTACACATACATATACAGTACACATATACACACACATACAGTACACACATATACAGTACACATACATACACACATACAGTATACACACATACAGTACGCACACACACTTTACACTCACACGTCTCCTGAGTTGTTCTAAGACCAAACAGTAGATCCAGGTGTAGCTCAAGCAGGCCTGGTCTTGTCAGAACCATGTGGCCCGGGCAGGGGTCCTCTCTCTGGGGTGATGTTCTGTGTCACCATCGCGCTGCACTGCAGCAGACACGTTCACTGTATACATTCCCGGCATACACACGGGCATTGGGTGGTATCCATTAGCTTTGGCTTGGCTGGGAGGGTATACACAAGGGCTGTACAAAGGTGTTGGTGGTTGGTATTGACTGTAGGGACTAACAAAACGGGTTTGTTCACAGTGCGGGAACTCTCTCCCGCTAGCCTTGAGAACGATGGACGCTGTGAACTTTAAAAAAACACCTACAAGCTTTTAATTAGCAATATGGCACTGTTGTCTTATATTTGGATTATTATATACACTTTTTATGGTATTGTGAATTTTTTTATCATATGTAGTTTATTTTATGTATCATTAGTCTATTTACTGTGAAGCACTTTGTGACCTCTTGTGTGTGAAAGGTGCTATATAAATACACACGACTTACTTACTTAAAATTCTCTGCTCATAACTTAAACCCATAGCTCTGATGATGTCGCGCGACAGAGCAGCTATAATACTGTTACAGCATCAGAACAATATTGAAACAATACACTGATGCTCCATTACATTTACAGGAGGATACAGCAGCTTGTGCTCGCCAGACAGACAGACAGACAGACAGACCGCCAGACATAACCCCCCCACACACACACACACACACACCACCATCTTCACTTTATCAGTAATCCAGCCGTCCTGCACATGACCAAATTAGTCCCCATATCAGCTGCTATCTGGCCACAGACCACCTAAACACCCCTCCCCCCACCCATCCGCCTGCCTGACCAGAGACCCCTTCCCTCCCCTGGTGCGGCCACGCCGACCTGAGGGATCCCAGGCTAACAGAACCCCGGTTTGAGCCTCGGCAGACTCCCCAGGGCTTCGGCTCAGGGAACAACATGCCTCGCTGCCTTTTAAGGCCGGTGGCCCTGCTTTAGTATATAAATACACGAGATATAAACTATATATTTATACACCAAGCAGAGGGTCAGTCGGTTTTTGTTTTTTTCCCAGCAGAGGTGCGATGAAAAGCGTCGGGAAGAACATAGTGGGGGAACATAAACGAGAATTTGAAGGTGTGCTTACTTTAGGTTCTGCCGGCAGCAGATGCACGCCGACCTTGCAACTTCTGCTTCGTGGAATGCCGGAAGCACAGTACAGTAGTACAGCGCACACCCTGCCCGAGCACCCTGCATTGGCACCTCTGGGTGGCGATTAGAGTTTACACTTGGCTGCAACCGCTGCTGCGCGAGTCGCTCGGCCTCGCGCACGACGTCTCATGTCAGCTTCAAGCAAAGTCTCCGAGCCGAAGATTACGCTTTCGTCTTAATTCGTGAGGTATGGAAAAAAAAATATGAACAACTTCTCAGAGCTTAGAGATTTGCTGTCCCATGACCATAAGTACACTGAAGATTAAGTTCATGTTTTTCAAGACATGTTAAATAAAACGTCTCCTGCTTAGTTGCTATTAGTTGTCAAACGAACTGAGACCAAAAAAATAAAATAAATCTGACAAGAAAGCGTTTTTTTGCTTCCCGTCTTTAGATGTTTATTTAAGAATGTAGCAAGCGTTCTCAAAGATACATAACAAAGATACATAACGCAAAGATGATATAAGCTCACAGCAAAAAGCACAAGCACACACACACACACACTTCAGAGTCTCAGTAAAAGGCAGGAGAAGTCTATGTCAAGGGGACAGGATGGATGAGAGAAGGTGCCAGAGACCACACCGCACCGTCTGTACCAAGCAGAGCCAAACGCCCGCTGCCATCCAAACATAAATAAAGTGCTTTTGGCTCTGCACAGCCACCAGTGTGTGCCGTGCACACGCCAAGCATGTTTCTGTTTTTTTTTTTTTTTTTTCTTTTCATAACAAAGTTAAAAACAGGACAAATTTGATGCAATCACTTTCTGGAAATAAATATGTGCCATGCCTTGGACAGACAGGGTGTGAATCAGATGGTCGGTCAGTTATTACGTTCCCAATGCAGAACTTCAAGACACATTTTGCGCTCCAGACTTTCAGTGCCTTGGGGAAGGAAGAGACTCACTATTCAGAGCAGACGTTACTACTTATTCACTACATATTCTGCTTTGTAGGGAACTCTGATCCTCTTGCAGATAAAATATGTATAATATGTATATCTTTAAATTAATAATAAACCATGTATGTTTCACTCACCTGAGATAGTTACTTTCTGCTGAGCGTGTGTGTGTGTGTGTGTGTGTGTGTGTGTGTGGTCAGGTTTGCAGTGTTTGTTGTGACTGAAAAATGTGTGCATGTGCGCGCGTGCGTGTGTGTGTGCATTTATCTTCCAGATAGCCTCGGGCTCTATTCGCAGTTTTCACCCTTGCATCAGCGCTGACTGATTAAGGCCCTGATCTCGGCTGCTTCTTGAACAACATTCACACCGCAAACAGCGCCTCGAGCCTGCGACTTGAGGCGGCGGGGGGAGGCATATTGCCATGGCAACACAGCACTTTCTCGGCCAACAAGTTGACCCGTTACTCAAAATCAGCCAAATAGTCTCTCTCTCTCTCTCACTCTCTCTCTCTCTCTCTCTCTCTCTCTCTCTCTCTCTCTCTCTCTCTCTCGCCCCTTTTGACTTCTATCCCAGATCCTGCAGGTTTCTGTTTGGACTGAGATAGTTCCCTGCATGAGGAGCAGGTTATAATGCCCCATAAGCCGCTGCTCTTCTCCACACCCTCTTCGGATACCATTGACTTTAATACCTCAGGATCAAAGCTGTGTAAAATCCAGGGGGAATATGCCGCAGGAATACATATTGGTAACCGCTGCTCACTGTAGGAAGAGTCACGAGACATGTAATGTCCGGTCATCAATTACAAAAGCATTACTAATCTATGTATGCAAAGTGCATTTCTTTAAATGAAAAGTGATTCCTCTAGACCTGGTCCACAGCCGGTCAGAGCTCCCCCTCCTTGCTATCAAACAGGATCTTCAGGACTGTGGGCTTTAACACCGGGTGTCAGATTACGCTGTGCTTTAGTGAAATCTATCTCCTCCTCCTCCTCCTCCTCCTCTTCCACGGCCCAGCCTGCCCGCTGCCCGTCAATCCGGCTGGCTGGCCGTGGTGAAAGCCAGGCCGGCTCGTATTCGCTCTGATGTGAGGAGCTCTTCCGGCAGTCGGCCACTCAACTCCATTCCGGAGCGGCAACTCGAAACAGGAAGTGACACATTAACAGAACAATCAGGCTCCTTGTTATGGGCTTTGCACAGCCTGAGCCTGCCATTAACACCACCGGGGGGTCTGGTCAGCTGATAAGGTCTGGGCGATGAGAGCTAAGCCTGGCTGCAGACAGGGGCCGACCTTAAACTAATACTCTCCCTGCTCCCCTTCAACAGGAAACCTCTGTAATGATGCGGCACGTACAGGCGCTTAATGACTAAGTAAAAGCCATACAGTAGCTTTGAGCCGCATAGGGATCTGGCGAAGTCCTGGGCTAAAACGTAAATACCGACATTATGAAAGTAAACTTCATAACTTTTCTGTCTTGTCTGGAGACAGACAAGTATAAAAACAATTGGAAAAAATCGTGTTCATACAAAATTCTACAAATGTTTAACAGATCAGTCAAGTCATGTGACCAAATGCTGTATTAATAACATTATAAGCCACCTGAAGTTTGTGTCATTTTTGTGTTTTTTTGTATTTTCAAATCGTGACTCCACCAGTGACAACATTACAGCAACACAGTACCCACGTTTCCATTCACCTCCTCTTCAGCAGAAACCCCATGTTCTCATTGTGATTACTAATCCCAGAATATATTTACTGTTATTTTATTGTGAGTATTTAAGCTCACTGTCGCCATGGCAAGCTACTACAAACATGTAGAAGATAATAATAAGTTATTCTCAGCCTCTTCCGTCCATTAGCACTACGTCACATAGGCAGTGCTGACCGTCTGATGCGGACTCCTATAAGATAGAGTAGATATTCATTGGCTGTTACCATTGTCACTCACAAAGTCTGTAGGTGTAATTCCAGTGCGACACTAGTGCAGGAGTGGTTATTTACTTATTTCAGTTTAAGTACATTTATTTTAAGTACTAACAATAGCCTACTTATCTAACAGAAAAATACCTGAACACAGCCAGTCATGTTGGTAAGTTTCCCAACAAATTCCTCTGTAAATGTAACGTCAGACTTTGTCACTAAGTGACGCAGCTGGTTGTTCTGCATGTCAATAAAAATATCTAGCCAGCACTATGTCCCAGAATTAAAAGGAAAGGCTGGCTCTTAGAGATCACTGAAAAGTAAACCTTCCCTTGACCAGGAGCTAGGCATCGAGGATGCATAATATTTGGTATTTCTAGCCATGGAATATTAAGCACACTGAGAGGTATTTTATATTACTCCACTATAGTCCAATAACAATAATTTTGATAATTACTAACCCTGGCTCCTTGACATTCTTATCTAGACAAATATTTGCTTTTTAATTATCTTTTGTTACAGAAAATATCCAAAATATTTAATTTGATGTGTGTGATTCTGCGTATTACAGTAAGATGACGTGACTTTATGAACCACTAGGACAACGTGGTCTCTCTGTGTCCTGTTTCAGAAAAAAAAAAACGCAGCGATACCATCGATGGTGAAAATATATAAAGAATTGTGGACACTTAATTTTTGTTTGCTAATTAGCATATTCTTTCTTTCTCCCTGTGCTTTCCTGCTAGACAGTTGCCTTCCATCAGAGCATGCCTCGAAGGGGAGGCACACGCCACTATATGTACTGTAGCAGGTGGACTTCCTGTCTTTGTAATTAGAACCAAATTAGGTTAAACTGCCGCTCCGTCCCCGGCCCACGGCCTGTGGAGACTCGCTGTTCCCTGCACCTCCAGGCACACTGAATTAGCCTGGCCTCATACTGGGAGCCTAATGGACAACCACGGCTGCTGCTAGCAAGCTAGCACATCGCACCTGCACACGCACAGCCCCTTAGCTTTCTCGTCATTAAACTTTGCATTATGTTGCTCCTGTAAAGGGTTGTGTATGTGTGTCTGTGTGTGTGTGTGTGTGTGTGTGGTGGGGGGGGGGTTAAATAAAGCTGGGGTCCTATTGGTTTTAGATAGAGTCTTTATTTTGGGTGTGAGCAATGCTCTAATTTAAGACTGATTGATTTACATTAATTTCCTCTTCACACCTGCCTCCTTTATCTGCTCTCAGATAGCACTGGGCCCGCCGGCCCGCCAGCCTGTCGTTCTATTATGACTAATGGGCAACGGAGAGCACATGGCTTTCTTTATCGTAGACAGCCGCACACAGCACTATTATATTCACCGCAGGCTGTAGCACAGCAACACTCGTACCTGGGAAATGGAGGAATCCACAGTGTTTGGACGGAAAATAATGGAACTCACGCAACAACAAAAAAAATGACAGTAAGACAGGTGCATCGATTCTCCTGCTCGTATCTAATTACAGAAACAAGCCGTGTTTTATTGTATATGCAGCGCTATCAATTCAAAAATGCCATACTTACATATTGTATAAGATCACAACAATTTTAAGACTTCCCGTTTTTGAGCTTGGCATTTTACATACGTTCTGTGTTTCACAAGTAGAATACTTCCAGTAACATTTCAATAGCGTATTTCAGCATTTCACTTGCAAAGGGAACATTACAGTTATTTTATATTACAGTTGTGTTGTGTGTCTGTGCATGTGTGTGTGTGTGTGTGTGTGTGTGCGTCTGTGCGTGTGTGTGTGTGTGTCTGTGCGTGTTGTGTGCGTGTGTTGTGAGTCTGTGATATGTGTCTGTGCGTGTGTGTTGTGTATCTGTGATGTGTCTGTGCATGTGTGTTGCGTGGGCTTGTGTGATTCTATCTGTGTGTGTTTGTCTGTGTGTTGTGTCTGTGCGCGCGCGCGTGTGTTGTGTTTGTGTCGTGTGTGATGTGTATCTGTGCATGTGTGTGTTTTGTGTGTCTGCGCGTGTGTGTTGTGTGCCTATGTTGTATGTGTGTGTATGTGGAGGGGGAGTTGTTTTATGACCTAACAAGGAGTCTGATGGCTCTGAGGCCATGGGCTAATGGTTGTAAGCCTGGAGCCGTCAGATGTGACTGACAGCTAACTGCTCCAGAGAGGACGGGGGGGAGGAGCATGGGAGGACAAAGCAAACCGCTCCGTATGGTTAAGGAGAGGGGAGGAGGAGGGGAGATTTTTACGGAAAAAAAAAAAAGGGAAAGAGTGTAATGTCTCCTTCAGTGGTGGAGGGCAGACCCCACCAGCTGGAGAATAATTGCTGAGCTGGGGAAGGGAGAGAGAGAGAGAGAGAGAGAGAGAGAGAGAGAGAGAGAGAGAGAGAGAGAGAGAGAGAGAGAGGAACAGGCCCACATGATTGACTTGTCATTGATCATAATCTTAATTGCATGCGCCCCAATCCCATGGGTGTGATTTGTCCACTTGCTGTGTGTGTGTTTTTTGCACGTCTAATGCGTATGGATGTGGAGTGTGTGTGTGTGTGTGTGTGTGTGTGTGTGTGTGTTTGGATGTGTGTGTGTGTTTGCATGTGTGTGTGTGTGTGTGTGTCTGTGTGTGTTTGTACATAAGTGTGTGTGTCAGTGTGTACGTGTACTAAGCAAAAAGCAAGGACACTTCAAAACAGACGTAATCAGACCTAGGCTCTATAATACAGACATGGTATTACTTAATGAAACACAAACTGTTCCAAGGGGGAACTACAATCAAAGCAATAATACGTGGGCGTTACAAAACACACGTCTTTATGCAAACAAAACTCCGTTTTTCTCCGAATGGAACACTAACATCATGGGAACCATCATTAACACAAAGAGGTATATGCATTGGTTCCATTCTTCTTTCCAAACATAAAAATGTTTCTGATTAGAAGTTTGACGGAAACAAATGGTTTTCTCACGCACTCAAGCACACACCGCTTTCTGCTCATGTATTTTCTCCTATCACGTAGGGAATGATGTGTCATAAAATAGCCATCCTATAGTGAGAGACTGACCTTTCACTAATGATTTCCTTTAACAGTTACACAGAACTGGGATTTTCGCGTACAGCCCATGGTAAGTATTAACAGAAAGGCCAACTCGCGGAACAGAGTGGTCAGAGCCAGTGGAATTACTGCATGACTAGCAATAAGAGAAAACACACCGAATCCTGTTTTGTTCCACACACTGGCTTTGAAACACTGGACATCTACTGCTGGTTTTAACATTGTTATTTGTGCTGTGTGTCAGAGAGTTGCACGCACACGAAATAAAAACAGAAAATGGTGACCTATCGCTCTGTGGGTGTGTGTGTGTGTGTGTTTGTGATAAGCCTAGAGAGATAGAGTGTAAGAGAGAGAAAAAGAGGTGGATAGAGAGAGAGACAAAGACAGAGGTAGAGAGATAGAGAGAGAGATAGAGAGATGTAGAGAGAGAGGTAGAGAGACAGACCCTCAACCAAACCTTTATTGGCACAATTCTATTCTTACATCAAAAAGCTTAAAACAATCTTAAAACTAAATATATACATATACTTACACACACACATATAAATATATATATATATGTATAT
>JAODLL010000015.1:2298446-2309051 GCA_026546735.1 Forbesichthys agassizii
CCCCCCCCCCCCCCCCCCCCCCCCCCCCGACGGAGCTTGATCCAATATGCATAACGCAGGCGAGGTCTGGGGCGGGTGGTCGGACCAGAGCCGTGGTTCTAGCAGAGCTGCGAGCGTCTCAATAAATAACCCATTAGATTCCATTGATGCTTTAATTGGACTGTTCAAAGCTCAATCTAGCGTCGTCGCGTTTTGCAGTTAAACCTCTTGTTGTGGTATTTCCATATGTATACACATGCATGACACTTCACCCGAATTAGTGTTTTGTTTGAGTGAAACTACTTCAGAGCACTTCAACAGGGCGCCATGTCACCATTTTGGTTAACAGGCACAAGGATAAGCACCAAGCCTGCTTCTTTGCAGCCTTTGCTCATCACAACCCCCTTGTGGCCAAGAGGTTCACATCACCAGAGTTTAATGTCACTATAAACTAACAGGCAAGTACATATGATGTTATCCTTATTGTCCTTTCAAAGAGACACAATCTATTAGTTTCTTGAATATGAAGGTATTCTGATTACTGTGCTAAACCTAAAGCCCCAGACACACTACAAGCAATCTGCTCGTCGCCCATCGCTTTGCAGTTGAAAATATGTCGCTTGTTTACATTCCAGGCTCTGGTTGCCAAGGTATCCCTCTATTATATCCTATCCTTAGCTCCCCATTGGTCATCGCCTCAAACGCGTCGCTTGAAGTTCCTTTAAGTCTGTGCCTGTACCCGCCCACTTCGCGCCAAGCCGCTGGATCTCACTGACGTTCCATTGTCTCTCGTCGCTACAGTGTGTCCAGGGCTTCAGTGTAACCGTAATGTTCTGTGTGTGTGTGTGTGTGTGTGCAACCCATTGACCTACTGATATTCTGATCAGTGATAGCTACCTCATCACCTTTACCCCAACCCAACTTGACCTTCGGTTTGCTGTCCTAACTCAGTGTAACCGTAATGTTCAGTGTGTGTGTGTGTGTGTGTGTGTGTGTGTGTGTGTGTGTGTGTGTGTGTGTGTGTGTGTGTGTGTGTGTGTGTGTGTCACCCACTGATCTCCTCATCAGTGATAACATTGTGAACCCCTTCACCCCAACCAGAATTGATCTTCAGGCCACTTGTTGTGACGTGTGCTTCGCAGGGTTCCGGGCTCCCGGCTGACATCCCATTACCCCCCACCCCCCCCCCCCCCCCCGCATTAGGAAATGCTAATCACTGTGCCGTGGGGACAGTGGGGCTCACGGCTCCTATTTCACTTAACCTCCAAGCAGGAGAGATCAGACTCCGTCGCCTCAACGTTTGTCCCTAATTACCTCCCCATAGTGAGCCGCCACACACAATTTAATCCAATTTTCATCCCCTCTCATCTTTAACATCTCAGCGCAACGCTCATACAGGCGTGATGCGGGTTTACATCCACAAGACCAAACAGTATAATCTTCTCGGTGACGCGTCAGGTAAATGCAGGGTTAACCGTTTTATATTAGGGTTGCCGCCCCACAATCGGGTTAAAGTATGTTTTGGTTTTATTTTATTTGAGTAACCTACTCACTTTGTGTATTCACTGCTGACTGGTTCTTTAAGTGTGTTTCATAATCCTGTGTTTCAGCTGTGGAAACACTAGGTTCACACACTGAGCTGATGTTTTACAGCATGGAAAACAAGACTGCACAGCAAACCTACAGTATTTCTGTCTTTTCCCCCAAACCACTGTTGGCCTTTTCCAACATCTTTGTTTCTTCAGTTGGAACGGGACGCGTTTCAGCACAATAAATGTCAACGAGCGCACGTTGATGCATTGATAGGAAACACATATATAAAGATGTCAGGCTGAGCATGCTGCACGCACGTGTGTTCTCGCGTGCATGCGCGTGCGTGTGTGCGTGTGTGTGTGTGTTTGCACCCTTACCAGTGCCATTACACCAATGTTTCTATAATTGTGTGTTTTCACGTGTCAGCGAGGGTGGGGGGGGGGTTCAGAACCTGTGATGGCACCCTTCTGTGTGATCCTATGTAACACAACCCCGGCCGATGCTCATTACTGTGTTCTGGGGTTCCCGAGCCTCACCAGAGGGCCTTTGGCTCTGTGGGAGAGGTGTTGGATGCGGCCTGAACCCGCTGTGCTCTTTCCTCTCCCACACCACCCCTTCCGCGCGAGGGTGGGGAGGGGGGGCAGAGGGGAAGAGGGGGCTAGGCTCAGCGCCTACCCCTGGCAAGCCATGCCTGACGAGGTAGCTGTTTGATCGGGGCAGGGGGTCCCCGTGACACGCCGAACACACACACTCGCGCGCAAGAGCGTGTGCACACACAAGGCCTAGCAACATGTGCGGGCGGGCGCACCAACATCTCTGTAAGGTCGTCTCCTGGGGCTTCAACACATGTTCGGAAGATGCTGCAGAGGTGAGAGGAAATGTGTGGAGCCTTTATTTAACACATTGCAGGGTCCGGATACCTATCAGAAAGTGCCAGATTAAGACTTTGACGCCTGGCCGTTTGTTGTGAATCGGCTGTGATGTGATGATAATAACACCGAATGCTAAAACATCGCCTTTACCTACGCACACTGAAAATCAGTATGACTATCAGTATGAATACCAGCCTATGCCCAGAAATGAGGACTGAACCCTTTAACCGAGCTGCAAAAACACAACTCAATAACAGGTATATTCGGCTACTGCAAGCTTATCGTAAGATAATACTTTTTGTCAAATTCATCTATCTTGTATGTAGGAAAAAAAACGTGATACACAGCCCTGGCTCTGTAAATAGCAACACCGTTTCAGCATATTACGTGTTCCACGTTAAACTTTGAGTCAGTCATATGCTTCGTTCTCACGTGTGCTGGCATCACTATTTTCAACGTCGACGCAACAATGTTGAGTCTTTGAATTCTATTAGGCGGTGAAGCGGAGGAGTGGCTTAACGACGATCATACGAACTTCACTCCACGACCTCTGATGTCTGTTTCTACAGCTAGAGTCCACTCGGGTTCTCTGGGATGGCATTTGTTTGTTATTTTGGTATGTGTGTGTCTCTTTTTGTTATCTGAAAGTAACATGTATTTTCCCAGAACCACCGTAACTCAACAGGCACTCAGTAAACACACACACACACACACACACACACACACACGCAGAGCACTAAATCAAAACCCCTAAATCAAAGTGCCACTGCCCAGTCTACACATATCAGATTGAAACAACAGAAAGAACATTGTCTGTGTCTCCAGTCATCCAGCTCTGCTCTGCAAAAACATTGGCGGCTCTCACAAGTCTCCCCGCAGTCCTGAACTCTCCCTCCCTCTTAAAGGCAGTCAGGGAAGACAGAGAGATCTGGAGAAGGGGATTGGGTTACCATGTCATAAATCTCCAGGTCCCCCTTCAGTGTGTGCTCAGGCAGGCAGGCAGGCAGGCAGGCGCAGGCCAGGCTTTTAGTACCACTTTTTCTATGGGAATGCCTGCATGTTCCCCAGAGGAGATAGAGAAAGATAGGCCTGGCGCCTTTGTAGGAGTCTCTCTCTCTCTCTCTCTCTCTCTCTCTCTCTCTCTCTCTCTCTCTCTCTCTCTCACAATAGGGCTTTGTATATTGTAGGCTTAGTGTACTACTGTAGAGTACGATGTGCAGTTAGGGCCATTAGCTGTAGGCACTGTATCGTAAAGTTAGCTTTGCAAACTAGCTATGTGAACAAACAGGCATACCACACGTGAGACTTATTGAATCCATGTGACGTTTTCAAATTGAAGCACTTCTACTTGTTATGTTACAAGCCGTTTTTGAAGCATTTAATGGTGTCTGGCAACGTTCAACCTGGTCTGAAAAGCTTCCAAAATATATGTTTGCCCACCACAAACTGTCTAGTTCCATAGCTATCAGGCCTAGGCTATCAGTGCCACGTGATTATATCAGATACATCGTGTATCTTGTTGTTGTTGTTGTATTAGACAAGCAACGAGCAACTACCTGCTATTTAGTTGTCATGGATGAGTGAAGGCTTGGAATGGAATATTTCTGCAGTCTGCTATAGCTTGCATTGCTTAACCCATAGCATACAATGCTGCACAACCAGATAACCCATAAAATATATACATGTATGGCATGCTTCAACGGTCTGGAACAATCTGTATCATTTATTTCAGCGATTTTGAGCTGCAAGGGTCAAACTCTATCAATCTGCAGTGGACTGTCAGCCATTCACACTGAATTCACCATAAATCTAATCTGCTGGAGGCTTCGCAACCTTGATCATTGCACAGGGCCAGAGGTTATGGCCTTTTGCGTATTTTTTCAGGGCAGGTAAATTGGAGAGCCGGCAACTTTAATAGGAAAAAGCCTTGGAGACACCCGAGTCCCCGGACATAGAGAATAGCAATTATTCTGGAAAATCAATTTTCGAGCCAACCTCTCTCTCTCTTATCGACCGAGTGCCTCCTCGGAGGTATAGAAGGTGACAGGAAAATTTATATCCCAGATTCTATTAGCCGATCTCCATTTGCCGAGAGCATTGCTCGTTCAGCTTACATTTGGACTGGGAGTAAACACGAGAGTTGTGCGCATACTCTCTTACAGAAGACGGTATGGATGGTAATTGATTTTCTTTTTGTTGTACTTTCCATAAAGTAGCTCATTCATTTTCATAGATATAGCGCTTGTACCGACTCAATATGCTATTAGAAATCCCATTTGCTGACTGGGTTAAAAATGCATACGGTTAGAGAATGCATTAGCTAGGGAACGGCAGCACTGCGTTTGAAACAGACTCGTGTCAGTACACTGAATATACGCAGTAAGATGTGCCCCTGTGCTTTCTATCCTCGTATTGTGCTTGTTTGTTAGAATAAAGGCTGGTGTACTTGTGCGTGTTTGCATGCCCTCTGTCTATTCCCACACTCTTATCAGTGTTTGTTTTCCTAGTGTGAAAAGCCTCTTGTTTGGTGACATTTTGCATATGCTACCAGGACTAGCGGTTGTTCTTGTGTTTATCCCATTAGCACGTCAAGCCATTATGCAAACTGGCTACAGAATATGACTTTTAGGGCACACTAACTCTATGCCAATCCCTCTTCTCTCTACCTGGTTTTGTTAGCATCTCTTTCTCCATTCTCTCTCTCTCTCTCTCTCTCTCTCTCTCTCTCTCTCCACGAGTGTGCATGTGCATGCTTTGATTGGAGCTAATAAATCTCCCTTATTTGGAAGTACCATGGGTTCCTTAGCGTGGACACTGCAGCCAACCAGCGTACACACAAACACACACACACACACACACACACACACACACAGTATCTTTCTCTCTCTCTCTCTCTCTCTCTCTCTCTCTCTCTCTCTCTCTCGCTCTCACCCTAGGCCTTGCGGGGGAGGCCTTTTGGATGATAAACTATCCCTCTTCAAGAGGTATATTATATATTGTCTCTTACGCGCAGAGATTCATACACCCACACACAGACATAGACACACACATACTGCAGTGCACACACACACACACACGCACACACACGCACACACACACACACACACACACAGAGCAATAAGAGAGGCCACTGTATCTCAATTTCCTGACTCTGCAATAAAAATTAGAGAGAGAAAAGCAACAAAACAAGATCCAGGACTGGAGAGTTTACAGAGAAGTAGCATTTGCTTTTGGTTACCAGGGACCGTCTGCCGTGGGCGGGCTTGGGCTCCGTGTGACAGAGGAGGCTGGAGCCAGGCCTCGTTTTCCATCACCCCCCCCCCCCCCCTCCTTTGTCTCCCTGTCTGTCCCCTCTTCGTCTCAATACCCCCCCCCCCCCCCTTCCTCACCATCCTCCTCATCCATCCTTCAGAGATGGATAAACGTGTCTTTCAGTGTGTGTGTGTGAGTGGAAGGGGGGGGGGGGGTTATTTGGTGAGAGGGTTGTCGAGGAGCTGACTGTTGAAACAGATGCTGGCGTGTGTGTGCCACCTAAGTCAACAGGGCCGCTCTACGGATCCGTTGTAGCTTGCTGATAGGCCCCTGCCCACAGAGCCACAGAGTCTAGACTGCAGATGTTTTCACACACACACACACACACACACACACACACACACACACTCATACAGATACACAAAGTTGCACTCGTGCTAATACTAGTCCAAAGTAATATGTACACAAGATGTTAGTGGTTCATATGCACATGATGAAATGGAGATTAATTGGCTAAATTGGATATATTTAACAAATGGATATATTGTGAACTGGCCTTTTGTTTGAGTTATGACTGATTTAGAACATCTTCTAATGGGTTTGGAGCACGGGCAACACACATTTCAACATTTGGATTAAGTTAGGTATGGCAGTGTCCAACAACGCTTGCTTGGTGTCACGGTTGAATTTTTGGGGGGGGGGGAAACTAAAGAAATAGAAGCATTTAAGCACACTGCATCAATTTACAGTACTTTTTTTTTACACAGTCACTTATTCACACACCCGCAATCATGCGCACGCACGCTTTTCTTGCTAACCAATGCTACGCTAAGCCACTAAGTGTGACACTCAATAGCACTGTTTAGAACTAGCTAAACATTCAAGTAGACACAAGGTTTTATTGTGCAATTAAATAACTAAGTCCTCCTCTTGAAACTTTCAAATAAACACTGAAATAAACAGAAACATATGCTGGCTACATATGCTCAACGTATCTTTATTTAGAGTGTTCTATAGCGCCGCGACTACAAGAGTGTTTTTGTGAGAAAGACACGCGGGTAAATCGCAACTGTTAACAAAACACGACGCGGGGAAGGAAAGAAAAGTAAAGAGTGAAAGTGTTCAGGAGCACAGATGCACCCGCTCCTTTCTCTCCTGCGCTTGTGGGTATACTGTCGATCCAGCTATTCTTGTTGGTTTGTTAATTGTTTGTCACCCACCAGGTGCCATCTGTCTGTAGTCCCACGGTCCCCGAGCCATGTGGGCAGGCCTGCCTGCGCCTGCCAACGTCACTGACCTGCAGCAACCGTCCACACCTCCGTCACACACCTCCTGATCCGTCTGGGATAAATAGCTTCTCCCTCAACTTCTGTGCCGCCATCGTGGCTCCCCAATCTGTCCTGCGTGTGTGTGTGTGTGTGTGTGTGTGTGTGTGATGGAGGAAGGAAGTGGTTGAGAGGGAGGGGTTGGGAGGAGGCGGCAGGGGGGGGGGCGGGGGGGGGGGGGGGGGTCAGAAGGAAAGAAAGATGGGGGAGAGAAGGGAAACCGACAGGAGAATTAGCAAGAGAGACATGGAAGGATGACGGAGGAATAGATGGACAGATGGATAGATGGACGGGTCAGTTGCTAAATCAGATATGCAGCATGCGTGCCTGTAGGGGGGGGGGGGGGTGCAAAAGATGGAACGTGATTGGAAGGACAATACAAATGCATGCTATATAGTGTTGTTTCCAGGCAGAGACACGCAGGTACTGTAGGCTGTGTTCTCTTGCCACCACAAGCTCCTAGAACAAATAACAAAATAACTTTGGTCTTCTTCTTCTTCTTCTTCTTATCTTCATCTCTTCTTCTTCATCTTCTTCTTCTTCTTCGCGTCCCCAAATGTGACTTGCAGGACGGAAAGGGGCCGGGCAACTGCACACATTCGAGGTACTGCATCACTGGCCTCTCGCTGCTCTCAGAGCCCCACTGGCAGGCGAGGGAGGTCACCTTCACCTTCACCTGATGTTGGGGCAGCTGTGGAGTTGAAAAATGAGATCAGCTGCTCGCTCACCGGGCGTGCGCCACTGTGGAGGTACCCTGGGTCCGTGGCACCAGCCACAGCATACGGCAGCCCACCATAAGGACAAAGTGAACAGTCCCCCTTTCCCTTCCCCCCCAGGTCTCTCTCAGCCCTGCCGTCCCGGGGCATGTTGGGTCACCTTGACGACTCGCCCCAGTGAGGGTAGCTGCACCCCGCTTCAGGGTGATAGAGAAGGCAGTATGGGTAATGAGGCGTTGCCATGCAAGTGGAACAGATTTTGACTAACCCCCCTCCTCATAAACTCAAACAGAGACACACACAAAGACACACATAACACTCACACTGGGCAGTGTGTTTACTGAGGGAACAACAGCTTGTTGGCCGAACCCCAAAGGAGCTCTTATAGTTTGTGGAAGGAGGAGTTCGGTGTTGAAGGACAGCCGTTAGTCGTTAGCTACTTGCAACACTCTAATGTAGTTCAGTGACAACAGAAGAAGGCCTACAATTGTCACGTTATAATGGCAACAAGTCGTAAGAATGAGTTTTGCCACTGTTTAACAACACTGAATATTGGTGTAGGATACTGAAAGTTGACAATTCTCGCGCAACGCTCGAGTTTTCGGGAATAAAATGTTTTCCGCTTCCCTGCTGTTCAGATGAAGCCTTATCCTTTCACAATGACAGTGCTACAAGGTTTATCAAGCGGTTGTCGGTTGGCTCGAAGGATAAATCCCTGTAAGAGCTCTTTGTTTGGATGGGCCAACACATATAGCTGGGAAAACAGTGTAAATCAGTCATCCGTAAAACATTCAATCTATTTTTCTTTTCAAATGACGCCCTCGATATAATGATTGTCAGGGATAAGGTTTAATCATTCTGCAGCTCGGTCTCATAAAGTAGGAAGGTACAGTATTCACCCATGTTGATTCAATGTTAAACATTTGCCAATAGCCTCCGAAACCCAGGAAGCCACCGGAATGTTGAGACACCACTGCTTCCTAGTTGAGCGAGAAGCAGGGAGAATTCCTGACCAGAGTGTAGACATACACAAACGTTCTGCACTCTTACTCACCGATACACACACAGACCAACCACTGCTGGAGCCAGCTTAGAGACGGCTGCAGAAAGATTATAGCCAAAAGAGAAAGTCAGAATGTGTGGATCTGTGGCAAAGAAGTTTTTCCCCTTACATATATCAGAACCACTATAGTGTATAGACTGCATGTTGGACCGCACTGGTGAAGACACACAGACATGCAATAATGTACGCGGGGAAACGCGGAACAAAAGACAAGATAATAGGTCCAACAAAAACAGCTATGACCCTGTGGTCAGTTCATGAAACAATGTGAGAATGTGACGGTTGAAATTCTAAAGTTTGTTTTTTATTAGCTTAGCTTGTTTTAAAAGGACTTAACTTCCAGGCAGACAGGGTTCTGCTTGAAAACTGCTCTGGTAATACAATACAATGCAGTGGCTTTGTTCCAACACTAAAAACGTGGGTTCCAGGAGAAACTCAGTAAATGTGGCTTATCAACAAGTGTTATGTTATTTATCTGTAATTTGCAATTAATGTGTTTACGGTGTATGACGCTGAAGTGGATTAAGGTGCTTGCATTTAACATGAAACTACTTGTACAATGTAGTTTGTTATCTCCTGCAGAAACTCAGAGGGTTCCAGTTCATTAGCTAGCCATTCCTACTCTTCGCAATTGGAAACAGCCCTTTACGAATATAATCCGTTCCAAATATTTGAGACCACACTAAAATTCCACAAACCACGCACCCTATCGGTATTAGGCCATTCAGACAAATTGTAGAACACTTTACCATGGAAAAAGATTGTTTTTATTTCAGTGTTCTACGAGGAGGTTTCTGCCTGCCATCTATGACTTGTAAGACACATATCTCATTGGCATTGCCACAGTCTGGAATAGCCAAAATTGCTACCGGAGCCAAATTCCGTTAGCCAGTTTTCCAGTAGCACTCCTACATGGAGATGAGTTGGGGCTGAGGTGGCGACCAATGGGGATGGACCTGGAGCTAGAGCTAGCGCAGGGCTGCCACGGCAACGCGCGCCAGCGGCCCTGAGAAATTAATACCAGCGCTGAGGCCTCATCGGGGACCAGCATCGCTGGGAGTCTGGCTCCAGCTGGAGTCAGAGAGACGATTGTGGAAGACTGGAAATGAAGTCATGAAAAAGCAGAGGTGGCTCCTGGGCCACGGGGTCCCTGTGCCAGCGCGAGAAACTCCCCTATCTGGAAGTGAGATCGGTAAAGCAAGGTGGGGGTGGAGGGTGCTTTTGCTCTGAATCTCCCTTTGCTTTCCCGGTCTCAGTTCCAGATATGTCCAGTGGCAAATCACCCAAAGAAACGGCGAGGAACAACAGACTTTGGGTGCCCTGGCTTGGTCTGGCTCGGTGTGTGTAATTATCCTCTGTCGTCTCTCCAGCTAATCAGCTCTCATTCATATATAATTCCTATTGTGAGCAGATGCAACAGCCTCCCATCACAAGGGTGGGAGGAGAAAGAGGACAACGGGAAGACAATGTCTCTCTGCTAGCACGTGGCTCTCTGCTAGCACGTGTCTCTGCTAGCACGTGTCTCTATGCTAGCACATGTGTCTCTCTGCTAGTGTCTCTCTGCTAGCACAACTCTGCTAGCACATGTCTCTCTACTAGCACGTGTCTCTGCTAGCACATGTGTCTCTATGCTAGCACATGTGTCTCTCTGCTAGTGTCTCTCTGCTAGTGTCTCTCTGCTAGCACATCTCTGCTAGCACGTGTCTCTCTGCTAGTGTCTCTCTGCTAGCACATGTGTCTCTGCTAGCACATGTCTCTGCTAGCACATGTGTCTCTATGCTAGCACATGTGTCTCTCTGCTAGTGTCTCTCTGCTAGCACATCTCTGCTAGCACGTGTCTCTCTGCTAGTGTCTCTCTGCTAGCA
>JAODLL010000015.1:2319894-2330128 GCA_026546735.1 Forbesichthys agassizii
TGTACACTGTTACGTCATGCTAATAAAGTAATTTGAATTGAATTGAATTGAGAGAGAGAGAGAGAGAGAGAGAGAGACAGTCTGAGAGAGAGAGAGAGAGGGAGAGAGAGAGACATACAGAACGTGTGTGAATGCAGAAGCGGAGAGTGTGTGCGTACTAGTGTGAATAAGGAGATACAAGGAGTGGCGAGAACAATATCTCTGTCACTTTTGTTCATAAGTTAAAGATATTTGTGTTCATTATTCATTAGGTTTTATATTAAAATACGTTGTAATGTAATGCATAATACAATACAGTTGACATGAAATTAGGCTACATACCTTACTCAATAAGACAATGTAGGAGTGACATGACACACACACACACACACACACACACACACAATATGGACCAAATTTCAAAAAGCATCCTCTCTAAAACCCATCACACACATTATTTTCTATTTCTTCCCGCTATGCCTCTCTTTCCTATCTTTTTATGGTTATGATTCCTCGGCTAGATCATCTAAACGGCTATGGCAGTAATTGCTGTGTGGGCATCATTACCCAAGAAAGCATGAATAAGACACAGTAATGAGCAAAAGCCCTGGGGCTTACTAGACCGTTGATCAATACCATTAAACAATGTGCACTTTGAGCCGAGCTGCATTCGAGGGCTCCAACACTCAAATGGATATTCCTCATAACACTAATGGCTTTGAACTAGGCCTCCATTACCATGTTTAAAACGCTGCTTATTAACATAATCAAATCTCTCCCCGTGTTTTTTTGTGTTGGAGATAATACGAAAAGACAGGAGGTTGCTAATGTAATTAAGCGTATGCTATAATTACTATCCCCTGATCACATGACCTCTTCTTATAACAAAGCTAAATAAATAGTCCCATTACTCTCGCTGCTGTGTTGTGGCTCGCTGTACTGCCAGTTTACACGTTGTCTGAGGGTTGTATGCAAACAAGATGGAGCCAACCTAGCGTTTGCCAAACCTGCAATCAAACCGCGATGCTAACAAATCAAAAGCTAATTTGGACGTTGGCATAAAATAAATGTATTCATTCAATAATACAATCAGGCTACATTGTTTTTGAAAGTTTTTGAACATTTGCCAGCACAGATCATACACATGTATCTTTTATATTTATATTTATAAATCGGGAACCTTGAGGAATGTAAAGAAAGATTTTTAATTACAAACATTTGCATCTCAAGGTTCATCAGATCCGAATCTGAACCTCCAGGCCTGTACTCCCTCCATATGCCTATTATTATTATTATTACTATTATTAATATTAAATAACCCAGTGGCTGAAAGAAATGTTGGGGCCAGGGAAATTATAATTTCACTCACAATTACATAAGGAGGCTAATGGCTATTGTATTGATTGCTGTAACCTTCTAGATCAAGGTCATATGAAAATGTAATCAAAAAGGCTTTTATAATTCCTGCTGAGCCATGAAATTAGAAACTGCAGAAGTGTGGCTTTGCCTAAACATCCTAGCTTCGTGAAAACCTGACTAGACGAAGACATTTTCTAAATTTTAATGAGTTTCATAACACATAGTTCATGGGTTGCTTGTTGTAGTCTGCTGGCAGAAAATGACATCACTTTCTTTTTTTTAATTATCAGAATAAGTATTAAAAAACAATATTTGGAATTTAAATATGCCTTTCAGGCATTTCTGTGCAGTTCATGTGTTAAACACTGCGCGGGGAAAAAAAAACTTAAATTCAGTAAATATTACATAAAGTTAATAGGATGCTGTGTTTGCTAATGGCATGATTGATGAAGTGGACTCACTGATCAGTTAGTTTCAGCTAGCAGTCCCCCAAAAAAAAACATAGTGAATGGCTCAATGATAATAGTGTGTGCTAATGATACCAGAAGGTTTAACTATATGGATTAACAAAATAATCAATTTTATCCAGCGACTGTTTTCCGTCAATCAGATTTTAAGTATTTTCACAACTCAGATGTTAAATTCTCTCCTCATTAATTCACACACAGGTGGATTCTCAACATCAGTACATTGGTTCTGTCAACTTGTTAAAGTCACATCCTTGAACTCAAGGGCTGTTCTCAGCCTGTATACCCTGTCAGTATATACGTTGCTTAAAATTACACTTATAGTTAAACGTTGATGACTTTAAAGGGTTGAGATATATATATAGGCCGAGGAGTAAAGAGGAATCAAGCCAAGTCATATGCAGAGTTTCAAACCAAAACAATAACGTATTAGTAACAATGGTTACAATATGTCTCTAAGCATACATACTGGGAAATAAGTGAAAACAACTGTCACAAATCTCCCGAATAATAATAAAAAGCATTGTAGCTATGATTCACTGCATGCTCGCTGCACCGCTAAGGATTTCATACACATCAAACCGAGTCCTCTTCTTCTCTGTATACCCTCCAGACATCCTCCCCCGCATCCCAGAAACCCCTGCGTGTTTAGGAATCAGGCTCCATCGTGACTCCGCGCGGCGCCTGGGAAGATATCGCCACCCGTCCAAAAATTTCCATCAATGGCAGCTCAACTCCTCCGCAGCAACTCTGTGATAGGTTAATCCCTGTATCACACTTCAGCACCAGTTCACTAAGCTGCTTAAAAGGACACATTAGAACGATGACAATGACCCGCTAATGGTGTTACATTTCTCTGAAGCATTATGAGCTATCTTTGCCACGTTTATCTTATAATGAGATCTGTCAATTGAGGGGGGGGGGAGCAGAGATACCATGAGGCAGCCAAGGACGTTGATTTTCCACAATAAATAATGACCTAGAAAAGGGAGAAAACAAACCTTGATCCCTCTCCCCTGATCTGTTTTCTTAGCAGGCGACTGAGCGGGCAGCCCCATGGGGGCCTTGGAGCACAGTGTCACTATTTAGATTACTGGCTGCTGTGCAGACACACGTCCTCAGGGCCAGCACAGCAGCCCTAGCCACAGCATGTGTGATTGATGACTGCCGGCTCCCATGGGCGTTTTACAACATTTCCTCAAGCAATGTCCCCTGAAGAAAGTGCGGCATAATTTATCATGCTATTACTGTACCAAGTCCAAATGGTAATTTTGTCCTCTCTAATTCTGTTATGGTGTGAATTTTCACCCTCTCAAATGGAAGGAAAGAACATTTTATAGTCAGGCAAAAAAACAACTACAACAACAACAACAACAAACAGCATGGCGCCAATTTGGCTTGGTTTTACGCATGACCAAAATGAAAGACATGGGCAATAGATCACTCCCCATCCATTACTGAACAAACAACATGAAACCCAAAATAATTTGATACATGTACAGTACTGGCCAGTAGCAGCGCCTCTTGTGATGCACGAGAACCATTGGACAGCTCTAAGTAGAGTCATGTGTGTGACTCATGTCCATATTGATTGAGTCCAGCGGGACCTTCTGAAACTGATGTGTCTCACTGGAACACTCCCACGGGCATTGTTGTTTCTGGTGATAAAGACCAGCTGATTCATACCAGAACAGAACGACTGGTGACTCCTTCCAGTCCCTAGGTGACTTCCTACTCTCTAATGCCTTGGCTGGTTCCAACACTAAATAGAGCTGTGGTGCTCTAAGGAAACATGTCTACTTTCTTTAGCTTGAAGTCGTCCCCCCCCATTGGTGTTTTGCCCAAAATAATTTGTGCTAAATTACAACATCTCAGTCCTGTCCATCCCGTTACAGCCTGAAGAAAGATGTAACATCTGAATCGAATATTTTAAGGGTAGAGAAACAATACACTCCATTTTGTATACCAAGGACATTATTTATCTACATTTTTCATAATGAACCACATTAACTATGATGATGGAGAGCGTAGAACACACACAACGCTGCACACGTGCACACAACACACACACACGAACGCACACACACGCACACACAACACACACACACGAACGCACACACACGCACACAACACACACACACACACACACACACACACACACACACACACACACACACACAATGGACATAGTGTACAGTAAACATCAACAGACACACTTACCCAGACACTAGTATCACTGGCTGGCCCACTAATCCAAAAAGAGCTAATCTCTATTGCATTTAATTAGCCCTGACAGTCCCTTGCCTTAATCTACACTGAGCACGTGCAAACAAGCTGCTCAACTCTGGCGCTGAGCGCGCCGGACAGGAGAGGACGTCGGCCTGCCCGCACAGAGGGCCGTTCTCTGAGCGTGACACCCCGACATGGGCTCAGGTGACCCGGGCTGGCGCTACTCGCGCGTGTCTCCCCGCAGGCTGAAGGCTCCAGAGCCTCACGCCATGTGGCATCTGCCTCTGTGAGGTAGTGGGGGAGAAGGAGAGAGGGCGGGGGAGGGTTCTGGGTGAGGGGCCCTCTGTTCACCAGCTCTGTCCTGTAGAGGTAGAGCACATACCTGGGACCCGGGCTGTGTTCCCAACCAAAACCAATTGTACACAGGAAGTGGCAAGGTCACCTCTCTCTCTCCCCCCCTCTCTGCCTGGAATACCTCCTGCACCATATTCTGAACTGTCATCTCCCACAGAGAGGGAGAGGGGGTTTGGGGGGGATGGGGGCGGGACAGCCTTTTTTTTCTAAATAGGACTGGTAAATCATTGGGCACCCTACCTCTAATGCCGACGGGTATTCTTTGTGCTATTACAAGAACATATCAGCAAAGATGTGCTTAAATGTACATAAAAACGTGTTATATTTATTTTAAGCCATATTGGCACTTAAAGGTGGACTCCTTGATTATATTGCTCTATAGCACCCTCAGAACACCAGCACACTGCCTCGGCTCACTGTTTATTTGGAAACTGTCTGCAAAAGGGCCGTGTGACTGACAGCAGAGAATGGGGTAGAGGGGGAGGAGTAGAAAGAAGCGTAGCTACAGTACCGTTTCACACCGAAAACAACAATGATGAACTCGAGCTGTCTGCAACCACGATAATTACACAAATCAGAGAGTGTATACTTTACCAACCTATTTATTTGTATTGTTATGTACAGTAGTCTGATCTGATCTCTGTCATTGTTGGTGCTGGAATGCTTTCATGATAGGGGCGAATTTTCCCCACACAGGGTGAGGAGGTTTGTTTAACCCCTGAAGGTTATTGCTTGTAAATGCTCGCATAGTTTATTCAAATATTGCCCTAACCATGGTCTGCGCGATATTTCCCTTACAGCGAGCAAAGCATGACCTTTACCATTTGACGCTTGACAGTTCTTCAGATTCATACGACCAAAACAGATTAATGCATATTTATGTGTTTGTGTTTGTCTGTATCTCTTTGAGAACAAAAGACAGAGCTCTTTGCAGACACATATGCACACACACATATAAATATACACAAATACAGACCACATATCAAACATTGAAAGCATACAATGTAAAATTATATCAAGCAACAATATGTTAAAGTATTTTTAGAAAACAAAAAATGTACACTTGATTTACTCGAGAGTAAAACATTCTTCACCCTCTTAAGAAGCTAAAATTACTTTATGAATAAATGAGTGTTAATGAGTGTTTCAAATAAAATGGGCTTCAGGTTTCTATGTCCCTATGTTTGCGGTGCCTCAAATAAGCAGATAACTATCTTTTAATTTTACATAGCTGGTGCTTTTTAGCACCTGGTTGGGCAAGGATCCAGCCAAAATAATCTATTTATATTGGCCAGGTTTGGAGCTATCATTTGTCCTAAATATAAGGCCACTCCTAAACTGGCTGCCAACCAGCAAGTCAAGATCTCTATCTTTATTTTAAAATGTGAAAAACACAGTGTGCAGAATATATTTATTTAAGGAACAATAAATAATGTCATTTCATGCTCATGTGGCATATGTCTGTGTGTCTGTGTGTAAGCTTACATGTATAACTGTACAGTACAGTATTTTCAGTGGATTAATTGCACTACCATACATCTTCTCACTAAATACTCAAGGTTGACAGCAAACGGTCTAAGAAAACAAGGTGCCGTAGTCTAAACAGAGCCTGCTATCCCCAATCTAATCTTCCAAGGCCTGACATAAAATAGAAATATAGAAAATAACGACACCTTTTTGGAGCATAACTCGCTGGGGACAGAATACCAGTACAGAAAACCACTGGAATGTTATAATGTCTTGAGCTCCCTAGCTGATCACTATATAGCCTTTTGACCATGTTAAATTTGAGGGTAAATACATATTATAAAAACCGGCAGAGCTTGATAAGGGCATTTGGGTGGTACATCTTGTGTTGGACTGATTACAACAAAAAAGCAATATTTCACTGTCTGAATGCACAGATGGTGAAACCTTACTTATCACTGTTAGGTGTTAAAATGCTGAACAAACTTTATCCCAAAATGTGTCAATGTCGCATTTACATAAGGTTAAGCTGCGTAAGCAAACAGAGGAATTTAAGTGCACATGGCAGTCCAGAGAAACGGGTCGTTCGACGCAGACCTTCGCAAATGACTTGCGGGGATAAAGCAAGTGGAAAGTGAAGGCCGTTTACATTTTCACAAAAAGCTATTTCCTACAGAACAATTCTGCACAATTACTGTGCCACCCACCGCCTAAGTCATTTGGACATGCTAACCTACACGCCTCAATGCAGAGGAGTTCTCTGGCGCAGCTAAAAATCTAAGTAGCCACATGTGTGGGAGCCGAGAAACAGCGCACCATTAAAAGGTCCTGACTCACCTTGTTTTAAGTGCAAGGTCTAATTGCTAGCCTCCTTTCCAGAGGGGAGGAGCAGCAGCTGGCAGAAGCCTGTATCTACAGGGAGAGCCATTAAAAACGCTATACTGTAGCTAGCACAGTACAGGCCCGCAGACCCCGGCCAGCTCACAGACGCTCCGTTCCGCCACAGGAGACGAAAACACTGGAAATACCCTCTGTGACTTCCCACTGTACATTTGACATCATTTGACATCATTATTCTGAGGGTATTATTCTGGTCTGCGTTCCAGTCACTTATAGACGTCTTACTCTAAACGATGGCATTATTAAGTGTGTGGTAGCCTGTCGTTTAGTAATTTAAATTTGTCACCCTTCTGCCTCGCTCGAGTCACCAGAGACTCATTCTTCCTGTGAGCTATTAGAAGTAGCAATAAAGATGAACAGTGGGGCATTCTTTCATTCATCAAATGATGTACTGTTGCAATTAAAGGTTAATAGCTGTAATGGACACTGTTTTAGAGTCTAACTAAGTACAGCACATTATGCAATGTTTTCTCTAAGGGCTTGTAGCGTCCCTTTTATCCATTCCAATCTCTTTTTCTGTATATTTTTCACCCTTATTTTCTCTCGTTGCTGACACGGTCTGCCGGAGGTGTTTGAAGGTTAGATGCAGTCAGATACAAACAAGTGAACAATGACATGATGCAACTGTGACTTATGCTAACAATAGATTGTAGGTAGGCAGAATAAATGTGCACACAAGCTGTGATGGCGTTGACTTAAGTACATACACATGAAAGTATGACACGCGTACACACACACTGCTGTAATAGTCCAGGCTTGTTCAGGAAAGCAAACTTAACCAGAGTGTATTTTAGGAGCCCGGGAGTAAATATTTTGATGATTTAGCCCAGCCAGTGAAAGTAAAACCATCTTCAACCCTTCCCTCTCCCCACCGACTCAATAGAGAACACGCAGGTTTTGTGAACTCCTGCACAGTAGGGTTCTACCCACAATGCATCTCGGACGCCTGCTTGGGGGGCACAGCTGACCACATGCGCGTCAGGAGCAGCGGGGTGTCCCGCACAGTGTAAACACAGAACACTGTCACCTTTCTCTGTGCCAACCACATGTAACCACACACGCAACACGGAGGCGTAGCACACTCGCACTGCGGTGTCCTTTAATACGACTCTCTCCCCTTCAAGGATGTATTCTGATTTCAGCAAAACAACGCCACACTTTGGCCCAATCACATTGCAGCTGTGCTCAGAACATGTTCGCTAAATAAATCAATAAACCAATGAATAAATAGAATAACATAAAAAATTAAAACATAAATATCAATATAAATAAATGAAAATGAAATACAAATATCATTAAAATAAATAATAAAACATTAAAAAATGTGACAAATACATATAAGAGCGCTGAGTAGGCTGGCCAGCCAGCCTTGTAAGAGTCACGGTGCGACGATGGGGCCGAGGACAGCAGCGTTTTGTCATGTCGTCAGCGAATGCAATAATTAATGGGCCGTGTCCCATCACAGCCCTCTGGTTTACCATCCTCCCCGCCGTTCCCTCTCCGGACCCTCAGGTTCAACCCCCCCTACCTGACAGTGGTCCCCCGTGGACTCTTCATGTCTTGTTGTTGAAAGGTGACAAGGCTCGGGCCAGACAGTTCAGAATGGGTGGTTCACACTGCAACTCTCTGCCACTCTTCCAGGGGGCGTCTGCTACAACCTCAGACACTGTGCTGCGTGTGATAGCTGATGTTGTTTATGTCACGTACATTTATAATGCTCTCAGCTGAAAGGAAGAAACTTCACTTGTTCAGTGGAGAATCCAAGTAGCACATGTACACACACGCGCGCACGCACACACACACACACACACGCATGCACTCACATACATGTACCCAATGGCAAGGTTTGGCCCATATGGCCAAGATGACACATTGCAAAAAAACTAACTCGGAGACAGCTAAAAGCTTCAAGTGAAGCTACAAGTCTAGCACACCCAAACAGAAGATGTGTGATGATGTGTGTGTGTGTGTGTGTGTGTGATATAGTGATATGGTATGGCGTGTGTGTGTGCGTGAGTGCGTGCGTGACTGTGTGTGTTTGGAGCATCTGTGTGAGCATATGATTGTGCATGTGCTGAGAGTTTGCATCTACAGTATGTGCGGTACACAAAGTGTGGTACAATGTGTGTGTGTGTGTGTGCGTGTGTGTGTGTGCGTGTGTGCGTGTGTGCGTGTGTGTGTGTGCGTGTGTGTGTACTTCCGTGTGCACATCTGTGCGTAATGTGTGTCTGACCCAGGGTTTGAACAGCTGTAGCGAGCCCCGGTGTTTACCAGGACAATGCAACAATGACAAAAGCGTATAGGTCGGGGTGGGTAGGCAGGCCAACAGGGCCAGTCCCAAACACAGCTGGCACCAGGCAAAGATGGGGAGAGGGGGGAATGGGTGGTTGGGGGGGGGGGGGACAAAGAGTTGAGCTGGGAACCACGGGAACCATCTCTGATAAATGTGGGAGAGGGGGAGGGGAAGAGGAAGCGGATGTGGAGGGTGGTAGCGCGCTGCCCTGCTTCGCCCAACACGCCGAGGAGACTCTCCGACTGTCCGCGCTTCGCCGCGCTCACCTCTGGGACGGGAGCTCTGCTCGGAGCAGTCCGCTGATTTAACCGCCGCTCGCCCTCACGGGCGCAGCACGCGGTGGTACTGACGCAGCTTCGACGCTGCTCTGTGGGAAAAACAAGACACAACACGGAACGACAGACCCTACATTTCTCACGAATATAATTAGTCTGTTTACATATAATTATCATACCACCATACAGATAAATCTTGGCTTGGATTAGTGTGTGTTCCTTTTTCTTCTCCCCAGTATAGGAGCAGCAATTGGCAACAGGATCTAGTGTCCCTTCATTCCCATGACGACACAATTCAGTGATGCACTGGCTCTATGGGAAAAAATCTATGGGCAGAATCAGCTAGTGTGAAAATGTCAACCTCCGCTCCCTCAAATTCTTTGTTGACATTTAGCCATAGGAGGGCGCGAACGCAAATAGCTGCACTACATCTCCGCGTCCCGGGCCTCTCTGGGATGACAGATAACGCCCCCGTCTACAAGCAGGGTCCAGAATATGCACAGGAGCGCTGCATAATCCGATAAGCGCTCCCATTTACATATATGTCCTTGAAAGAATTTATCATGCTCAAGCTATGGCAGCAACGGCAAGGTCCTAGAGGTGCGTTTGTTCTGCCCCCGTATAGAAAACACAGTTAATTCAAACTGACACAAAGTCTGCGATGGAAGGGGAACTTCTCAACGCGATCAGGTCTGTGTTTTCATGGGCCGGGTCAGCTCCACGGCTAGGGCTTTTTTCACCTTCGGAGCCTTGAATTTTCCGCCTCAAATTTACTGTAAACATTTTGGGCTGCGTGATACTTAGCAGAAACCCCGGACGCGCGTTCTTCTGCATAGCATCAGTATGTTCTGCTGCAGCCTCTGGATGTTGTCTCCAAGGGTTCGCACTCCCGGGGGGGGGGGGGGGGGGGG
>JAODLL010000015.1:2351810-2362534 GCA_026546735.1 Forbesichthys agassizii
CCCCCCCCCCCCCCCCCCCTCTTTCCCCACCTCACCGTGTCGGTTGTTAAACTTTGTCCGGCTTTTGATCTGAGCTACAGATAGTACCCCTTGCCTCTCCAGCCCTCTGCTCCCGACACCCGCATACGGGGTGTAAAGAGAATTATTCATCGTTTTTCGTCACACACAACAAAAGTAGGGGAGCTCAAAGGCCAGCTGCCTTCACATAGTTAATTTAACATTCCGGGGAATGCGAAACGAGGGACATGTCCTGCTACTGTAGGACGGCTTATTAAAAATAGATAAGCTTGGTGAAACTTATCCAAAAAATGCGTGACTTCAGATCAAAACACAGCTGTGTCTGTTCGTACGAAGGAACGCCAATTAAATCCGCTTTGGAAATTTGAATTTCATTGGTTGATCGGTGTACATGTACATGTACACTAAGTATCAATTTAGGCTATGTTGTTATTATTATTATTATTATTATAGATCTGTGGAATAGCAAAATACACTGCAGTTTGCAATGTGTTTTGTAATAACTACAACCAGGGTTTTTCCTCCTATATAAAGCCAAGGCACTCTGCTAATTGAGACAGCACAGAGAGCGGTGGGTCTCCGGGCTCATCGCAGAAGCGCACCACTTAGGAGAGGAGAGGCAGGCCGAGGTCGCGTGCCAGATCCGCTCTGCGCTTCACTGCTTTCCACTATTTGGCCCATGTTTGGCCTGGGCTATTGTGCCCCACCGTCACACGTGCCCAGTGCCCAGCGCTGCCTGCCCAGTGCTCGGTGCCCGGCGCTAAGCTGTGGTGGCGTCCCGACGGCGCTCACCCAGCGCATGTACCGTCAAACCCAAGTGCTGATCAACAGTCAACTGATTAACTGGTCAATAACAGTCAACGGACATAGGCGCTATATTGTGAATGTACAGAGGGCCGACTATTATGGATTATTTCTACCAAAACATAAGAGAAAAAATAAAATACACTCCTACAGCTATAACCTGCTTGTTTAGACAGACAGACAGACAGACAGACAGACAGACAGACAGACAGATAGATAGATAGATAGATAGATAGATACCTTCATGAAGACATCCAATGGTTTTGTGGAGAGCGACAGCATAAGATGCCATATGTACCACAGACAAAATAACACAATGCTTTCAATAGATATGATAATTGCGTACACTGTCAGCTGGAACATTCAACCAGCCGCGACACCAGTCGCGTCACAAAGAACCTTCCCGTCGATCAAGCTGTCAGAAAGTTTGCCGGTACGCGAGGAAGCATCCTGAAACTTCACTTATTTCTTCAGTTTGCGTGCCAAATGGCGCCCTGTGCCAAACTAGGAAATGAGAGACTCTCTGAACCTGGTAGACTGAACAGAATGTGAGAATTGACAGGTATGGCAGCGTCTGCCAAACCAAGAAACTTCCTTTCCCTGCCATCCCACCACACTCAGGATCAATCTCCATGACTCACTGAGCTCATATCCACATGCCATTTCCCATCAGCTGGGAAGTTAATGTACAGGTTAATTATCCAGGCAACTCTGCTTGGAGAAAATGGAGAGAGAGCCAAGTGGAATTTGTTAGACCAGAGTTGATGTTGTTGTCTCAAATGACCTCCCTAGCTCACAAAGACTGGATTCTTAATGGGAACAAAGCTAGGCAGAACACTTAAATGTTTACTCTCTGTTTAACCAGATCACTCTGAGTCTTACCTCAATATCAATAATAGAAATGCTCTTTACCTACTAGTACCTACCTAGTAGACTATTTAGACTATTAGACACATTTTTCTTTACCTGTACTACTGAATGGATATTGAGTTCTCTTTTAGTCTAATTTAAAATAGATTAACATACAGAATAAAAGCCGAAAAAAAAGCCCAGTACTGCATTTTAGCAATAAGTAAATTCAATTGTGTTTGATTAATTCAAAACAATATATAGTATTTGATTTGGTAGAGCACAATTATATACTGTGTATTTACTAAATGCATGTCCTAACCAAAAGAACATAAACAAATAACTTTATTTAGGAATTTTTCCTGAACGTTTTTCATGACCATCATCCATTAGATTACTACTGTTACTATTTATTAAAAACCATTTTAAGGTGGCCAAGACCAGAAACACAGCCATCTCTATCACGCCTGGAATTATCCGCCAGACTTGCAGAGCGGCCCTTCAATACACACCATTCAGCTCCCTTCTTCTATTTGTCCGTTTTCACTTTGGTTCTACTGAGCCCTGCTCCCTTTCCCCCCCCGATGCCCCCGTTGACCCGCTCAGCTCGGAGGCTCCATTGGCTCTGTCGGCACAGGGCCTGATCACAGCTTGGCGCTTCACAAAGCATTAACCTGCGGATGAAAGGTGGTCTACAGTGGGATTAGCCAACAGTTGTACATGCTCGGCTCGGCGAGGAATGCTCTCCTAACCCCGGCTCAAGGACGAGCTCAAACACTCCAGACTCCAGCCTGTCTGTGGGCATACAGAGTTAGCCTGACAGGTCAGGTCCGCGGAGCAGTTAAGAATACTTTGCCTTGCTGTAAGCCTCATGTGAAAAAACCCTTTCACATGCACGAGCGTACTCTACGCTGGATGGAGTGAGGTATTACGTAAATGCAAAGGAATGGCTTTGAACAAAAAGGTAATTGCAGTTGAAGGGAAAACGTTTTTTTTTTATATATATCATTTTTTACATTTTCTCTTTCTGTCAGATTATGTAATGAAATCCCAGCCTTTGTGTTCACCACAGCTGTCCCCAGGGTCCTTAACTTCATAGCGGTCGGCTGCAACATAGTTTCAAAACGGCAAGGGTTTGTACTGCAGAAGTCCACGCGATAAACCGCAATGCCCAACCAGATAAAGCAGAACAGTTGCGCTTGTTACAGCTATCCTTAGCTTACCTTTGTAAGTGAGATAAGACTACCGGTGTGGGGCGTAGCTCTGAGCCCCGGCCAGACCCGTAGTAAGCGCTCATTAGGATGCAGACACAGGAGTATGCTAATTTTACCCTACATCCTACAGAAGTAAAAAAAACAACAAAAGGGGCTTCATTAAAAAGACCATGCATTATTCAGGGTGCAGCAGGCCAAAGGAATGGCTTAAGGCCAATTACCACTGCTGGAATCCTCCCCTGGCTACTCTTAGACTCTGCTCACTGTCTCTCCTCTTCATCTCTTTATCTATCTCGCGTGTTGACAAAAGAACATACTGTGAGTCTGTCGTTGTTACCAGTGAAAGGGTGAATGGCCCCGAGAGAGGAGGGAAAGATGATGGGTATGGCCAGCAAATAAAAGGAAAGACCTCGAGACAGCAGAGAGGACAGTACTGGTTGTGGTGAAGCGTTGGGGAGCAGTGAGGCAGCCCCAAGGCTTAAATGTTTACCTATTTCTGGCAGCACCAAGACTTCTCACACCGGTCCATTTGCATCCATTGGATGTCTACAACGCAAGCAAGCATGGACACGCTGATTAGCCTGCAAGCTTGCAGGCGTAGATAACACAGTGCGTACTTTAATACACACTGCCTTTGAACTTCTGCTGAGTCATGCTCCTAACTATCTTTAGTTTCATTTTCAGTTTGGCTTTGCAGGGGTCACAGGGCAAGCTGCTAACTCTCATCTAAACCGCCTGAGGCAGAGCAAAGACGTTGGAAGACGAGAGTGTATCAGTGGTCAGCTGGTTAGCGTAGGGCAGTTATACCTCTCTGTCCGACACCTCAAAGGACACTCTGGCGATGTACGCCAAAGCCCATTGGATTTAAAGGCACTTGCACACTGCCCAGACTGTGCCCGACACCAATGTTGTGAAGTTGATAGTAGTTGGTTGCAGTCTTTAGAATGTTCAGAAAACCTGCCTGTCCAAATTGCCCAGACTGTAACTCACTGGACAAGTCAGACTTTGGCTAATGCTACTTTATAAAATGGGGAATAACCTACCTGCAAACAAGTCAAGACATTAAGGCGAGCTGGTCTGTGTGTACGCTTTAATCGCGTACCTACGTCCAGAAATTACGTGAGTAATGGAGAGGTTGCTGGCTAAATTTATGCACCGTGGAGAGGGTGTGCTTGGCAGGAGCACAGTTCTTTTTTATATAGTCAATCAGGACCACCGTGCCAGTGGGTACTGCCCCATTAGCTGCCTCGCATGGAATCCAGGGACGCTCTACAAGGCACGCTGAAGCTGCTTGCACACTGCCCCGACAAACGCCGACCGGCTTCAGCCAACGCCAACTGTTGGATCAGTGTGCGCCATCGGTGGGTTTGGTGTTAGTCGGCGTTAGTCGGTTGGAGTTTTTAGAGATCGACATGTCCAGTCGGGTCGGGCGGAGTTGTGGAACATCTGCACAGTTTTCCAACAAACCGCAATGTGAGTGTGTTCTCCTGACAACTCGCCGTGTACAATGTTAACGCACACGCTTTTCATTGAAGGAGGTGTCTAGCAGCCTGTATAACTACACGGGGAGAGCGGGGAGAGCGTCCCGGGTGGGACGAACCCTGGTTACACAAGCACAACAGGGCAATATGAGCATGAGAAGTTTATCGATGCGTGTGTTTGTATGGGATACGAATAAAGAGAAAGCGTGGAGGCAGAGAGAAAGAATCAAGAGGGAGAGAAAGATCAGGAAACGTAACATCCAACGAGTAGCAACATCTGGCAGGAAGTAACACTTTGCACAATAATTCCTTAATTCCATCCGTAAACGCTTGCTCAGTAGGTCAGTGCAAGGTTAACTACAGCCTGCTTGCTACCGACGGCAGCCGCCGAGGAATGACAGGGTTAATGTAATGTTAATGTTAGTGCAGCCAGGGGTTCAGATGGACAGGAAGGAGAAGGGGAACAGGAAGTGGCGGCATTGCGAGGCAGTGACGGTCAGATCGCACAGTGGCTGTGGTCAGCAGACAGCGGTCACAGCGCACAGCTGTCGCAGTTAGGTAACAGTGTGGAATGGGGAAGTGTGTGTGTGTGTGTGTGCCTCCCCGAGTCATTGCTAATGATGACAGCGGGCCAGGCATCCTGTCACGAGTTTTGCACTATACCCAAAAACCCACACTGATTGTACAGTACTTCTGTGTGAGTGAGTGTGTGTGTGTGTGTGTGTGTGTGCGTGCGTGGGTGAGGGTGCGTTCCGGTGAGGAGAACGCCATGCATCAAAGCAAGATTTCAAGCCGTCTCCTTCACTTTGAGAGGATTCTTCCAGGGTCTCTCATCCCTGTTTCCCCTTCCCGGCAGAGCGAGACTAAGTCTCTCAGTTACGCTGAGGGATGGTGTGATGTGTGTCCTGAACTTTGCGCGCGTACAGTATTGTGTGCGTGATCCGTTGCAAGGTTCAAATGCCAGGTCACCCCCATATATCTCCAATACACCAGGCAGGTTGCCTGTACTGTCCGCTCTCATTATGTAGCAGGTCCACGATTAGGCCCAGGCCCAGGCCGCACGCACACACACACACACACAGACACACACATATGCTATACAGTAGCGTAAGTATGGTACCATACAGGCTCACATTCAGAGGGATTCTCTCGCTCTCTCTTTCAAACCCCCACTGCAGCCCTGGATTCCATGCGAGGCAGCTAATGGGGCTGTCTACCTACTGGCACGGTGGTCTGGATTGAAGGGGGGGGTTCCAGAACTGTGCTCCTGCCAAGCACACGCTCTCCACGGTGCATAAAGTTAGGCAGCATCCTCTCCACCAGCCTCAGAAGACTGGACTGATCCGTACAATCTACTCCAGATACATTGGCTAGACAACGCTGGCGGACACACACACATACACACAGATGAAAATATGCAATTTGTATGCGTGTGTGGGGGGGGGGGGTTAACACACATGTTAACATGCAGTACAGTATGTTCCAATTTAATGCAAGGTGCCACCGAATTCAGCAGGTTAACTACATTCCCGTCCAACAAGCTTCGGGCTGCGGCAACTTCAATTAGCGGTCTGAAATCACCAGTGTCCTGGATTCGCTGATAAAACTGGCCCGCAAAGAGAATTCCTGCTCAGATCCTCCCTTCCAGGCAATTTTCAGCCAAAAATCGGGGGCCTGGCGATTAAGTGGGATTAGGTGGCCTATAGCAAGGTTTAGCGACAACCATGTCCTTTGCTGAGGCCACAAGAGAGTGTGTGTGTGTGTGTCTGTGTGTGTGCGTGTGAGAGTGTGTGAGTGTGCGTGTGTGTGTGAGAGAGAGAGCGAGCGAGAGAGAGAGAGAGGGAGAGAGAGAGAGCCGACAAGAGGAGAGGAGAGCAGGGTTTTGTTCCAACTGAGCCCCTAATTAGCCAGGCTAATTGAGCTGTTAATTGATCTGTTGTCTTAATTAAACATCTCCCGACGCTTCTTTGCTCCGTGTTGTTGGGGATCTGAGGGATATGCACGCGTGTTTGTGTTTATGTGTGTGCGTGTGTACAGTATGTGTGTGTGAGGGAGCTGATGACTCCATTAAACACTTTGGCCTGTTTTAAGGTCTAAGCTGTCATTATAGATTTGCTCTGGGGTTATCATCGTGCCGAAATACATTTTAAAGTAGAATCTGATTACGATAATCTATGCGAGATGTACTTTGATAATGCTGCCAATTGTACGGGATCAGTTTGACTGACAAGCGTAGACTTTAATCGCCCTGCACAAGTAATGTCATTTATTTAGTAAAAAATAACTTATTGTCCGGAAGCCTGGTTTTAATTTAAACTCTTATTACACGGACTGCAATAAAAAAAGCCTAATATTCAAATGAAGCAGCAGTGAGCAAAATAATTGAAACATATTGTACTTCCTTGATAGGGCGACCAAATTGATGACATGCACAGTATTAGATTGGACGTGTTCAGCGAAGCGTTATCTATTTCTCATTTAACATCTCCAATTGCTCATGCACATTGCTGAAATACTCTATAAACCTGTAGCACTGTGGAAATTCACACTTTGTCCCTTTGACATTGACTTGTTGCTCCAGGTGTCTGAATATAGAACTTCTGTAAATGTCTCTATGTTTTGTGAAGAGTACAGTCATGCTATGACTCCATTATGATTCCTTCTTAAATCTTCCATCTTCATTTTGAAAAAACTAAGAAATGGTAGCAGATGTTCTTTGTTCAATATGTAAAGCAAATATGAGCAAACTCTCTAAAAAGGTAAACTCAATTCAAACAATAGGCTTCACACTTCCAGTTTTAGCTCCATAATCACATCTGCAGATATCATATTTTGGAACAAAGCCCCTCCGTGAGCCCAAAAAGCAGAACTAACTACAGGCCTGACTTCTTCAGTAAACAAACAGAGATGCTTTAAAGATCAGCAAACAATCACACATCCTCTCCTCAGCCATCTTTTACCTTTAATCAGTCCCTTGCTGCCTCTCCTCTCCTCCAACACTAGCCTCTAGCTGCCCTCATCCCCTCCTCCTGCTGTTCATCTCTCTCTATTTGTCTCCCCCCCTTTCTCTCTCTGTGTGCCTCTCCCACAGGAGCAGAGAACCTGGACAGGAGTCAGGCAGTATGGTCAACTCCTCCCCCGGCGCTTAGCTGTCCCTCTCTCACACACACACACACACACACACACATGTAAAACATTTAGGGAACATGCCGGTGACTGTGTGTGTGTGTGTGTGTCTGCCTGTTTCAATTGCTTGTGTTTGTGCATCTGTACGTAAGTGTCAGTATCTGGGTGGAAAAGACGGCGGGAAGATGTTAACGGCTTCGTCATCTGCTCGGCGCCGCTGTAGCAGATGGTGTCACAAGGCTGTTCGCGACGCCCGAGTTCCCGGCACAAAAGCCGTTTGGGGAGCACACATGAAAGGCAGGGGAGGGAACTTTGGCGGCCAGAGTCATCGAGGACGCGGTGAAGTTCAGGCCGGTGGCGTGAAGACGAGGAAGAGCAGGAATGACAGCTGTGTGAAATTCTCATGCAGGCTCTGAGAATGATTGATGGCGTCTGCTAATGGTTAACCAACGAGGAGTGATTCCCCCGCATGGCTGCGCTGAACCTTGTACTCCTGTTCTCGGCTTGTAGACACACAAAAAAAAAAAAACATACACACACACAAACAATAACCCGGCGACTTGTGTCTCTTAATTTGCTGAGGCAGTCAAGTTGCGTTTAGACCTGGACATTTCGCTGAATGAATGCCAAACAGATCACAAAGAGGTCCAACAAGAAATCCCTAAGTGCTCCGTTGCGGAAGAAACCAAAAACTACAACAATTAGTGTTTGTGAGATTGCATTTCTTTATGCACGCGAATCGCGAGCTGGGAGCTGGATGTTGTACAATAGCAATCTTTCTTTGAATAATCAAACAAGTTGAGCACACCATGGCAGATGTCACGGTCATACTCTGTGGACTATTAAAGGGGGTTACCATGGCAGCAAGGGATGGCCTGAATATGACAAATGCACTGTATCGCCAGCTCTCAGCTGAGCTGAACACAAAAAAATAACAGCTTTGTGAATGTTTCATGTACTGTATAAATAGAAGCATATGCACCGTCTGAATTTAACTAAACTGATACTAAAATCACAAATTTGCATTAGGTTTATTTTATTATTTACATACGTTGAGATGTGTCTTTCTAAACTTAATACATTAAACACACACTTAAAACCACACACACGCACACACACGGAAAGTCCAGAGGGAAGCTTTCCCTGTTTTCCGTCTGAGGCGGCTGTGGTTGTTAGAATAATAAATCATGGGGAGTGGTTTCACGATGGATCATTCCCCAGGGAGCTAACTGCTAGCTTCTAACCACTACAATGGTGGTTTCGAGCTGGACTTGCTTGGAAAATACCAGACAGTTGGGCTGAGATAGTTAAATGGATAGCTGGGCAGTGCCTTGCTCTGTGCAGTGTACCAAAGTGCTTATAGGCAGGTCTCTCCACTGCGCATCCATCTTTGAAACGCCTTTGGCAGTAATTTAGGAATGTATAGCAGAGACTCTATATAGAGCAGACATGCCACTTGGAGAATCTTGAATGGAGCTCTATGGAAGAATGCTGAAACGCCAAATGTGGCAGTTGGAAGAACATACCCCTGACGTATTCTGGCCCCACACTACAGGATTATTAGCTCGATTCTGGGTCCGATTGGCCTCTCCCGACAATCACAGGGGCCGAGGCTGGTCGGAAGTGATCATCTGCCCAAATTATCCTGTAGTGTGAGGGGTTTACAGACCAAATATTATCGTTGCCGACTAGCCCGGAGGCTCCCAAAATTTTAAACTTGAAATCATTTAGTGTGAAAGGTACAGTGATTGGAACCCTATCATAATCTAGCAATAGCCAATGAGACGTGAGCTGACTGGGAGTCACAACAACGTCGCCATAGATACTAGCAACCATGTAGGCAAGTACCGGTAACTTCCGTAGCTGTAGCCAAAGACCTTATAGGCAAGTCTCGCCACTCGGTAGCCATTTTTGAACACACAGACATTTATTTAGGAAGTACTCAATTACATTAATAGGAGAGAGCCGTAACCGCACTTCCAGTGATCATTGAAACATAATAACTGCATGTTTTTTCACCTTTCCACTGTCCGGTAAGATCTTAGTGAAATAAAGACAAAATGTTTTTACACATATCACATGGACTCTATCATTAATTAATTGTACAAAATATATCTAATTCTAACAATATAGGTAGAAGGCTGGCAGCTGCTGTGTGCATTTGTTCAAAGTCTACCACAATTTGTAACTGTCGCAAAACCTCAACTGAGGTTACTGAGCTTATTGTACGTCATATATGTTCTTCCAACTACCACATTTGGCTTTTCCGAATTCTCCCATAGAGCTCCCTTGAAATTTCTCTTAAGTGACATGTCTCCTCTATATAATGTCTCTGCTGTAGCCTACTTCATCTAGAGTTTTGTTTCTCTGTGCATGGGATCTCACAGGGACACGTGAGATCCCATGTCCCTGGAATCGCCACTCTGAAATCGTTTGGGATAATCGGCAAGTGTGTGGTTCTGCAACTTGACTGAATTGTCTAGTGTGTGGTTATGTAGCATTAAAATATAATGTAGCCTACACTATTATGTAGGCTACAGCATGTTTTTGTGTGGCTTATTCTTAACATCAGTCAACAATTAGATATGTATTACATCAACATTGTAACATAAAATTAACATGAACTTCTAATAGTGGCACATAGTCAGTGTGTGTTTGTGTATGTATATATGCAGAATATAACAAAATAATACTTATATACACAGCTTATTCTGTAAATATGTAACATATTTCAACCTTTGGGGTTAACTGAGCCACTGGAACATTTTACCCCACAACCTTCATTTTGACAAAACTGTTTCACACAATGGTTTAGATCAACAATTGTGCAAAGTTGATGACGTTGTTTGCTAGCTCACACAACTTAAAATAACAGGTAATACTGAATAAAACATATCTATTTTAAACACTGATAACATTTGTAAAATGATGCACTCATCTGGCATGACAAAAGTCATATAGTTTGCTTTGGTTTGCATACAACTCTCTCCATGTGCTTGAGTCTAAGATGGGTTGACCAATGTGAACTTCGTTAATATGTGGTCACATAATAACATTTGTGTTTGGTTACCTGGATATTGTGGGAGGCTTATCTTCCCGCTTATTCTCAGATTGAGGAACAACAATGTGGATTCTGTCCTGGTCGTGAAACAACGGACCAGCTCTTTACTCTTGCAAGGATCCTGGAGGGGACCTGGGAGTATGCCCTTCCGGTCTACATGTGTTTTGTAGA
>JAODLL010000015.1:2382235-2394476 GCA_026546735.1 Forbesichthys agassizii
GGTAACACACACACACACAGGAGGAGGCATGGTAACACACACACACAGGAGCAGGCACGGTAACACACACACAGGAGCAGGCAAAGTATCACACACACACAAACAGGAGCAGGCACGGTAACACACACACAGGAGCAGGCACGGTAACACACACACACACAGGAGGAGGCATGGTAACACACACACACAGGAGCAGGCACGGTAACACACACACAGGAGGAGGCACGGTAACACACACACACAGGTGCAGGGAGCCTAGCCCCACACAGAGCAGTGGGGGGACAAAAAGGGGAAGGTCAGGATGGGAAGGTCAACGCCGTTCGTTGCGCGGCTACAGCTAGCAGCTAATGCCAGCTAGCAGCTAATGCGAGCTGCGAATCACTGCCGTGATAATATGGAGTTTTATTTGATTTTATTCTGAATATTTGCTGATATACATAACATATCTATATGATTTCTACACACACATACTGTCTCGTCCCCATGTTTATGTTTCTTTTACAGTAAATGTTTATGTTTTGAGTTATGTTTGTAAGATACAAATGTGTGTGGATTATGTGTGCTTTTATTCAAATGAAATGTGTGATTTCATGATAAATAGCGGCAAAATAACATGATATGATGACATGTTGTAGAGAAGCTACTGTACGGTACATTTTATATCCACAGCGATGTACAAACTTGGAAAATGGTAACCGGCAAGTGGAAGAAATCAAATCATTAGAGGTTTCCCTTATACCACAAACCACAGAATGCTACTTCAGTCATCAAGAAAAACATTACATATACGCACGCACACGCACACAGTTGTGAAGCTCCTGACAACAGGAAAAGCCTGAGGCCAATGCATCACCTGGGATTTCAGTCCTTGCCATCAGTCCCCACTGCCCCCCGTTCTCTCGTGGATCTTAGTGTGCTCTCTCACCTCTGCTCCACCCACTTCTCTCTCCACCCAGACTCTCACCATCGGTACCGTGTCACAGCCCCAGGTACGGCATATGGCATATGAATGAATGGCATGTGAATAGCATTCCAAATTAAGATCTCATTCTTCTACAAAGTGACACGCCGTACTGCGGCTTTAAAATGGTGTGTAAGTAGATTAACTAACTATTACTAGATTCAGTTACACTGTATATTACAGTATATTTCACAGGAGCTGGATAGCCTAGTGGTACTGGGTGGTCATCTCCTAGTTAGTGGAGTCCTGGATTCAATCCCTTTCCAAAATACACACTGAAGAATGGTGAACAGTATAATAATAATAATAATAATATTATCGTTAATATATTTTTTGGACTTTGTATAGATCAACAGTGCAGCCATAGTCTTCGGAACAGCAGTGCTCTGTTCTCGGAAGCCTTTCACTGTTATTTGAACAGCTGATCCAAACTGAAGAGCTGGCTTGACAGGATCTATCGGAGGAAATTAGAGAAGGCTCCTTGACTGTGACGCGTTGCAAGTCAGCTACTCCCTTCATTCCTCGCCCCCCCTCCCCCAAACACACACACACACACTGTAAACGGGCTCACTCTCAATAAGCTCTCCATTAGCTTTACGTTGAAAATATCATCCACGCGTTTTCATAGAAAGAGATATGTCCTGTGGTGAACTCTTGGTGAACTAAATTACGGTATGCGATATCACCTTACCCTTTACGCCAACACCAAATGCTTCCCTGTGGCCTTCACTAACATTTGTTTTGCTTTTTGGCAATACCATTCCCAAAGGTTTTCTATTGCTGTGCCTTTTCCCTTCTTAACACACAACCCCGTTTGTTGAAACATTCTGCAGCCATCAGAACGGTGAAAGCATGGTGTAATCTGAAGCCACACTCACTACTAAGAAGCAGTTACAAATACCTCCAGTGCAAGTATAACAGCCGTGAGCCTCCAGGCTCTGCTAATGCCTAACTGACTGGGGTAAACATTTACCTGTACAACTGAACCCACATTAATGACTTATCAGCACCTGCACACAGCCAGCCTGCAGTTCCTGACTTAACATGCTAATGAATTGTCCAGGTGTGTATGTGCACGTGCTCGCGTGAGCGTGCACGCAGCTTTGTAGCTCGCAGGAGGTACAACTAAGAGACCACCAACCGAACAACCAGCCAGGTGGTGCAGTCAAGGTAAATACAAGTTGGTCCAGCAACTGTTCTCCTCGAAGCGCTGAACTATAACTTCAGAGGCTTGGGTTTCCACTCGCGGCAACTGCAGCTGAAAGTTTCAGAGGGCTCGTTGGCAGAGCATCTTGAAATTAAGTGCTAACAACATGACTCTGCTTGGATTCCTTTGGTTGGTTTCTCGACTCAAGCTAAGTCAATGTAACTCAAAATATGCTAACTGGCATAATTTGTATGGAGAGAAGGGACACACCGTCACCTTGAACGTGAAACAAGCTCTGAGACTCTGGTGGACTCTCGACATATTCTCATTTCGCTGTTCCACTGTTGTGGGATGTCACGGCTATTAATTCTATATGGGCTTCATTAATCCACATTTTCCCATCCAGACCCCCCTGTCCTTAATCATCATTGCAGCGTTTGCCAGCGTGGCCTCTGGTGGCCAGATACATCCAGGGTCACAATGTGTTCCCCGCGCACAGGGAACACACACACACACAAGTCCAGATGACAAAACAGGTCATCCATCACAATCGCACAGTATCGGATGCTTTTCGTTGCGTTTCCTCTCACATGGGTGCGCTATAAAAAGTACGCTCACGTGCGGCCACCTTGCCAAAGTACACGCACAGGACTATAGACCAAAGTCATAACAGTTGTTCAAACTGCGGGGTTCACGCGGTGGCTGTCGGGCCAGCTACGGCGCTTCAGAGTAGCATAGGGTGGGTGGGTGGGTGGGTGGGGCAGGTGCTGAAGGTCGAACAGGAAGCAGGGAGAGACGTCAGACAGTAAAGTATTGCCAGTATTGCACGACACGGTGCCAGCTCTATAAGAACCCGCAGGAGTCCAGTCCATATGTTGCAACAGATTTCAGCTCTTTGCCGTTACTTTGAACACCAAATGGTTCCGATTCCCAGCAGCGTGGTATGCATAGGCGTAGATTCCAGGGGGGCTGCAGGGGATGCGTCCCCCCTCAATAACAAGTTTATTTGTTGTTGTCACCCCCCAAAAACATGAAAGAATAGGTTATGTCCAAAATGTTGATAAAATGTGTAGTAGTTTGAAGTCAGCTATTTAAGCCTAGATAATCCCAAAACACAGATGTTTTGAATATGCAGAAGGATTTCAACATGAGCATATGAGCTATTGAAGTCCATGGGTTAATACAATAATTCACATGCATATTTACTTCCTCCAAAGAAAAGAGGACAGAAAAGTAGGTTAAAACAGGCTAATGCTGAAAAATATGAAATAGTCCTAGTATGCCTACAGAGACATTGAGAAATGCATAATTTCATAACCCATTACTGCAATCGTTTTCATATAAAGTATTTTGAATTGTGCCAGGGTTCATGTATATCATTTTTTTCTTTCTATAAAAATACAGACGTTGCAGAAAAGGCACAAATTGTTCCATAAGAATTCACCAGAATCCATAAAACGAAGAGTTGGACCCCCTGCTTTATATGCCCCCCAAATTCCAACGAAATCTACGCCCATGGTGGTATGTGTTTACGGCAGGTGGTGGGGGAAGGGGTGTGGGCAACGCACACAATGGGGTGCAATTTGAGCTCGGTATCTGATAGAAATCTCTAGATGTTTACTTTAACTGTCCATCTTATCTGCTGTTGTTTGTGACTCAATCAGTGTGTGCGCGTGCACGTGTGTCTGTGTGTGTGTGTGTGTGTGTGCGTGCGTGCATGGTGTTTCTTCCCATTTGACATCATTAAAGACAGCAAGTAAGCACAAAGGTGGTGTTAATTTCAGCCGTTTTACATATTTAACGCTAAACTTCCGCAGGGTGTGCACAGGTGCATGGCAGTAAAAGAATACGCAAATCACAGTTCATCAAGGATTTACATAACGTCTACTAGCCTTTCATCTCATCGGAGGCTCTGTTTGTAGACAGAGACCCCTCCGCTCTATTGAATGGTGTTACTGAAGGAGTACCTACAGTGTATATAGGAATCCATGCATTCCAATCAGCTCACACTCTAGTAACCAGCTGCCAATCAAAATGTTTGATGAACCTCTCTAGGACCTCTGACCTCTTTCCACATGCTCCCGGCTCCGTTGCACACTATCTCTCTCACGCTCGCTCTCTCCCATACACACACACACACACACGCACACACGCACACACACACACACACACACGCACACACACACACACACACACACACACGCACACCTCAGTCCGTTCCAAGCGATACTGCCAGCCAGCAAAAACAAATCAGCCCACCATACTGTTCGCACTCCTATAAAAGCCATTTCGACACTAATGCAGATAGCGCATCGAGAGAGAAGGCGATTGGGGGAAGGAAATGGTCTGCCCGCATCACAGGACTGTAAGCACATACAATAACCACTGCCGAGCGCAGCCAAAAGCCCTTAGCATTGTGACAGAGCAGATGTTAAGAGTAATGACAGTGGAGATTACCCAATAATTGTGGATGCGTAAATCATTTTGGTTAGGAAGGGGGAAGGGAAGGGGGGGGGGTTAAAGAGAGAGAGAGGTGGGGAGGGGTGAAAAGGCTCCACTGGCAGACAGAACATTGGGATAGAGAGAAACATGTCCCGTGTGGTGTGGCGTGAGCAAGACGGAAGCTTCCAGAAAGCATCTCATGATTAGGATTAGGACCACAGAAAGACCATTGTTATTGTTTGATGGGGGGGGGTAATCGCTACGATGCTAGCCTGAGGCCACGGGCAGAAGCCATAAGGGCCCTCCATCCAACAATGTGATGACACTTCTCTTTAATATCCCTTAACAACTAGACCCCTCCTCATGTACCATAACACTATGCACACACACACACTATGTATTTCAGTCATACCCATGCTGCTAATGTCATATTACAGTGCAGAACAACCTTGGTGAGCATTACCTGAATTGAAATATTGATTTAGAGTCTTCATTGGGGACACAAGCCACCTTTACACCTGGACACACACACCACTCGGGAACACCCTGAGTTGGAGCCAACCAAAGCCTGCATACGGTGCAATGTGTGTGTATCGGTGTGTGTGTGTGTGTGTGTGTGTGTGTGTGTGTGTGTGTGCCTCTTGTTGCTTTGATTGTGTAATAAACTTTATTCAGTTAAGCGTGAATTATTGTTAATTGAACTAAAAAGTAATTTTCTTAATTGAAACGGAGGGCAGGGAGGATTGGGGGGGGGGGGGGTGCAGAGCAGATTAACGACTTAAGACTGCGCTTTCTCTCTAACCCTCTCATTCTGTGTCGTGGGAGTGTGGGTTGGTCAGCTCACTCGCCCGTGATAATTCCTATTTTTTCTAATGCAATTTCTTCCCCACCCGTGAAACAGCAAGAAATCTCTGACACTAGCATACTACTGTCAGCAAGTATACTACTGTCCAATGGCATCCATCGTGAGTGCGTTATATATACACACACAATCATTCTTTATAAGCATTTGCAGTAACAAAGCGGGGACCTCCGGTGCTGAGAAATGAATACAACCCGAAAGTGCCACAAACCCTGCAGTTCATCGAATGGCCACTTGAGGCAGGCTGCAAAAGGGAGTCAATCCCCTACAATGTTAAAATGTCTGACTTTACAGCAAAAATAAACATGTTTACAGCCTGGTTCAAAAAAACTGTTTTGGTCTCTATGGATAGTCTCCCCGTTCATGCCAACTGTACGTACGGGAGGTGAACTATTTTATGAATCATCTATAAAAAAATGGAGGGTTTGTCAATTTATGCATACTGTCTATGGCAGTAAAATCAAATCTTACGCACACATATAGATTATGGTGAATGGTGAATGAGTCTCTGGGCCCTATCCTATGCCATGCAGCGTAAAGCGAGATCGCAAATGTCTTCCAAGACACTTTTCAGACTGATGCAGTTGTCATTTTCATGTCCAGCGCCAAAGCTGTTTAAATAGCAAATGCACTTGCGCCCATTTGAGCACCGGTGGGTGTGTTGGTCTAAATGAGGTATGGTTTAGCACATTGCTGAAGCATTGCTGTCTTAAGGCAGTGGAAAGTGATTGCACGATTGGTCAGCAAAAACCTGGTCTAAAGTCAACATTATCACTCTGCTTGTTACACAGAGACGTGCAGAACTGCTCAAATATCCAAAGGATTCAAAATTGAAAGAGTACAATTTGAAATATTATTCGTTTGTAGCCTACATTAACATATTTTAGGGATCTAGTCATTTCCGGAAAATGGGGGGGGGTTGCGTGAGTGGCTGGTCAAAATTATGGCTGCTGGTTGCATACAATATATAGCACCATGCAATAAATAACAAGCAAAATAAATATACATTTAATCTGTAGTTTTTGCTTTGAGCACGGCTTGGATACAATGTAACTATTTTACTGGACCGATCCAAAATACAAAAGAGGGGGGTTTTCCAGTGGAGAGGTCTTCCATGTTCGGGGCTATGTAGTGTTTGTACAGTTGAGTGCAACCAAGGAATGTTGAGCGCTTTCAATTACATTTTATTCTCCAAATAAATGTATGGGGTGAAGAAAATGAAGTTGGATGGAGAACATTTTAGAAAACACGAGCACTGCTAATGCTGTTGAATGTAAAAAAACACGTTTAGAATAGACCACCATCAAAGCCAAGTGAGACATTTAATAGCCCAGAGATGCAACAGTACTGGGCAGTAGGCCTTTTCAACGTTTAGAAAGTTGAAACCATCCAAAACGATATATTTTTGATTTGTTCAAATAAATGGTATACCTTGTTATTAAACTTATTGTTAGCTAATTAAGGTTATCTGTCTATGTTTCAGTCAACTTCCGTATGTAAACCAGCTTTTCTACCTTGAAACCGGTGAAATTAAAGCATTGATCTGTTCTCACTGACCCAATAGTTAAATTAAAGAGTTGCTTAGCCACAACTGGAAAGCCTACAAGAAAACCTGAAGAGTCAATTAAAAAGTAGACCTTATACAAAAGTTCAGACCTTAAAACTAAAATAATAAATATAAAAACTTCATGTGAAATCTTAAAAATGTAAACTGGCAGTCTGTGTTACGTCATTACCTTAATAATATAAAGTAATGTGTCACTTTAGCTGTGTGTGTGCATGCACCACCCATATGTTCTGTGGCTCATCATGCCAGACTGGTTAGCCACCACTGGCCTAGATGGTCTGCTCCAGCTCTTTCACAAATCCGCCGGTGTAATAGCAATCCACATATGATGCAAGCGCGCATAGATTTTTAAAGGGAATGGGAGATGACACTCGGATTGGTTTATCATATGTTATGCCCAAAACACACCCATGAATAATGAAGCAGCAAGTAACTTCAACCCCATTTGAACCATGCGCCCAACGCACTGACCGTTAATCTGCCAGTAAAATAGCAAACGTGGATTTGGACATGCCTTAAATCCAATTTGCACCTTGTGATTTAGACCGTGCACTTAGATCGTTACAATAGGGCCCCCTGTCACTTAGTATAAATACAAGTGCTTGTATCAAAGTTACATTTGATTAGCTTCCTAGTTTCAAAAAGGCTTTTCAAAGATGCCACTTGGAATAAGTAAGAAACCTTTAACAGTGGGCTAAATTCCTTTAGAGTAATCTCTGCCTTAAACAACAAAACACTTTATTTTCTAAAGGATAAACTGAATTTCATAGCCAATGTGAAGTCCATTGATTCTATGTATAACTATTGGCTTTGTTTTACAGTACATACTGTACGATACTTCTTACATTTTTTATTTTTTTACAGTACGGATTTAATTGTATTCAGAAGTCACATTTAGGTTTCCACATAACAGTGTACAATAAATGAAGCAGGCCACACTATAATAACTACTGCAATCTGCATACCGCGGCTCTACCGCAAAGCTTCAGGAGACAGTTGCATTCCTGTTAAAACGTGGTATTACCAGAGCAAAGGATTCTGGTATCCAGCCCAGCCAAATATTATCTCATGGAGAACAATATCACCCCCCATGCCGCTGCTATTGGCCGAGAGGGTGGATGTGATGTATATTGACTTTTCATTATGGTCTTGCTGACTCAACTAACAGAAGAACCAAACTACATCCAGGTGCTGAAAACACAGGAACATTTAATGCTAAAATAATACATTAGTAAAAAATCTTGTTAACGTTATTATTTAGTTAATTCATAATTACATTTAACAGTTATACCAAATCATGGAGAAATCCATTTAATAAACAAACAAAACAAAAAGACCAACATTCTTTTCGCATTAACATTCCTGCAAATAATTAGTAGATAAACGAGGCCTGAACGTTGGCACACAATAACTGTGTCCTCCATTAAAAAAATTCAGATCAGCTCTGTCTGTACTGTGACCCCTGCAGTAACACACAACCTTTACAGATGACAATACCGGCCACCCAGAGCACCCAATCCATCTCTTCCACACAGCGCTCCTCGGCCATCTCACACCTTGTCATAAAAGCGATCGCGGTTGGGGGGATGAAGCAGGCTGTGAATGTGTGTGTGTGTGGGGGAGGGAAGGGGGGGGGACGCATTACCGTCGTTCTGGACCCGTGTCTTCCCGGGGCGGGTAATTACGTCTGTCATGTCGTGAATAGGGAGGGACATTATCGCTGTGATCCGCTGTACAACCAACCCTCCACCCCTCACACACACACACACACACACACTGAGCAGACATTAGGGCCCCTCTGAATGATTTAAGGGGACCGTTAATAATGCAGGGTCTCCTAGAGCTAATTAGGTAAGTAGCGGAGGGCGCCGGCTGTGACATCTCAGCTCACTGATACCAACTGTGAAGGAATGAGTCGGCACACACACGCAGACCCACAGATACACACAGACTCACACACACACACACAAGCACACGCATACATACAGACTCACGCACACACACACACACACACACACACACACACACACACACACAAACTCACTCTCTCTCACACACACACATAGTTTGAGTCAAGGTATATGTTTCACTATTCCCCCCCAGTAACAGCCTTGATTATTTTCAGCGAGGTCGGATTAATTTCACGCTGCCCGCTTGGTTCCGTTATCGATCGCAGGAATACAAATGGAGACGTCTGCTCGGTAGATCTTTTGTTACACCGGTGTACATTAGACATTGTTGTTCAGTTAGGGCGACATGGCCGGTCTGGTGAGGCGCATTCAGACCCTCTGCATCAGAGAAGTGAAAAGGTATCGGCGATCTGTGGGCTCCAGGAAAATCAATGGAAAAGTGATTCATCCCAAGAGAAGGGATGAAAAGAGAGAAGACCTTGTGCTCAGATTATGTCTCTCCCTCTCTCTCCCTCCCCCTCTCTCCCTCTCCCTTAGCCTGGCGCCATAGCTGTCAGGTCCGTGAGTGCAGTGTCAGGGTGATTAGAGAGCAGGCGGCCCAGACAGATCAGAGGAGACCTCCAGAGAGCCAGCGCCACAACAAGACTCAGCCCGGGGTCAAGCCTCCCCTGTCAGCCTCCTCTTGCCGGCAAGATGGGCCTCCTCAGCGCCTGACAAAGGCCAGCCGTGGTCCATCTCCGTCGATGCTGCGCGGCTCCTTTACATTTGCGCTGCGAGGCTCGACGAGCTCATAAATTATGTTTTACATTATCGTACAGCGCGTTCTATTTAACGTTGGTGAAGAGACAATCGGAACGGATGCATTGAACATTGAAAAACAAATTCATGAGCTCATAATCTTTTTTGTATTTGTATATCTAATATATCTCTATATAAAGTATTTTATTTCGTATTTATGTATTTATAAAATGTACAGTACATATGATGTTAATAGCGTTTATGCATGCTTCCTTATACTGTGTATTTGTATGTTTATATATTGTGTTGTGAGTGACAAACCAATAGAAAATAAAATATTGAATGCACCTGTAAATGTTTGTTTCTGTCGCAATGCAAAACAATTGTTGTGCAACTCTGTGTGTGTCAGTGTGTGTGTGTGTGTGTGTGTGCGTGTGCGCGTGTGTCTGTGTATGTTACGGACTGGGTAGGGGTAAGGGGCGGGGGTCTACATTTCTTAGCTCCCCTGTAGCACACTAATTTGTTGACAGATCGCTCATTATCTTGACGCGACCTTTCAACGCTGTCTGCTGTTTCACGGCCTCATCTTTTCTCTTCACGCGACCCCCACCATTGTCTCTTCTCCTCCCCCCCCCCCCCCCCCACATCAACCCCACCCACCAACCCACTTGATAGCATGCAGGATAGCGGCGCTCTGCTTGACTTTACCTGTATGCGTCTCCGTAGCTCCAGGGTCGACGGTATCTAATCACAGTCCCCGCCAGGTAAGTGGAGGCAGTCTCCCAGACAGGATGGCACCGCCAGGAATTCCTCCGCTGTTGTGCTGTAGAGGCAGCAGGACAATGCAAGCAGTGTGATGAATACACTTGTTGTTTTTGTGACTAAATATAGAGTTGCGCTTCATAAATCAGACGGTATATGACGATGTAGGACGCACCACAGCATAGGCAAACTGTTACACTAATCATAGCACTTGAGACAGACAACGTTCCATTGTACCACTGCCTCCCAAAAGGACAGGACACCCCCCTTTTCCCCCAAACCAGTGGGTCCTGGGATGAGTTTCAGGGGTCACACGGTTAACATTTTAATATATATATATAAATATTTCTATTTTTTGTTTATGTTTAAAAATAAAGATGTCTTTTTTTGTATCTAGTGGGTATATTGCATGCGCATAAATATTTAATGGTGGACATACTGTAGTTGTCTACCGTAACCATATACTATATATTTATGTTATGATGTGTTTTTGGTGGATGTGTGGCTCAAAATGACAATGTAATAGTTAATGTTACACAATAATAAAAGCAAAGGGCTGTCTGTCACCAAGACCACAGCGCGGAGGGAGGGCTTACAGAATAATAAATGTTGTAACAGAGACTCCATATTATTCCATCAAAACATACACAAACAGCGCTGCGTTAATCCCTATTCACTAATGCTGTGGTGTTCCTCTGCAGACCTTTTGAAGTGAGCTGACCTCGCCCTCACCTCACCACACATGAAAGCTGCCGGGTGTGGGGGAAGTGGGGGGGAAGGGAGGTTGGGGGGAGAAGAAGCTAGACCCCTCCCAGGGGAAGGAAAAGTGGAGGAGTGGGAAGAGGAGGAGGAGGCTATCACTCTCAACAAAGCCTTCTTATCCTCCAGATATCAAAGCGCTGCAAACATGAGGTATCATCACAGTGTCGTCAATGACTCAGTGTGGTGGGGGGCATACGTGTAATCCACAATTCAAACCACTAATACTTCACCAGGAAAGACATTAAGAAAAATGATTGTGTTACTGTATGTAAGCACTTAGGGTACATGGCATGGAGGGTGAAAGATGGCTCTGATACCATACAAAAACACCGGCGTTCATTTGTCGGCATCTTCACAGAAAATTGGTTAAAGTAAATCAATGTGCATTCCTTGGTTTGTGTCTGGAAATACCTCTGTGGATCAAACTAACAAAAACACATGCCCTTGGCTGACTCACATTCCTGCCTGCCCCTCCCCTCTGCCCAGCCAATTAGCCCATGCCGTTCTTTACCTCTCTCCTGCAACCGCCCACACGTTTGTGCACAGCTAGTAAGTCAATCAGGGTCCTTACTTTGAGGGAGGACACGTTAAAAGGTGAAGTCGGCTATTGCAAGCTAATTGAAAGCGAGTACACGTCAAATTCATCAAACACCGCTCTGTAGGTAGAAACATAAACAAAAAGTGGCGAACGCCGCTCACAACAACAATGCCGCTTGGCTTCGCGATGCGTTTCATTGTGTGGGGCCAATGACTAACCCTGCCTTTATGCTGTATGGACGATGTATGTAACTAACGGAAAGTCAGCAAAAGCACTGCCCATCTTTTCTGGGACACATCAAGACTACTGCAGGTGGCGATGCAAAGAGATGGGTTATCACTAGGGGTGGGAATCACCAGAGACCCCACCGTACGATATTATCACGATACTTATGCCACAATGCGATGCTATTGCGATTTGTTTATATTGCAATATTCTGCGATATTTGGCAATTTATAACTTTTTCCAACTTCAAATGATGTTCATCTCACATAAATTGCATTGCTGCAAAATGTGATTGTCTAAAGAACAAGTATTATATAATATATATAT
>JAODLL010000015.1:2401420-2434605 GCA_026546735.1 Forbesichthys agassizii
TTTGCGCCCCCCCCCCCCCCCCCCCATCAGCATCATGTGTGTGTGATGTGTGATGTGATTATGTTATCCAGTTATGTCTTCCACGCATTCCTGCACTACACTGACTTGTTGGAGTCTGCCCTAGTCACCACCCCTCCATACCTCCCCTTCCCCAAACACACACACACACACACACACACACACATACAACCAAACTTTTTTTTTTCTTTAAGATATCTATTTGTGGAAGTCATGGTCTGCTGGTGTTTAGGATTCTCACAAGGCCCATACGACTGTCCCCATCCACCACCACCCCCCCCACCCCCCCCACACACACACACGCACACACACGCACACACACACTAAAGAAGCTCAAATTCACTGCAGCTGCATTTGTCGTCACCATGGAGATCGTGTTTATTACTTATTCATCCTCCCCTTCATCTTAATCAAATCTCTCCCTCTCTCCCTCTCCCTCTCTCTCTCTTACACACACCCACACACACACACGCACACACAAGGACATGGCTGTGTTTTCATCATCTTATAGCACCCATCAAATTAGATCCCTATAACCCATATGTCCACACACACACACAAACACCAACTCACACACACACATATACATACCACACACCACCCACCCACACAAACACAGAGGCGCGCACACACACACACACAGTCAAGTTTCCGATACCAATTGCCGATTGCAAGTCTGCAAAATACCGATACCAATATTATACTTTTTAGATATATTAATAATAAATAATGAATCAAAACATTTTTACTCACTGTGAGCTCATTTTTCACTCCACCTGCAAGTCCTGCACCTATGTTTATCAGCGCAATCATGACTAATAGATGTTTTGTTAAGTATAAGTTATCTCACAAATCATAAAATATGAAACATAAGATGCATTTCTTTGATAAACTATTTTACAAAAATAATTTAAACATTGAATATATAATTTAGAAGTGCCCACAAGTGTTAGCAATATTGATAAAAGTAGGGGGACTCCATATATTATTAAAATATTAACATGATGACAAGCTCTCTGCTTTTGTCACGGGACTTTTGTCTGTCTGGGACAGATTAATCTAGTTAGCGTAAACAGGTTATATTTTTTACAATAATATTTATTGTTTTTATACTAGGGATGTGCGCAATTAGTCGGGACAACTCTAAACATGGCAAATTTTGATAATGCCACTTGCTCCGCTTGCAGAAGACGACTCTGTGTCAAAATTTGCAGCGTCATTGTCCAAACGAAACAGATATCAATCTAGATTCACACAACCTCTGCTTTCGATTTAACCGTACAGTACAACTGCATTTAATATTGTTAAAAATGTCAAAACTCGTTTGTTCACCTTTGTTTAAGTTACGCTAAATAGCATTTTGCTAGGTTAAACTAGCTATGGTATGTAAATGCACTAAGCTTTTCAGCACAGCCAATGCAGCATACAAATATAGTCATAAAGAATAAATATAAAGTGAGAGTTTCATAACACTTTCCTCCCGTTGCCTGTGAATAACAGAGCTGTATTGCCACGCCACTGTTGTACTGTAGGCTGATGTAACTGTAAAATGAGGACAAAATGGAAAGCTAAAATGTGATCTCCACCCACTGAACACTGCCGATCGACAAGTGCAGGTATGGAGAGACCTGCAACTGTACACACGCTGACAATGTTTAGCCTGGTTTAATACAATTTGGAGGTTTTATTGAGTGTTTTGGTATTTTTAGACGAATTGACTAATCTTAATTGAAATTGTTGTTTAACCGACAGGGAAATTAGTCGCTAGGAACATCCTTTATGTATACAGTATATGTATAATAAAGTGATTTTGATGAAAAACATCAAGATTTTAAGCTTATATTTGCTTAAGTTTGCCGCCGAACGAGTGCCGCCATCTTGGTATGTCGATGACAGTCACAAACCTGAAGGTTTGTCAAATATGTCATTTTTTACAGCCTCCTCTTTACATTAATTTAAAGAAAGCTTGTCTTTCTATCCAGCCATTTAATTGACAACAAAGATCGGTTTTCCATATCGTCCATTACAAAGAAAAATTGGACTACCATCGTTTCGTATTTTGAGTGGAAATCAGACGATTCCGATCTATCAGTGCATCCCTATTCCTGACCAAACATTCAATTGGTTTAATTCCACTGAGTTACTTATGATCAGGATTCTGTTAGTATGAACGTTTAGATCTGCTATGATGTTATTCAAAAATAATGTGTTTGCTTTACTTTGTATGACCTATGAAACTAAACTTTACAGAATGTCGCTTGGGATAAAAGCACACAAAAAAGAAAGTGAAGGTGAAAAATAAAATATATTAGAAAGTTTAGTGCCTATTTAGTGCCTTTATAAAGCACAGGGCGCAAACTGCATTGCATTAAGGGCGTGTGCAAATTCACTTTTGTTATTTGAATGGTAAACAGTTGTACTTACTCTCTTCATTATTAATGTGCGTTTTTACCTCAGAATGTTATCCCATCCTGTAAAAAAGATCCAGGTGCGTTTGCACCATTGGTATTACATTGGCTGGCTTGTGTGTGTGTGTGTGCACGTGCACATGTGTGTTGGAAAAGGTGGGCATCAGTGAAAGATGATCCTATACTCCAAGGCAGGTTTCTCCACAAGAGGTAGAATCTGTTATGCAACATGTGAGCAGCTTGCTAATCTAGACAAGCAGCCTGCCTCTCCTGGCCATGTCTCCTTTCCCACACACGCACACAAACACCCACGCACCCACCTCCTGGCCATCTTTCAGCCATGCATGGCTTCATACCCAGGTGGCCTTAATGGGTTTAAGAGCAGCCGGAGATACTCCTGTTGCCCACGACTGACCAGACCTGAAGCCGCCCGTCTCCTGCGGCCACATGTGACTGCAAAGCAAGACGCATGACAGGTCAAGAAGCCCCACTGGTGGACCAGACCTGGTGAACCAGACCTCATGCTACACAGCCTGTGAACATACTGGACGCTGTGTGCAATGGTAAATGGAATGCATTTATATAGCGTTTTTATCTACAGCGCTATACATTATTTGCCTCACATTCACCCACTCACACACACATTTATGTCAGCCATGCAAGGAGACACCTGACAGCAGTTAGGGTTAGGTGTCTTGCTCAAGGACGGCTCGACGCTTGGTTATCGGGGTTCGAACCAGCGAGTTCTTTTGCTTGGGACAGAAAAGAAAACAAACACTCAAACATCACAAGGCTTCATTATGGGAGAAAGGAGGAAAGAACGAGCTGGTCAGGGAGCACCTACCGTGCCAGAATAGCTTTTGACCTGGGCTGCTGTCAAGTACAGGAAAACGCCGATACCATTAATCCAACACAATGCGGCTTGCGTGCGATGACTAGTAGTGTCTGACAACACACATTCAGCTATCATATTTACTTATTGCAAGTCCATTTGGATGAACGCACTTGATAAATACTGTCAATGTACAAAGAAAACGATACTAGATTACTAGGTGAGGTCTTTCAACACATTTTCTCCCAAACATCCGTCTTCACCCCTCTCTCTCCCACCCTCCCTGGATTTTGGGTGTCTGTGTTTACAGTACACATCTTCTGGGGATCTAGAGCCGGAAAGGCTGGTACACAGCGCTGGCTAACTGCGTCAGTACCTGCCTACTTGACAAGCGAGGTATTTTGATTGACATGCACGACAGCAACCAACTACGTAACTCAATGACCAAGCGGGATGTTAAACTTACAATGAGGAAAACAACTAGTGTCGTATCAGAAATTACGGATACATACTTGTGAGTGATAATGCTAGCAGCCAATGGAAAACATCATTATTACTTCCACAGCGAGTCCTGTGTCGAGCTTACAGGTGTATATGTATCAGACGTTCAGCACAGAGTTGCTTTTGAGACATATTGCTAATAGACGGAAGAGGCTAGAGGCAGAAGAGGCTAGGAGACTAGCAGTCAGGTGTCTCTTCCCACTTACCTAGCTCAGTGCCGTATTTCTCAGGTGTCTCTCCATCTCTAAGATAGCTCTCTGTAGCATTATTCATGTGTCTCTCCATCTGTAAGCCAGCTCTGTAGTATTACTCAGGCGTCTCTCCATCTGTAAGCTAGCTCTGTAGCATTACTCAGGTGTCTCTCCATCTATAAACTAGCTCTCTCTAAGCAGCATTACAGTGTCTCTCCATCTGTAAGCTAGCTCTGTGGCATTACACAGGTGTCTCTCTGTCTCTAAGCTAGCTCTGTAGCATTACCTAGGTGTCTCTTCCATCTTTAAACTAGCTCTCACTAAGCAGCATTACTCAGTTGTCTCTCCGTCTCTAAGATAGCTCTCTGTAGCATTACTCAGGTGTCTCTAAGATTGCTCTCTCTAAGCAGCATTACAGTGTCTCTCTGTCTCTAAGCTAGCTCTCTCTAAGCAGCATTACTCAGTTGTCTCTCCGTCTCTAAGATAGCTCTGTAGCATTACGCAGGTGTCTCCCTATATCTAAGCTAGCTCTCTCTAAGCAACATTACTCAGGTGTCTCTTCGACTCTAGGCTAGCTCTCGTTAGTATTACCCAAGTGTATTTCCAACGCTAAGATAGCTCTCTCTAAGCAGCATTACAGTGTCTCTCTGTCTGTAAGCTAGCTCTCTCTAAGCAGCATTACAGTGTCTCTCTGTCTCTAAGCTAGCTCTCTCGAAGCAGCATTACAGTGTCTCCCTGTATCTAAGCTAGCTCTCTCTAAGCAGCATTACTCAGCTCCCTGGCATATGCTAACAGATCGACTCCCAGCTGAGTGCCTCAGCCTCCCACAGATCTGTAACCAACACACATACTTGTGCGCACACAAAAGCACTTGTCTCCCACATTCAAAGTATGCAGCCGTTGGGTTTCCATACAAGAAAGAAGCTATAGGAGACTTGTGCTCTCCTCTATAATTCCCTAGGCTCACACGTACACAGCAAATTAAACTACTGGTGCCATCTAAGTAGAGCGAGGCCTGACCTTGTTTTCACTCACTTCATTTTGAGAGGAAAAAACATTCAATGTTCAGCTAATTAATCAGTTGAAATCATAGTTATGCAATCCTACACATCTTTCCAAATAGCATAACAAAAACTAAAGTCTCTATTGTTGCATTATACTGTATAGTTAAAATGTACAGTGTAAGAAATTACAAAGTATAGTAGTCTAGTAATGTAGTTGCCAAATTCCAGTAACACAGCGTCTTATCAGAAATCATTTCTGCTTGTTTAATTTGCAAGTCAATAGAATTTTGACCCATTTCGCCCCCAACTTTGTAAATACTTTTAAGTGCTTTCTGGTTCTTTGAGGGTCCAACACCTTGCCGAATTTGCAACCGGAACTCAAACAGATTCACAACAAGCACTTTTATAATGACACAATGTTTAAGAAAACAACACAACAGCTCTTAGAACAAGCTATTTTGTGGTGGTTTGGTTCCATAATCACAAACAATTGGTTCCAGATTGAGGCAGGCTTCTGTTGTCCCCAGGGGTGTGCTTTAAATATATCAGCACAGGGGAACAAAAAAAACTGTGGAAATGGTGAGAAAGTCAATGGGTGATATAGAATGGAATTTATGCATAAATAGTGTGGGAATACTGTAATGAGAATAGACAGACAGACAGACAGACAGACAGACAGACAGACAGACAGTAGATAGATAGATAGATAGATAGATAGATAGATAGATAGATGGGATCTGCAGAGAGCCCACTACGTCTATTTGTTATTTGTATTTGTATAAAAGTGAAAATTAGCGTAGCGATCCTGGACAATGGGGTAAAGGTTGGGATGTGTCATGACAAAAGTGTACACCCGCAGACAACTGATTGCCATATGTGGGAGGGCTTGCAACTCGCCTACAGCTGTATCGCACGATGGCACCAGATATGGGCTATGTCTACAGCTGTTCTTATATGGATGTATATGGATCTTCATGTCACGTCAGTAAAGCAAGTGGAGCACAAACATACACTGGCCTCCGCGCTCACTGTACACCAGCTATTTGCAACGGGGTTCTCTCTTTTCTTCCCGAAGACGATCCTGAATATAAGACGACACTCGCCTTTTTTAAGAATCAATTTTGTGAAAACACTTTTTGAAGACCAAATTTATTGAATAAAGAAAATAATTTATTTGTAAAAAATGTATTATACTAAAAATACATTAAATAAAACTTGCTGTACCGTTTTTGAACATTCTTCTACACCATCCGGCTAGCTTTGAAATCGGTGGTTACATTTAGCTCTTTGGCGATTTACAATGCCTTAAATTGAATAACCGCTAAATGGGCATTCCTTCGTTCTGTTTTTCAGTCATGTATTTACACACTCCCCTGTCAATCTCTTGGAAGCAGCTGCTTTTGGGAACACGGTAAGACTGTTTGCATTTATAAATTGGTCTTTTTGCACTCTCCATCTTTTGAACAATGCATTCAGTGACACCATATTTCATGGCTGCTTGAGAGTTGTCTTGAGTCTGCTTGAGAGTTGTTTGATGCTAATTTTAAAATTTGCATCGAAACTCTTACTCAGTTGTTTAACTTGACCTACTTTTGAGTCGCTTTGTTCAAGACGATCACTGTATCTATCCATATTTCATTCATCTGTATGCTAGTAGCGAGAGACGGTGGATGAGTTCATAAACTCTATCTTACAAGTATTGTAATGTACGCCGATTGTCTAGACACCAAATATAAGACGACGTGACTTTTTAAGACTCATTTAAAAAAAAAAAAACACCGTCTTATATTCGAACCAATACGGTAGTTCAAATAAATATTTGGAATAACGTATTGTCTCCATCCCAGATAGATAGATAGATAGATAGATAGATAGATAGATAGAATATTTTCTCTCCCAATAGTTTCACTTAGGGCTGGACAATAATTCAATATCAATATATACCACAACATAATTTTTTTAAATAACAGTGATATGCTTTTTTAACTTATATCCGGTATTTCGATAAGCTTAATGATGGGTGCAGAAGGAATTATATCGTATCGACCGAAATATAGAAATATTTCGTGATATACATTTTGCCCGTATCTTCCAGGCCTAGTTTCACTCCATGTTTCTTCTCAAGTGAGCGCTTCATTCTCAAGAGGACCTAGCAACAGGACCTGTCAAGTGGTTGGCAAGGGCCCAGCTCTCTTTAACACTATTGCTCACACACACACGTGCGCGCACACACACACACACACATAGTCCTCATCTTAGGCGATTACATGGCCTTTCAAACTCATTTACACACACAAGCAGTCATGCAGAAATCTAATTTGTCCCAACTCACACACACCCATACATGGCCACACACACACACACACACACACACACACACAAATCCAGTGTCGGAACAAGAGAGGAGGAATGGCACAGGAACACAGGGAAAACATATGTCAACACCTCACAAGGCACAGCATTTATGCACACACACACACACACACACACACACACCCCAACATGTCAGCCATGTCCAATTTACAAGGCCAATAACTGACCACAATAATGTGACAAGACAGCCATAAAACCACCATGTACTTTCCTACAATATAATATCGTGCTACGTTCACAAGTACTGCAACACAGTTAACTTTTTGCTTTATAAAACCCTTCCTATTTCAAATCTAGTTACTGTGAAACCCACTCAGATATCACAAGCACTGCCTCTACGATTTGCGTCAATTCTCCTTTCAATCCATTCAAAACCAATCCGTGTCCATGGTACTTTATTTTGCCCTGACAATGTGTTGGAATGGTCGCCTGCTAACGATTTTATTGACAACTATTGCCCTACCTGTACGTTTTCAAATGAGAGTTCCCAGACTAATATTGAGCCTGCAATATCAGAAAGACACTCAACAACTATATAGAGAAAAAGCACTGGAAATAGGAAGTGTTTTTCTTTTGCCAATAACCCCCCCCCCCTTCCCGCTTCAAACCCTGTCACATCTCCACTGTACAGCTATTCCATTAGATGGGACGATACTGTACCTGTTGGGTTGGCTAATGACTAATTATTTCAGCTGTAGTTTGTGTGTGCGTGCGTGCGTGCGTGTGTGTGTGTGTGCGTGGGTGTGCACAAATGCGTGAGAGGCCAACAGATGCAAATGGCAGAAAGACACACGATCACACCCGGCAGGAAGAAGGCTGTTGTCTACAGACCAACCAAGCAGGTCGCTTAGGGAATGAAGACAAACTACCTCCGCCATGTATGGATGACAGCATACGTGTGTGTGTGTGTGTGTGGGTGGGTGCGCGCGCGTGTGTGTGTGTGTGTGTGTGTGTGTGCGTGTGTATCTCATAGCAGGATATATATGATAGCATGCAGACAGGCAGAGACAGACTGGACAGACATAGTGGCAGTTCTGCAGTCGCAGTGCTGTGCAGACGGTTCCTCCTCGGGCCATATGACACCTCTTCCTGTTTGGACAGGAAGTGGTCCCAGAGGACACACACACACGCACACGGACAGCTGGGGAAGGGACATAGCGAGCTCCCTATCCTCCCTCTTCTCATCTCTAATTCCTAGTTCTCTCTCTCTCTCTCTCTCTCTCTCTCTCTCTCCGACACTCACAAACATGCTCGCCATGCTATAAAATGGCCCCCGCGGTCACATGAAGCGCCCGATTTCAGCTGTGAGGACGACAGACGAAGCATCTGCGTGCGAGCAAGCGCGTGCACGCGCGCGAGCATCTTTGTCCGCGTGTTAGTCGGTGCGCTGAGAAAACAACATCCTTATCATCTGCGTGACCCTATTTGCATGAAGGCCGCGCCAGAGAGATTGAAAAACCTGGCGAAACAAAGCGAAGGAAGGAAAACAGCTGTATGGCTGAGGATGACGATGTCAACTCTCACAAACCGCGGAGACAAAGAGGAAGGTGACCAAGGACGCATGGCACCGTCCTTGCTCGGAGCGACAGAAGCAATCCCCTTTCGCATTCTTTATTTACGGAATGCTAATTAAATGTTAACATGCGTCTTGAATACTAGGTTGGCCAAAGGAAATACTCGTAGCTTAACAAGGACAGTGTATACACTTGTTTGGATACACTGTTCTGAATGTATTTGAACTCTGTGACTAAAAGTATGGCTTGCCAAATTAACTGGAACCAAGCCAATGAATAATGGTAGGAAACAAACTATTTTACCTCAGGATTAGGTCACTTCAAAATAACTGCAGCTGAGAACCCTGCTAAAAAGAATCAAGCATGGCTGGTCACCAACATAAGGCAGGTTTTGCATGCTGGAACCAGCATGGTACCCCGGCATCCCATGCTGTTTTCTGATGTACCAGCATCCATGCTGGTTGCTGGTGTGCTGGTATACCAGCTAGACCAACACTACTCTAGCACTAACCAGTATGAACCAGCCTGGACCAGCATGGAATTCATGCTGGTTTATGCTGGATTTTTTGCAGGGAAGACTACAAAAGAGTTGAACTATCCAAGATGCACGTCAATCCCACCCTAAACACTGCACAAAACCTAGTGTCAGCAAGCTTTGGTGCAATTATACCGTAGCTTTGGGCCTGTAGCATAGCATACTGTAGCATTTTAGCCTGACCACAATGTGTGTGGTCAGGGCGGCAACATTGAATGCATTAGCCCCATGTTAGCTGACCATGCTATTAATGTCTGTTCTAACATGAGTAAACACACAAGGAGGCTAAGTGGAATATCATAGCTGGCCAGGCTATTTAAGCTAGCATGGATACACTAGACAGGACTAGCTCAGGCGCCATTAGGAGTAGGCCCTGTTCACCCGCTAATGTCTTTAGCTACGCTAGTGCGGCTAGTGCAGAGAATACGCGCACATGCTTTCATGATACACTGAAAAGAAAACCAGAAAAATAAATAAGTAAATAAATAAATAAATATAAACAGCTGTTCTATACTCTTACACATCAATCAGGCTACACAGACACACATACATAAGATATATACAATTATACTCACAAATACATTCAGCTGGCCTGGCCTACTGCCTTGTGCGTGAGCGCATGTGTGTGCGTGTGTGTGTGTGTGTGTGCATGTGGATGCTGAGGTCTGCACCCACCCATCTGCTCCTGTGTGTATAAGTGTGTAATCTGCCTCAGACAGGCTACAGTGCTTAGAGGGACCAAACTGCAAACACTGCACTGGGATGGGACACCTGCCACCAGGCTAAGACCAGAGCTTTGACACACACACACGCACGCACACGCACGCACACACAGATGGAGACGGCCTCTGTTGCCATGGTCGACGCAATCCATGCACACTCGCTCAAGCAATCTGACACTGGTGTCAGGTGTTCCTATGCTGTACATAGCAGAGCATTGGCTGGTGTCACTTGTAAACTCTCCTTTCATCTGAGCTGTAGTCTATTCTGGCTGACACTACATTTGCTGACTTACTGCCCCATCTCCTTTGTCATCATTGCTAATTGGCTGCTGCTAATTACCCAGAGGGGAGGGGGAACGAAATAAATAAAAATAAAAATAAATACATGAATAAATAAATAAATAAATAAACGTAAACTTGTTCATAACGATCCTGTTGAGGAGTGAAGGAAAAAAAATACAGTACTTATCATCGACTTGAAGTCTAGCTTTGAGCATCTGTTGTCGGAGTGTCATGTCTGAATATAGCAAATGCCCAAGCACGAGGTGGCTGCGTTCTAAACGCCCAATGCTCAAAGGAGTGTCTGTCGTGCTTCGGCTCAGCGTGCCAAAACGGAGCTGGCTAGCAGCTCCCTATAGGCGAACAGATGGTCATTACTATCATTTATAACTTATTAGGGCCTATAATCCTACCTGCGTCAAACACGCCCCAACCCTTAGGCAGGTTTGCATAGCTTTCCTTTTTTTAGTCTTTATTCACTTAATTTACAACAGTCTCCTGGGCCAGATAAGTCCTCATCATGACTTATTTTTTCCTGTCTGTCTCTCTCTCTCTGTTATTTGCTCTCTCTCTCTCTCTCACACTCTCACTCTCTCTTACGCTCTCTGTTATATTCTCTATATCTCTCTATCTCTCTCTCTCTTGTTATTTTCTCTCTCTCACTCTTATTTTCTCTCTCTCTCTCTCTCTTTGCATCAGCTCACCGTGTGGCTGTCACATATGTGCAGCGATGATACAGTATAAGGTTACTTCCCTTTAAATCAACATTCAACAGATTGGCCCTCAATAGTGCTGAACTGGAAGCCCGCATTCCTGGACGGCAACGCAAACACAACATGCGGTTTATGTTAATTTCCACCAACTGTAAAGCAATCATTACAGAATGAGGTTTATTTTCCTGACATTATACTGTATCACTATCATGCATAGCTTAAATACCATTCATTTTAAATAGGCTACTGCATCCTCATACCTACCATGACCGTCGTCATGGTAGTTACAAGTTTATTATCAGGATGTATTTTACTGTTTTGCCTAAAAGAACCAACAGGAACTGAAGTTTAGCATATTAGCATGCACAGTGGCACACATCCAGCTAGCTACAATAGCCTCTAGGCAAAGAGCACCAAGAGCTATGTTCATAAAAGTGTCAAAACAAACGTGTTCACCTAAAGCATACAAAATGTTGCTGTTTGACTCCTTAAGGCTTGAACAACACACCAGACAATAAAGTATCTGAAATCTGCTGAGCCTAATCTGAAAAATATGATAATTTGTGTGATGATACGTAAAACACGAAAACAGCAATAAAAAACTCTTTGTCTTGTTATGATTCCACCAGAGTCCGAATAGGCAAAAGACTGACTGCTATGTATGACACAGTATGCCTCAGCTCAGTAACATTTGCACACGTTCATCTCTTTGCTATTCAAATGTCAAAAACAGGAATACCGCTATGCCTTTATCAAAAGCATATGCAAAGCTACAGTACACTTCTAACTGAAACGCTGGCGGTCAACAGAGCCATACAAGTCCCACTTTTATTAGTCTCTCAGTCTGGCTCTACAGAGGCAATCATCAGTGATGCTTCACATTCACCACCCAAGCAGGTGTGGGCATTGACGTTTTTTCGGTAAACAGGCTGCATCTGTCATGTGGCAAAGCAGAAATAGCTCCAATCAATGTCCCTCACGGACACACACACACACACACACACACACACACGGCAGGCAGGCACCACTGGGGTCCCAGAAGACCGAATTTGTGGAACAATCATAGTAAAGCGCCATGGCAAGCAGCGAGCAAGATCGATCAAGTCAAATAGAAAACCAATACGGAATGCTCTAGAGCTCCAGTGGGACAGCATTGCCACATACTGTAGCAGACACTTATAAAATAGTTGTTGTTTTGGTATAAAGGTCAAAAGGATGCAGAGCTCCCTGACTTCATGTCACCGCTGCTATCTGACCGTGGCCATTTTGCGGAAACGCTTTCACTGTGGCCATTTTGTGTCGCTCAACTTGAAGATACTCGATTTGCAGTATAGGGATGCCAAAATGGTGCGAGAGAATGAATCCTTGAGTCCTTTTTCTGAGCAGTTGGTCTGGATGAGAATTATAGTAATGTGTTTAGGAAAACAAACAGACAAACAGTGTGTGTGTGTGTGTGTGTGTGTGTGTGTGTGTGTGTTAGACACAGAGAGATATAGAGTGAGAAAGACAGAGGGATGGAGGATGTCAGAGCAGGTTGTGTGTTCCTGAAGTAGCAGAGATGAGAGAAGGAGCAGGAAGCTGCTTTCCTGCAGACAGATGGACTGCCATGTTGTAGATGCGTGTCTGTGCGTGTGCGCACGCACACACGCACAGACAACTGTGCAGCAAGCAACAAGCGAAAATATCAAAGCACAATGCCTTGAAACAGTAAGACACACAAGCATGCTAGCATTAACATGCCTCACCATTCAGAACAAGCATTTGTTCCCTTCCACCTGGATGCACTTACTGAAAGACACAAAGCTCAATTAAAGTTAATTAAACCACACACACACACACACACGCGCACGCGCGCGCACGTGCACAAGAAACACACAAATATTGGTTTAATCAGCCGTCAGGGGTGCGATGGCTCTTATTTCTTCGCTTTTTCGACTTTTGCTAAAAACGCAGTCGCTCTGGGGTGTCAGCTAAATAAAGTAGAAAGTGAAATGGTACGCGGGGGGAGCCGAGTGGGGCGAGAAACACACTTAATGCGCACGCAGGTTCGGCAAGGCGCTAATCCTGTCAGCCTCAGGTACGTGGTAATAACCTTCTCACACCCTACCTGAGAGCTCTTGTGGTTCTAGGCAACGCCAGGTTGTCTGTTTCACACACACACACACCCACGCAAAATGTCTCTCTCACACACACACACACACACACACACATACACGCACACACGCACACACAGTAGTGCCACGCGCACGCACAATAGCGCGCAATTACTCGGAGATATTACGTTAGTTCCCCCCATTTCATCTCTATTGGTATCAAACAGACCGACGCGGGAATAAAGCAAAGAAATAAAACAGGGGAGCAGGTAGGACGAGAGGCCTCCTAGACAGAGACTCCAGCAGTGACAGCAGCCGTGCCGCGCACGTGTGTCTTCCCCGGTGTGTGTGTGTGCGTGCGTGCGTGTATGCGCGCGCAAATGAGCGAGTGTGTTAGGTGCCTTTCGCAGAATTTGCCAACACGTCTGCTCGCAGCGAAAGCCCTATAGGAACAGAGACATCTGTGGAGTGAGAGGACGCCAGCTTGCACGACCGTCTCTGGAGAGAGGTGGGAGAGGAGAGGAGAGGAGGGCTAGAGAGAGAGAGAGAGAGAGAGAGAGAGAGAGAGAGAGAGAGAGAGGGCCTGGGTGGAGCACGAGCTCCAGGCTGTGTCTGTCAATGGATAATTAGAGGAGAGGTTCCTGTCTGTGTTTAGATAGAGACACTGCTGGTCACATGCTAGTCAACACAGCACCGTGTAAACAACACGTCCAGCTGAACAATTAGGGCTTCCAAGCCACTGCTACTGGCTATACCATATCCTGATGTTGCAGTGTGTGACTTAAAGTGTTCTGCCCCCACATCACCTAATTCCATCCCAAGCTAACTGGCAGACACAACTGTCCACAAAGGTGAGCTTGCATGTACTGTAGGGGGAGGGGTAGAGATTATGAGAGCAGTAGGGGGAGGGGTAGAGATGATGAGAGCTGTAGGGAGAGGGGCAGAGAGGAATTCAAGTCACCCAGCACTCAAGTGTAGTTTCAACACAAAACAAAAACTTTTTGGCAACTCAACTGGAGATTTATATTGAGGCCTGTCTCTTTAAAAGGTCAGCAATTGCAAGCAAATTGTAAGCTAATACACTTTTTTGTCAAATTCCTCATATATCGCATTCTGCTATCTTACCGTTCTCTGTGCGTGCCGAGTTCTGGAGATGTGAAGCCTTGCAAAATTAGGAATAAAGAACCTAACCCCAACCCAACCAAATGTGGCACGTTTGCACAGTGATTCAGTCATAAAGACGATGTGAGCGTCACTAACTTTGCTCAGCAACTGTAGGCTACAGCAGCGCACACACCTTCAGGACCATGGCCTGCTCAAAGTGTTTACTACACCGGTGCACACGCCGTCTAGTGCTCTAGTGAATGTCAGGCGCAAATCAACAAATGGATTCTGGAGATATGCAGCCTTGCGTGAGTGACTCATCCGTGGCCCCCGCACCCAGGGCCATTTGCCGTAAATGGAGTTGATGACAATACAAGCAAATGTCCTCCTCGCGTGTGCAGGCAGAGGGCTCTCGAGCAGATGTGCGCTGCGGACCTTGGGACCGCGCGCCAGGGAGAGACACAGGTGCACATGCTCTATGCTCTCAATGAAAGGTCAGCCAAATTCAGCTACAGGACGCATGGATGCAGGAGCAGCACAGCTGAACAGCAGCCTGATATCCATTTAGTTTTGAGGCGTTAGCATTAATGTTACATCACGGTATTTCATGGCGAATGTACTAAATGTAACAATGTTGTAATTAACTTGGTGGTTAAGACTGGAGGCAGACCGGGTTTATCGGATATGTCGGTATGTTGCTGGATATAATTAGCTGAAGGATGTCGAATCTGTAATGTATCTTTTAACAACTTCTCTTTCATAACCAACTAAACATTTGTTGCTTCATGCTAAACTGTTTTTTAATATCTATCAGTTATCAGAATGTTACTAATAAGCTTAATATACTTTAGCTTAATACACCTGCAATGTTTGATCTAATGAAAACAAAAATCAAACTGTTTCTGCCATAATATTTTTAGGCCAGTAGAGCGATATTTCCACACATGGCAATTATCGCCAAGACCTAGTTATAAACACCATTAGTGCTACACTGTTTTCATTCCTGTTCATGGCTCGAACACATGTAGTTAAGTAATAATAATAATAATAATATTAATAATAATAATAATAATATATTTTTAAAATAATAAAATATTTTTAAAATAATAAAATATTTTTTAAATAATACAATATTTTTTCTCTTTTTCTATTTGCTAAGCAGCTATGGTGGCCTCATGTGTGTGTGTGTGTGTGTGTGTGTGTGTGTGTGTGTGTGTGTGTGCGCGCTTGTACGTGCTGCCAGAGAAAGCTTCCAACAGCATGAGCAGGTATACAGGAGGAAACATGTGCAGCCGGACCGCTGCCAGCACAGACAGAAGGTCGGCAATGATGTTTCACTACATAGATTATGCAGATAGCACGGTCAGAAGTGGGAACAGAGAGAGAGAGAGAGAGAGAGTGGGGGGAAGAGAGAGAGAAAGAGAGAGAGAGAGAGAGAGAGAGAGAGAGAGAGAGAGAGAGAGAGAGAGAGAGAGAGAGAGAGAGAGAGAGAGATACAGTACAAAGACAGACAAACAAAATGAGAGGGGAAGAGGAAACAAACAGAAAGAAACTGCTGTCCACAAAAGAGCCACAACATAGGAGAGGCGTGGGGGGTGGGCGGGGTAGAATCAAATAAGGCATGGCGTGCGTGTGCGTGCGTGCGTGCGTGCGTGCGTGCGTGTGCGTGCGTGCATGTGTGTGTGTGTGCGTGCGCGTGCAAGCTACAGCTGGCGCAGGGATTCCCAGAGCCAACTGCCAGTGTAGTGGAGCTCCTTAACATCTTCACAGGCCTCTCAGAAAGGAGCTTTAAAAGTGGCCACATGGCGTGGCCAGCATAGCAGAGCAGAGCAGCAGGCTTTAGTGGGGCTCAGCACACACACACACACACACACACACACACACGTACGTGCACACACGCATGTATTCACACACACACACTCACACACGTACGTGCATTTACACACGTATACACACACACAACACACGCATTCACACACGCACACACGTGCACGCACACACGTATTCATACACACACACACACACACACAACACACACACGTGCATTCACACACACATGTATACACACGCACACACACCTGCATTCACACACATGCACACACACACACACACATGCACACACACACACCTGCACACACACAGATATACACCCGTTCACACAGACTAGCTCAAACAAGGCTCAGCCCACCAGCTGCTGACAGGGACAAGAGTGTCCACAGCAATAAATCTGTGTGTGTGTGTGTGTGTGTGTGCGCGCGCACGTGAACGCGTGTGTGTGTGTGAGTGCGTGTGTGTGCGTGTGTGTGCGTGTCAGTGAGTGAATGTGTGTGTGTGTGTGTGGGGGTGAGTGTGTGAGTGTGTGGGTGAGAGAGAGAGAGAGAAAAAGGGGGATGGGGTCAAAGCAGGAATCACCACTAGACCAAGTGTGTCTGGGTGTGTCCAAACTGCATGAAGTAGATTTGATTTGAAAGACGGTAGGTTGTTCAAAGGTCTTCATTATCTTTGCTCAATACTGCGCAGTAGTGCGCAGTATTACATTTCCACCGTAAATCCTTTATAGCTCCTAAAATAGCCACATGTTCAAAATTATATTAAGCTTGATTTCTTCTTTTTTACAATTGGATTTTATTGTTCTTGTCACTCACTGACATACAGTACAATCCTCAAACTTCCCATCCCATCCAATCCCATCCCTGCAAACTGCAACCGATGGGTGTCAACAACAAAGAAAAACAAAAATCACTTTGTAGTACTTTCATTAACAATTTGTTTGGTTTGTTTTCTCCACAGAACAGCCCTGGGGTGATCCACAATGTAGCTCAGCTTTGGAAGTGCTCCACTATTTTACAATCGCCTCCTGAACGCCGGCACTTTAGCGCAAAGCTGAATTTGCTTCTTTCTCTCCCTTTACTGGCTCGATTATCATTATCCATCTTTTGAGCTGAACTTTGAGGCTGAAGTGGAGAGAGATAGGGAAGGGGGGGATTGCACTGACTAACTGTGAGCTAATATATCAGATCATATCAGAACCACAGTAGACTGTTTGCCCTCTCTCTCTCTCCCCCTCTCTCTCCCTCTGTCTCAGTTAACTGTACTTTCCAGAGGGGGGGGGGGGCTTTAACAAAGGCTCGGTATCACAGTGTTGTCTTTTGTTTTTCTCTCCCCAACTGCCACCATCACTATGCAAGACCATCGCTGCACTAATGGCGAGACATTAGCATTTCAAGGAGCCTCCATTAAGGAGTGCAAGAAAAGCTGCTCTCGGCGGGGGTAGAGCCATTTTGTCCCGGGCTCCCAACATCTGCTGCAGACGTCCCGGCCAGAAGGACGCGCAGATAAAGCCAAAGAGCCCTTTGATTTACTGTGGTGACAGACTGACAGAGAGACGGACAGACAGGATGAGGATGAGCGGAGTGAGAGTGAGCCAGCGAGAGAGAGAGAGAGAGAGAGAGAGAGAGCGAGAGGGTGACCATATGCGGAAGCGAGGGGGGGAAGAGAGAAAGACAAAAACAACTTCTGTCTCCCTGTCTGTCAGCCACGCTGTCGATGTGTGTGTACTGTATGTGCGTGTTGCCAGCTTCCCTCCGAACGATGTCTTCCCTTGCAACCACAAGACACGGGTTGCTAGCCTGGAATGCTACGGCGTGTTCTCGAGTGCACGCGAGTCAAAGGATACACGCGTGCACAATGCCGTAACAACAGGAGGTGAGGAAGTCCAAACGCGGGCTTATAGCATGGGGTTGCTAGCATGTATGCTATAGCCTCCCGTAACACTGCAATCGTTAAAAGGCAATGACGAGGGTTATGTGGACGGGGGGGCCGAGAGAGTCACGACGCTCCGGCGTCCACCGACTAATGAGCGACGCCGAGCAAGCCGGCGGCCGTCATCTGGCGCCGCGGAGCGGTCAGGGCCAGCGGCTCGGAAGGGGACGTCGAGAAAGATGAAGGGCGCCACCGCAGAGTGGCAGTTGGATGGAGGGACGGAGAGCCTTGATCCCGGCCCCATCTGTCCTCCTCTTTACAACTCTCTATCTATCTCCTTGTCTCTCTGCCCCGCCACCCCCTCCCTTTGCTTGGTGCTCTGCTGTTTGCCTTGGTCCAAAGCTTCTGAGCCCCTCGTCGTCCTAAAGCCCCAACAGCATGGAGGTGAGCTGCGACACGGCCTGGCCAGCCGGGAGTCGAAGCTCTTAGCAGACGAATGGATTGATGTGGACACACGCACACGCACACACACACACACGTCTCGCAGCCTTATTTCCCAGCTGGGAAACCGCGAGCGCACCGAAAGCGCTTAAGTCGGAGAAAACAGAGGGACTTCTGTTTATATCCCCGCGATAACTCTAATGCAATAACTAATAATATAATAACACTGTACACTTTTCAGTTTTTTTTAAATGACTTAAAATGAGTGCTGTGTAATTACACGACCTATTTCATGCTCACAATATTGTCATATTGCGACATCATTGGGCAGATATTTTTATGGCCTGCCCATCTGCGTAGTTCATGGTTGACAACGACGCATTTCTCACAGTGGACGCATATCAAAATAGTAGCGTTTGACGAGGCCTCTGGAATTGGCAGGGCCACTCCGACAAAAGATAGCACACTGACACAGTCCAGTCCAGCTGATAAACACGCAGTTCACTTCAGAGTGCAAAGACCGCTATGAATCTTACCTCCGGTCTTAGCTCAGGCCAGGGAAGGCTTCTTATATGGTCCTCTGGGGTTTTGTTTAATTCCCCATTTGTGCTAAAGTGACCTAAAAGAGCTGGACACATTTAGTAAATCATTCTAACATGTAATTTAGCCAAATTTAGAAAAGGAGAAAATTTAAGATTTAAGCCTTGGCCCCAGGTGTGACATCATTTCTGGATTGTAACCAATCATCTCTGACCTGATCCTACCACTCCCACTCATATCAGCCAATCACATTAAGGCTTTAAAAATTAAAAACACTATATTTATTTTAAAAAAGGCACCCACCGAGATGTAATGTTGAGCTTGTCAGGAGAAATGTTTGTATGTTGTACACAAGCACACCCAAAGCCACACACACACATCTACACGCTTACACACCCACCCACCCACACACACACACACACACACACAGTAATGGAGAAATAGCGCGATGATGTCACTGAGCTGTCGTAGCGGGACTCGTCAGCATCTCCCGCGGTGAACACCTGGTTGCTTTCACCAAAAAAAAGAAAAAAAAAAGGAGCCCATTATACGTCGGAAGGGGGTGGGGGCATGCCGAGTTACTTCCCCTGGTTTGGAACTCCGGTTTGGACAAAAACAGCACAACTTAGTAGGCAGAGCTACACTAAGCCTTAAAAGACGAGGTTAGCCCTATAATACTGTAGCTGGAGTTAGCCGAGCTGTGCTATCGTGTCCTTGCTGACGTCTCCGGCCGGGGCCGGTTCACGTGTCATACTGTGTGACGGCCTCACTAGCACAAGGAATCCTGCCGAGTCATGCCTCGAGAGCTCAGCTGCAGGTGTGGTTTGGAGCACCATGTTGTAGTGGTTCCGCTAGCTGATAGCTCTCAGAGCACACACCTCAGTGACTGGGTGGAGAAAATGAACATGTGTGTGTGTGTGTGTGTGTGTACAGAATGTGTGTGTGTCTTTGTGTATGTGTGTGTGCACAGAATGTGTGTATGTACAGTACAGTATGTATTGTGTGTGTGTGCGTGTGTGTGCATGTGTTAGTGTGTGGATATATAAAGAATTTGCGTATTAACCTGTTGATGTGTGTGTGTGTGTGCGCGCACTGCAACATACATGTCAGCAAGGCAAATATCGTGGTGCTCTTTCTACCACCGGATCACGCCCACTGTGTATCACACACACGCACACACACACACACACACACACACACACACACACACACACACACACGAGCACGCACACACACGAGCACACACACACGTGCACACACACACACACACACACACACACACACACACACACGTGCACGCACACACACGTGCACACACACACGTGCACACACACACACACACACACAGCCAGATGGTCAACAGACAGTGGCTTCGTTTAATGACAAAAGGACCCTCGATCTGGACAGGGATTAGCCACTCACTTTAAAGTCCATCTGCGAGAAGTTGGGACTCACACACAACGTCTTTAAAACCACAACTCCTTTCCCGCGCTCTTTATCTTCACTACCCCCCACCCACCCACACACACGTCGCTGGATAGAGACCTCCAGAAGCATCAGCGGGACAAACATGTTCCTACAGTACAGTATGCATCCCCCACACACACACACACGTCGCTGGATAGTAGTAGTGGTCAGTATGCACCCCCCCCCCTCCCCCCTGTTGGTGGCATCGAGCTACACGGCCATGGCCTGGCCCAGACTAAGTCTGACAAACGATAGATGTCAGAACGACGACTACAGGAATAACAACGGAGGACTAGTCTGGGCCGTATCACCCGCGGCGACAGGGCAGGGGCGAGGTTCGGCCGTGTTGTCCTGGGGTGGGTTTCAGGGTGTACTGGGTGGCAGTCAGACACGTGGAGTGACAGCGAGCGAGGAGATAGACTAGCTACCTATTTATAGCACGGGCCATCTGCAGAGCAACCACTTGTCTTTGGTCACCCTGCCCACAAAGGCTTGGAGGCAGATTCCAGCAACCCAGCCGTTCCATTCACTATTCATTCCAGAGCCGGCGGCACCATATGGATCTGGCCCCACTGCTGGGTCCTAGCTGGCCTCCCCCCCCCCCTCTCTCTCCCTCTCTCTCTCCCCCGCTCCACCCCTTCAGATTGACATGGTAATGAAGCCTGGGGTGGCTTTGCAAAGTGCTCTGCTCCTCCTCTGTAGCTGTCCCGTGCTTTATCTTGCTCTTGAGAAGAACCGGACACCCCGCCAAACACATCGGTTTTTTTTCCCCCTTGTTCCTCCTCCTACTTCTCCCTCTCCTTCGCCTCCTTTACAGTTTTCTCCTTCTGTCCTTTGGTCCAGATTCTAGCGACAAGCACTCCTATTCATGACTGTATGACTATCTCTCTCTCTCTCTCTCTCTCTCTCTCTCTCTCTCTCGCCCATCCAAATGATCTCATTTCATTCTCTGACATCTGCAATGGGCTCATTTGACCTTATACTGTTAAGATGCTTGTAAATGGCTCACATGCAAGACGTATATGAGCTACGAAGCACTCATACACACATACACAAACTACCTAAAAGAATCTCAACTTTTAAAACATGTTCAAATTCTCTCACAAGCCCCCCCCCCTTCCCGCTTTAAGTGAGATGTCTTCCTATCTAGACTATCCAGGTTACATTGTCACATGTCAGAGTCGGACAAACCCATACAACATCCCTTTTCTCGGCCCACCACAACATCCCCTTTATAGCATTGACTGCTAAACTCAAAGAGGGCTTGGTGGCAACCCCAAAAAATGAAATGGGATTAAAAGTGGGAACTTCACACAAGGATCCAAAACTGAAAGGAAACCAAAGCGGGATCTGAGTGAGGGCGTCCCCAACACTGTTAGCAACACAATGAAACACAGCCCCTTGGGGAAAAAGGGATGTGAAACACACCCGGGACTGTCACACTCGGTTCTCAGTTAGCCGACTAATCATCTGTATAATATTGTGATCTTCAGGCCCCTCGCTTCAAATTACTATTTATAAACACCGAGACCAGCTTGTTAGAAGGCACAAACCTCAATGTTGGCTTTAAAGACAGAGACCATTTTAAACTTTTAACAAGACACTGTACTCTATAGATTTGTATATGACACAAACAAATAAATTATACAATTCTGTTCTTGCTAACTTGTTTTCGGCCCTGTTTCTTTGACACCGTATTCCAACAAGTCAATAATGCATGTCACATGAAAACGGTTCATAATTCAGACATGTATCAATATGCTATGTCACCTTATATGTGCATTAACACAAGTTTCTCAATTCTCAAAATACTCAATTAAAATTCATACTACAATATTCCATGACTATACGTTGAGTTTGTTAAAAAAATTTTTTTTTTTTAAAGTTTAAATACTGTACTGCCGCAGTAAAAAGAGCAGCGACTCCTTTTTTGTTTTTCAACCTTGGGTGTAGCACACAGACTCCCACCTGCTAATTGCCGGGGGGAAAAAAATTTTGATACAATATTTTTAGAAGACAGATAGCGCTAAAGTACATTAGCAATGTGAGATATTATTCTTCAGTCACCTTGGGATCTGTGGAGCCCGCGGCCTAGGCCAGCCTACTTAACCATGCATGCTGTGCTGGGCATAACCTAATTAGGTGCCATCCCAATGTCAACACTGCAACGTTCACTGGCTGATAAAAGACAGGGCTTTTCTCTCTTGCTTCTCACGCTGTGAGAGGGCCACAACGAGCTGTGTTAGAGAGACCCCACCATCTGCAATGTCTGCATGCACTCGTACTGCTGTGTGAGTGTGTGTGTGTGTGTGTGTGTGTGTGTGTGTAACAAGGTAACAACACCCGCACATAAATTAAAGCACTCTGATTTCAACTTGAAAATAAAATAAATATAGCTACTCCTATTGACTGAGTTTAAGGCCCCGCGTCATATAGGGCTACGATACAATAGCCACTATTAGACACTACAATATGATCCAATTCCATGAAATATGACACACTTTATTTTTAACAAGGGGATTTTTGTTTCAGATATCTAAAAGAAGTAAATGGAAGTAAATGATTGAGACCCAAGCCATATAGGAAGGAAACATCAGCAACTAGCATCATTACACCATACATAAATAGTCCAAAAGTGTAACGCGATGTTGGTCTCTTTACATCTGTAATGACTTTGAGTGTGTTCTTAAAACCTGTTAGTTCATGGCAAGACTTTTGTGCCGCACGACTTCACGCTGTGAGCACTGCATGAATGCTGCTCCTACTTGACGCGTGCACCTTATTTCATGGCAACACGTTCTCAGCTCATTTATGACTTGTGTGCTTTACCCCACTTCAGATCAATACGGCACAGGAAGGCCTTACGCAGAGATCCCAATTAGAGCCAATCAAATATGGAACCCGAGACGGGGAGCGCGCGCACACACGCACACACACACACACGCTTGTCTGACACATGCTCGTACACAGAGTTGCTTTTAATGGGTCGTCAAACCATCCGCTAATTCCATTTGTACGGATAAAACACTCTCACAAATAGATTACCTGCTACATACGATCCCCCCCCCCCTTCTTTCTCTGTGAAATTGTGGCACGTCGCCACATCCTCCCAGTGCTTCTTACTCCATTAAAATACAGATGAGAGCGTTTTACAGCATAGGCCAACAGCAACGCCTCCCAGCTAATCCGCTGACAAACACAAACATCAGATGAATTATCTGTAATGGAGAGAACTGTGTTCTGGCAGCAGTGATGGAGAAATTAAACAAAACATGGGTTTATTTTGGTAAATATTTGGATTTCATTTGGATTCTGCTTTTTATGTACGTAATTAGCTGGCAAATATAGACCTGAATAGCGAGCCCTGCTTTTTCTTCAAGAGGGGCGCTGGGGTGTCTTTAAGGTGTGCTTCCAAAGGTTCTTTTAGTCCATCTCTACCCTCTCTATATCTGCCAAACTAGGGAGACATCCGCAGCTTCAATGAGTGGGAGGGGGGGGTGTAAAAAAAGTTTCTTTGCTTTTTCCGCATTGAAGAGTTTGACAACTCCAGCCTTTCAGGTGTGCACTCTGGGATGAGAACAGCTCTCTGAATCCTCCATCCATCCCTCCGTCCAGCCATCCATGGTCAGTCACACACTTGACAGCTTCGCTGGCACCGGAGCCAGGCGAACAATGTGGCTCTGACAGGCGAATCTCTCCTGTGTCATAATCTCATCTACTTAAAGCACTATTTATTCAGCACACATCCTTTTAATGCAGAATCTTGGCAACGGTGCACGAAACCAAGCACCTTAATTCCATTAGCTTGTTACTCCAATAATTCCCAATAATTTAAAGCTAACTGCGACATACACACACAACGAGCCGCGGGAACGCATATGCCTCTGCTGTTCTCTCTGGGGCGTTGTTAATAACAGTAATAGTATTTAAAGGTTGATTCGTTGTACCGATATCAAAGTAAACAGCCGCGTTAACCTGTGTTAGACCGGGGATAGTTGTAGCAGGGGGCACAAAGATTGTGTCTGTCTCAACATCAAACACGGTTCCATTACTGAATCAATTGAAGGGCAGCATTCATGATGCATTCGTCCTCACTGGCATGCCATTACCGCTCAGATTCCCACCGCACTGAATGAATGGCCTGGTGCTTAATCGCTGTCCACATAAGGGGCTAAAGCTGTTGTTGATAAAGGGACTGAGGCCTCTCTTCAAATGGGGCTCGGCAAGCGTCGCTCAGACTTGGTTCTTCATTTGGAAAGTGACTCGGCTTTTGTTACTCAAAGGGCGAGGACGCTTCTTTTAATCCTCGGACGCCCTTGGCGGGAAAGGACAGATAAGCTGGCAAAAAGGAGAGGAGGGAAAAGAAGAATGAAAGAAAGACAAAGTAAAAGAGTTAGAGAGAGAGAGAGAGAGAAAGAGAGAGGGAGAATGATAGGCTGGGAAAGATAAGCTAAGTAATAGGGCTAGAAGGAGCATGCCAAGAGAAAGTGTGCTTTGTGGAGGTGTGATCCTATCCGCGAGCCAATGAGACTGGTGAGGATGGGTAAGCGATGACAGCCAGAAAGGATTAGGGGCTGTGAGACCTTTGTGTCTGTGATCACCTAAAAGCGCCATCACCTGACCCCTTCAACATGCTGAAATGACAGGCTGTCAATACGACTTTTTTGTTTTCTTGATTTCATGATTAAAATTTGATCTTAAATTAATATTAATATAAATATATATAATATAATAAATTAATATTAAAAGTATAAAATCGGTAGCAGTCGATCGGTGCGTCACTAAAATAAAAGGTACAGTAGCAACCTATTCTTATTGTTCTTTAACAACAGCTATACGACTACAACACTGTCTCCTCATCATTTTATCTGTCAAAAACCAATTAAGACTTTTACGAATCACCCCATTACTCCATTACTTTTCCAACTGTTTATCCAATGGAAGAGGTTCAGCAAGCACTCAGGCTGATCTGGAGGCTAGATAAAACCTGGGATATATTGTGACAACACCTATCCCGTAGCCGCCCGCCGACGCACGGCGCCGAACCCTCCATACCAAATATGTGCACCACATAAATTACCTCCTTAGCAATAACATCAGAGAGCGCGGGTGGTCAGAGATGGCACAGAACGGAGCCATGAATCAACCGGCGCTCCACTGCTGCGAGTAGCCCCGTTTCCACAGAAAGAACTGTGCTTCCTACATTAACTCTCTTTCTCTCTCGCTCTTCCCCCCCTGAGCTGTATAAATAGATAAAGATTGAGTAAGAGCTACACCAGTGTTGCCCACTGGGTTGAGTGCCACTGCCATAAGGAAGTGGGCACTGCTGCAGCCTGGAGATATGATGGCGGAAACAGAATGTTAAGTAAGACAAATTGTTCCTTTGAATTCGGTGAATACAGGTCGGACATTAGCAGCACTATGGGGTTTAAAGGTAGAGTCGGTGACTGTAAGCTAATACACTTATGTCAAATTCAGCGAATATCTCCTCACAGTCCACTAGCTGCCTGTTATTGGAAAAATAATCTGGTGTGTCTACACAAGTGTATGTACCCTTCACACCTCCGTAACTGGCAACGCAAACAAAGTGATGCGGACTAACAACATCCCAGCATTGGCAATGTGCTTCCAATGTGTGGGGTGGAGCTTGTAAGGGAGCGCCCTATGGCATTGAAGGAAGAGGTGTTTTTATCGAGTTAGAATATCAACAAGTTTTCTCCAGCATGACTTTGAATGGTTTGCATATAATGCTGTAGAGAACCTACAGTATACCAAAATTACCAAAAACTTTGCTTTTAGGCTTGTTATATATTATATTTCATTATATTATGTTTCATTGTACATTTCTCCAAGGAAGAAGTTCAATACATTTGAGATTTTGTGATACTTAAAGCTTTCTAAATGACAAGCAAGGCAAACAAGGAGGCAGCGATGACTCGCATCTGAACGAAAGCCAAGCGGGCTGGATAGATACAGCTATTAGATACTGTTCTGCTGCATCTAAGATTTATGAACTGCAACTGCACAAGGCCACAAGCACAGGGGTGTCACTCTTTGGAAAGGAACATCCTCTCAGAGTGGAAGGTTAAACCCCCACCCCACCCCACCCCCCTTCTGATACACATGTGCACACGCAAGCACACACACACAGTTACCACAGGATCCAATCAGTTTCAGGCAAAGACAGTATCACAAGCTAGTTTCAGGTCTGACACATATTCTCAATTCCTCTTGGAATCTGAGTAAAAACACCTTGGGATTTAAAGTGTGGCTATATGACATTTTCTGCAACTAGGTGTCACATTAAGCACCAGCATATTGGACCCAGAGCCATGGAAATTACAGAGTTACCCCAACGGACGTTCCAATTTTCAACGGTGACATTGGTTAATGGAGGCAAAACCCATGGCACAATAGTTCCATATATACAGTGTATACACACAGATATATAAATGTTTTGGTAATTAGTAGTCAATAAATGCACCATTTTACATTTAAAATATAATTGATAGTGTACTTTTAGTATTTAGGCTGTCGTCCGGAAACTTTCTTGAGGCTCCGTTGCTGTCCATTGGAGTGAACGCAAATCTCTTTTTACATGGCTCTGCTTGGACCAAGACAAAAGTCACACACACACACAGTCAAACATGCTATGAATGCAAATAGCAGAGGGGCTCGCTTCACAACACACGTGGAGATGTCATTCTCTGTTCAGGATGAAACGACTCCACTATCTACACATAGAAAAGTTGTACTTGCTGCTATATTAATAACATTTATAGTTCATAGACCTTTAAATGTCAAAATTGCTAACATGATAAGTGCAATATCAATATAATGAAATGTGCTGTATAATTCTTAATCTGAAATACAATTCTTCAATATTTTAAGACAACTGTGATTTAATAAGGGTTACTGTGGCAACGAATGCAAAACATCTTTCAGCAAACGTTTGGATCACTACCATTGACATGCTCAATGTCTACTCTCTGCTCAATGCAGTGCCGCAGTAACAGGTTTATTATAGCAGCACTGGCATGTTTATAGCTGCTGTGACATGTTTGCTATAGTGATAGGTGGGCCACGGCGTGACGTCAACATGTCACTGTGAGCCTTTCCACACTGCCAACTGGCGGGAATGGCTCTCACTGCTATAACTCGCACAGAGAATGACAGGATCTGGACAAATCAATGCCAAAGTAAGTTTAGCTAGAACTAGAGCTATGTGGGTCAAATGCACAGACTTATCTATTCGCCCTAACCCATCTCCATAATCCAGAGAGTGGCTGTGCAGGTGAACAGTATGGTATGGGAGTGAAGAAGGCTATAGGGACTTAACCTGACATGCCAGAGGAATTGTTGTCCATCTGGAGAGCTGTACAATGAGATGGTTTGTGAATGGCAGGTACTTAAAAAAAAACACATGGCAGGTTTTTGGATGAACCCGTATAGCTATCAACACAAGGCTGATTGGAAAGTTCAGTTGCTACTCGGACACAATCAAAATGATTCCTAGGCTTTCCAGACTGATTCTCGCAGCGAAATTTAAACTGAAGCTCGCGAGACCATCCTGATCTCGCCAATAAGGGCTAATAGGGACTAGTGGCAATATCACTGCCTGGCTGGGAGGCTCTTAGGCAGCCTGGTCACCCAGCTAAACTCACAGTGATTCAGTCTCCTGCCTGCCTATGAGGCTGCTGCCTGCAGCATCTCATGTTACAGTGGTGCTCTAGTCTGAACCAAGGGAAGGGTGGGTGTGTGAGTGTGTGTGCGTGCGTGGTGGGTATGGTGGTGGTGGTGGGGGTGGGGGGGGGGTGTATTTGTGCTACCATAAACCATTTTAAAGACATGGTGAAAGCTTAACACATATATGCTCTCCATCTGCTAACAGCTTCTAAACCAAAGAGCTCAACATCTGAATTTTCTGAAAGCATTATCTCTTGTTTCTTCTCCACTCACTTCAGGTACTCACAGTGATTAGTCCACTCCCAGCACGTTATCCCCCACCACGTGATGACTTGGAAGGAAAAATAGGAAACACGGACTTATCTTCTTGACCCAAGCTAACACCAACACCCCATGTCTTCGGGGTCGCACTGCTAGCTAAACATGCAAACCAAACCACGCCCCACGGGGGTCGATGTCGATGCAAGAGTGGCAGCCGACGACTGTGGTGTGGTGTACACACTTGCACACGCGACAGACGCGTGGCAGCGTCTTGCACAAGAGCTGCTGCTGCCGCTGCACACGTTTTCTACAACTTTATGGACGGACAGATAATTCCCACCAGTCATTCACTGCGAACTCGGATCGGTGCTTGTTTCTTCGGACGCGGATTGTAAAACAGGCGGAATCACTATGTAGACAGAATAGTTCGGTGTGAGATAAATAGGCTATTCATAACTTTCATTAAACGAAACAGTTCGTCTAGACTAGAGACAGTAATGTGTCTATCTGCAATAGCATACGCTAGCCTATCTATTGTAAATACATGCGTTCTCTTTTTTGGACGGTATAATCAATTAGGCTAAAGCATCGCCCATACTATGGAGGCAAAATCATAACCAAATTAGAAGTTATAGCCTACTACACAACTTTAGTTTTGTTAAAAGTCGGTGAGCGTCTACGTGCTTCTGGGTGCACGCAGGCAGATCACCAGTTCAAACAGTACGAGTCTGTGAAGCGCACTTCAACAATGACTTCAACAGGCTGGCAGCTCCGCTTTGTTTTCCAACCCTTATCTTCTGAACCAAAAGTAATGGGTTGGTGACCGGGAAAGAGAATCGGCGGAAAGCTTTTGTTTATTTGGGGACTAAGGAATGTATTTTGAGTTGGGTGGCAATTGGCAAATAACCTTACAATGAATTATTGCCTGGTTTGTTTCTTACAACGTTTTTTTTCTTCTGTCTGTTAATCTATATTCAAGATAAGACCTAAAGTAGGCTAAATCAAACAACAAATTAGATGTGCCATCGCATACGTCTCTGCCGCTGTCCCGTAGCCTAGACCATGAACTTTACTCCAAATCTGTGCTTCGAGTTTTCGCTTAGCCTATTTGTCAAATATTATACGCCTACATTTTACAGAAAAACAGGGCGATCATGTTGCAACGGCAATGCAACTTTAGACTCGATAATCGATGCAGGTGTGCGGGCCCCGGAGCACCCAACAAGCCGAGGTGACGAATCACATTCCGATCTCCCATTGATCAGCTGAGACCTCGCGATGACTGACAGCGCCCGTCACCATGGCAGCCGCCTCGGCGGCGCCGCGAGGGCTGGCTCAAGGGCTGCTGTGAATGGGGTGACGTCACGTGGCCGGCGCCAGTGTGTCTGCGAGAGAGAGAGAGAGGGAGAGAGAGAGAGAGAGAGAGAGAGAGAGAGAGAGAGAGAGAGAGAGAAATCCACGGGTTTGCTCATGGGTTGGCTGCTCAGTGCTGTAGTCTGCATTGGCCTTTCTTGTCCCAATGCATCACCTGTCAGACATCAGTCAGGGTGTCATGCGAAATGTACACAGCTGTGAGAGCAAAAGGAAGGAGGGAGAAAATGGAAAAATCCTATTGCACCAGATGTGGACAGACTGCAAGAATTCCAGATCATATTAGAAACGCATAAAAGGATCCTCAAATAGGCAAGGAGAAGCAGCCTGTGTCTGCTGAATAGTTTGGCAGACTGGCGCCTGCCTGCAAAGGAGTTATTTAAACCGTGTTAAGTTGTATTTTGTATAACATTTGACGTTAATATTTAACAGGAGCGACTCATAGGGATTAGAGTTTTTCTCAAAATTAACCCAGAGAAGGAGTATCATAACTAAAGCTTTGCATAGACTGAAGGTAATTTCGGCCATAATGCATGTGAAAGGCTACTCTAAACTCCTCTTAACATCACAGTGGATTACCATGGGGCTTTATAGATGCTTGTCTCCTGGTGTTGAATAGGCTACTCTTTCAAAATGAAGGCATTAGAATAAACCAAAAACATGAACATTAACATCAATCTATTTTTTTCTAGCCATTAATGTAGCAAGCCCTTCAATCTAGGTTATATATTGGGGGTATTTGACGATGACCTCTTCCGCGCCTCTTTAAAAATGCATTGATTTTGCGTGGAAATGTGACGAGCACGTCACAACAACACACCACTGCCCCGGAGCAATTAGCGCGTGCCAGCCGCGCCAATCACAACCCCCGCGTGCTGTGGACGATGCGCGTGCTGTGGAAGATGCGCGCGCGGCACCACTTCCAGCCGAAGAATGAAGCGTGTAATTCATACGAACACATGGTTCATTCCGACAGGCTATGTAAAATGTAAATAGCCTATGTAGTTAGTCACTCCTATAGTCAAATGTGAAACGCCACATCTGCAAGAATTCTTGTGTTAATAGTTCGCATGCGTGCGCGCTTGCATTATATGCTTCTTACAGGTTATTTTTCCGATTTAGCCAATACATTCATTCGGGCAATCACATCCCCACTAGCTTTACCCCTGTTCAGGTGTGGCATGTTGGCTCAAACTGGTTTGTTTTGTGCATAGAAAATACAACAAGATAGCATACGCATAAAATAACGTGATAGCCTATAGTTGATGTTGTACTAGTGCTATGCTGTGTGATGTTGTACTAGTGATATTAAATACTATAAACTATTCAAATTAGGGATAATTTAAAAAAAATAGACTATAGTCTAAAGTGCTGTTAATTTTGGCTAATTTTACATAAACAGTCTAAAATGATTACGGTGGCTTGTTGACTGCAATGGTATGTTTAAACCAAACCTATAATATTAAAATAAATATTTAAGATACTAAATCCCGGCGCTGGTGCTCAGCATCATTTTGGCATCGGGAAGAATTTACAATTTATTGCAGTCTTGTATTTTCTGATAGAAATTCCTTTAGTTTGCCATTTCACATTCTTTGTGCTGCAAATCGCATACGCACATGGTTGCCTGGTCTGGTGCGAATTACGAATCATTAATTTTCTTGATCAGAAACAGGTAAGGGCTCAATTTTCCAAATTGCCCACCGGAGCTGAAGCGACCTCTCGGTGCCGCCTCCAACTCGCGTTGCCACTGGTAACGCGGAAGATAAGGGCGGGATTTCAGTCAAAAGATGTCAAAAGCCAATGGAAGCTCCAAACCGCTGTGATTGCCACAGAGCGCTTGTCCAATCTGCGTCGAGGATAGCTCTGCGTCGAAAGCCCAGCCAGCTGGCTATATAAACAGCACTGACAGCTCTGTAATCCAGTCGGATCGCACCTCGAGCGTCTGCAACTGGACTAGGAAAACAAGGAAATTGATACACGCATTCTCTAACCCTTCTGCTATTGACGAAATGAAGGCAATAAGCCCCGTGAGGTCTTTCCGGAAAAACAGCGCGACTTTGTCAGAGCACTCTCTGGGAATCTCTCGGAGCAAGACCCCCGTGGACGACCCGCTAAGCCTGCTGTACAACATGAACGACTGCTATTCCAAGCTGAAGGAGCTAGTGCCCAGCATCCCCCAGAACAAGAACGTGAGCAAGATGGAAATCCTGCAGCACGTTATCGACTATATTCTCGACCTGCAAATCGCGCTGGACACCAATGTCGCAATAACAAGCCTACATCACCCTCGACCCGGCCAGGCTCCGTCCAGGACCCCGCTGACTACGCTCAATACAGATATTAGCATCTTGTCATTACAGGTAATTACACTGTTGTTGTTTCATCGCTGTGCACTAATTAGTGGTTAATTTTGTGTCTGAGGGAGTAAACATTTAGTTAATTATGATCCTCTAGTGCGACCTAACATAAATGCTAGTGTGATTTTTCATTCAAAAAGAAAATGGTGTTAAGATATCTTTTTTTTTTTTTTTTTTTTTTCTTTTCCTCTTTTGTTCCAGTCCCAAGAAAACGATTAGGCTATGACCCAATAGCCAAGGGCTGGTGCTTTATTTAGGCGCGTTATAAATTATACTTGGTGTTTATGTTTGTTTTCAGTCCCCGGAGTTGCCATCAGAGCTGATGACAGATGACAGCAGGACTATGCATCGTTAAAGCGGTAAGTAGGCTGTCCTCCTTCTGCATTCTGCCCTACAGCCTGTCTACCAGTCTGTCGGAGCAGAATGGACTAGATTACCATCCATTTGCTCCCTGTTCTGTGTTTCCGTCTTGCGTTGCCCATGCTCGCCTACACTGCATTGCTAACGGAATACTGCATAGCAAATGGAATATATTTTACTGTAACAGACAGAAGAGGGGGTTCTCTGTCGTGTATATCTACGCCAGGCGTCAGGGCACCATTCTACTCTTGTCTTGTAATGAAGAGCATCTGTACAGTAACAGTAAATAACGGTTATTTGGATTACTACTCAATGTCTGCCCATAATTGGTACAAGAAGCGGGCAGGCGCCGGCTGAGCAGCAATTACGCTGATTCTCTCCCAGATTGTAGGCTGAAGTTGTGAGAAACTGCCCTGTGCTGCGCCGTGTGTACATCTGGTGTGCAGGGTTTGCTTAGTATTGGAGTGTTTGGTTAAATGTTAAAACTGCGGCTTCCTCCCTGGCGCCAGTCTGTCCGGATCCCTAGCTTGTTTGAGTTTTCTAAACACGCCTCTCTCCCTCCCTCTCTCCCTCAATCTTTTGCAGGTGTTTGGTCAAGACGCAAAACACACGGGACCCGGGAACAGGACTCTCCCCCCTCACCTCTGTCTATGTCCCCTTCCCCCCGGCTTGGAATGGGTTTTTTTTTTTTTTAATAGTAGTAATTTGGC
>JAODLL010000015.1:2449046-2495640 GCA_026546735.1 Forbesichthys agassizii
CAGCCATATTATTACTATTACTGAGCTAGATGGTATATCAACCAACAAACGTAGTTAATCGCAAAAAATTCTAAATGCATCAATATTCAACTGCAAATTGATGTAGGTTAGGGTTATCAGAATTGCAAAAAAATTCAAATTTGTTTTCTACAGACCAAAATACATTGTTTTAACACCCCTCTCAATTGATTTGCAATAAATAAAAAAGTATGGCCCACCCTAAAAAGTATGGCCCACCCTAATATACATATTTTTATATATATATATTCATATTAATAATTCTGTAATTCTGTTATTTCCATGGCTCTGGTTAGTTGACGTGCCTTTCTTGCTGCCTTATGGCACTAATGGTGTCAGAGTGTCTGTTATGTAGTCCTTGTTAGCTAGTCAATCAGGCTGCTCCCGCCCACCTATTAAAGATTATGTTTAATTCCCTTGCCTTCTGTGTGTGTGTGTGTGTGCCTGTGTGCTTGTTCGTGTGTGTATTTGTGCATGTGTGCATATTCATGCGTTTATGTGCGTGTGTGCGTTCGTGTGTGCATTCGTGTGCGCGCGTGTGTATTCGTGTGTGCGTGCGTGCGCGCGTGTGTGTGTGTGTGTGTGTGTGTGACATTCCCTCAGGCCTCCACCATAGTCCCCCCCCATCGGCCCCCATCTCCCCCGGCCCCCGCTCCCTCACGGGCTGCCCCGTCCCCGCGACCCCTCCAGCCGGCCAGTCGGTGCCCCGGTGCAACCAGGCCCCACTCTCCGACCCCAGCCGGCCGCAGCGCTCCCTGCAGGTGGCCAGGGAGTGTCCGCAGAGCGCAAAGGTGCCCAGCGGGTCTCGCTCTGGCGCACGCGGCGGGGGGGGAGGCGGGGAGGGTCCCCGGGCCCTCTGCCCTCTTAACCGGGAGAAGAAGAAGAAGAAGCAGCTCGGCTCTGCCAAAGCTGGAGGACCGGCGGTCGCCAAGCAGGCGAGGAATGGCAGACAGAGAGCTACCAATGGCTGGCAGCCAATGGGCTGCCCCTTTGACAAGGAGGTGTTCACCGTGGTGCGTACACAAATGCATTGCATCATTGTTTATCTATAACACAGTGGGTTGCGATTCAGCATTTTACACAGCATCGCGTCACTACAGCAGATGTAGTATCTGGCCACTAGGAGGCAGTAGTGATGTAAAAGCGGATCCCTGCAGCCACTAACGGCCTCATTTACGTACTTTAGCGCAACGTGAAATCGAGCGCAGCCAGAGCGCAGATGGCGCGCGCTGTGCTGTCGCATTTTACGTTGGATGTACTAAACTTGTGGCTGATCACGTAATCAATGGTGCCAAGAGCTGATTACTCAAAACTTGGAGTAGACACGGCGAGTAGTACTAGCCTAACAAGACCATCCTGATCTCGCAAGCTTCATTTTACTTTCGCTGTAAGAATCAGTCTGGAAAGCCTCAGAATCATTTTTAATGTGTCCGAGTAGCAACTTAACTTTCCAATCAGCGTTGTGTTTATACTGTAGCTATACGGGCGTGGTTTTCCAATCAGCGTTGTGTTTATCTGGTCTGGGGTATGTTGGTATGTAGGCTCGTTATGTTAATATCTTCGGGGTTCCATTCTCTGACTGATATTGAGGTGAGGTGGCTGGGGAGCGGGTCTGGGGTCCCTGGGGTTTTTATATATTGTATTGTTTTTTTAATGACGTTGTAGTGTGAAGCACTTTGTGTTACATGAATTTGTATGAAAAGTGCTATATAAATAAAGATTGATTGATTGATATAGCTATACAGGCGTGGTTTAGGAGTTCCGACAGCGAAAACTACTAGATGGTTCATCCAATCAACTGCCAAGTATCGTTTTGAAAGTACAGCCATTCACAAGCAGTTTCAATGAACGGCTCAATGATGGACTTGTGACAACAATTCCTCTGGCATGTCAGGTTAGAGTAGTCCAGCCATATCTGTAAAGTTGCGGCACCCGACTGAAATGGAAGAGCAGACATAGAAAAGGAAAACAAGTTTAACGATCATGAAGTAGACCAATTTATAAATAGCTTGCTTGTCTATATGTGGAGATAACAGGCGTAATTCAAACCCCAAAATAATTATGTTTGGGTGGCTATAAAATTTGAATGAAAGATGTGGAATAAACACCACACAAGCAATCAAATCCTTCAGCACGTCTCTCCGTAGGCTGTGTCTTCGTCTTGCTCCAATTTAATCTTGACGTTGTTTGCTTCCTCTGTTCAAATAAACACGCTAACTGGGATAATTCCTGCTTTTCAGGAGCGGAGAATTTTCACCACTAAACCCACTTGCACTTTGCACGCAGTTTTCACTCTCAATCTCCCCTCGACTCTCCCATGAATGCGCACAAATAGGAAAGCGCGACTTAGCGTTTTAGCCATATGCCAAAGTGCGACGAAATTACGCCTAAAATGGCCGCTAACGTGTTAGTACTCGAGGCCCTGAGGTATACAGTATGGGGACATTATATGCGCCATCTGCTTTCACTTGTAATCCAAACACAACACTGTATAGCATTGCTATACAGTTAAATATATTTTATAAAAAGGGAATTCACTACCAGACACTAATTCTGCACAAGTATTAACCATCTGTGCGTTACAAAAAGAAATACCCTGCCCAAACAGGTGTTAATTCAGTCATTCAATACAAGATTTTAGCTTCTCCAAGCTCACAACTTTTTTTTTGTTTGCTAGATGAGAGGTAATTTGTCCTCCTTGCCTGCGTTCCCAGGGAGAGGAGACACCTGTGAGTAGGAAGTGTTTTGAGGCCGTCCAGAGGGATGAAGAAGTGATCCGTGTCAGGGACACGGTTCTGCTTAAGTCCGGACCCAGGAAAAAGTCCCTGCCGTACGTAGCAAAGATCTCTTCCCTCTGGGAGGACCCAGAGTCAGGTAGGAATCACGCATGCACGCACGCACGCATGCACACACACAAGCACATGCATGTACATACACACACGCACGCACACAGACTTACTGGATATGGATTTGACCAATAATGCTCATGCTATTCTCAGTTAGTCACTGTGCGTGTGTTGTCCACAGGAGAGATGATGATGAGCTTGTTCTGGTACTATCGTCCAGAACACACACAGGGTGGACGCAATCCCAGCATGCATTGTGAGGTGAGACAGCACAAAGGACCCGAACATGAATATTGCATCTCATTTCAGACGTTTTCACACAAGCTGAAGACATGTTCTAGAACCTCACACCTTTGTGAGATAACAGCTTTTTTTCTTGTCCACAACTGACTTCCTCTTCTTCCTGTGATGTTGTAGAACGAGATATTTGCTTCACGACACCAGGATGTCAACAGCGTGGCCTGTATTGAAGACAAGTGCTATGTCCTAACATTGGCACAATATTGCCGGTAAGAGTTTAAACATTTTGGTGAGCCCACAAACGATATTATGTATGCTTGTGAGATTAAAGAAAGAAAAAAAAACTCCAACAAGTCAGAGTATTTAAAAAATAATAATACATACGTATGCAGTAGATTCAATTTTGTATTATTTTTGTGTTAAATACAGATTTTGTGCCTTGGTAAAGTGCCGTAAGGAGGGTGTAAATGATAGCGCAACCTCTATCGTGGTGCCACCTGTTGTTGGCCACGCCATGCCAGCCCACCGCTGTGTGCCCGAAAACGTAGATCCAGACCTGGTGTTTGTTTGCCGGCACGTCTATGACTTCCGCTACAGACGACTCCTGAAGAACCTGCAGTAGACCAAACAATGACACGCACACGCACACACACACACACACACACACACACACACACAGATAATACAAGATAACCCTGCTATGGTTTCATCTTCCATAAGCGTTGAAAGAGGAGTTGTGAAAAAGATGTCGTAGAGATATGAGTATGAATATGAGTCTAATTTACACTGAGTTGCTTCCCATATAGAACATGTGCAAGTTGACATAGAGAAGTGAACATCTGACTATTATCATACATATTATACATGGTCCTTGGTTATGGCAGCATTATGTAGGGAAGCTGTGTGGAACCTTGCTCTCGGAAATGTGGAAATTATTAAATTATAACGCTACATTTTTGTGAATGATAATGTCAGAAGGAAATACATTACTGCAACATTTCTGATAAAATAATCTACAGATACTACAATGCAGGCCATGGACAGAGGACATGTCTGAATGGTTAATGCCGTATATGTATTCATGGTTGAGTTTCGTATGGCACAGTGCTCTCTGCTGTCCATCTGAAGGATCTATTTGGAATCGGACGTTCTGTTCTAGATCACATTAGTTAAAACAGAAAGACACCCAGGTGGTTGTAACTACATTATATTGTATGTTTTTCTTGTTAAGAAAGGGGGGAAAAAAATGTTTCCTTACTCTTGACGAGTACAAAGAACGAAGGGGTTTGCTAAAATGAGTGCATAAAATTACATTTAGCTTATTCACCTTCTGTTGAATAGGAACCAATGAATAACTGTTGTGCCTGCGTTCTGCTTCCACACTTGAGGTATCATAGTTTATTTTTTTATACTTGCACTCTGGAATTCACCTGAATGGTAATTTTCATTCTATATTTGGACTGGCTCGCACTCTACCGCTAAAGTCTAGACAATAGTTAAAGCACAGTTAGCATTTGTTTCGGTTGTGTTAAAAATGGCATATTAGATGATCTTGTTTGATCTTGTTTTCCAGTGCTGTTTTTCCAGAGGTATGACTTAATACCCTTTGTCAGCGGACTGTATATTTGCATTTATATCTCTGGAAGAGTGTCTGTATGGTACATGGCAGATGGCAACAGTTAGTCACATATTTGCTTGTTTCTTCATGGATGAAACGTTGGCAGATGTGTTCAGCGTAGCATTTAGATCTGTGATGATTCATTCCTGTTTGAACAAAGATGTATTTATTTCCGTATTGAGAACATCTAATTTATTTTCAGAATATCATTTTTGAGAAGTGTATAGTTAATAGATGCGTGATTTTCATTCCTGATTAGAAGGTGGACTGAGGTTATGTCACCTTCATAGTTGCACTGTCTGTACCATGAATTAAGTACGCAGAGTCCATTCTTGTAACTCGAACCCCTCCCCAACTAAGATGATACTGTATGTCACATACATTGAACTAGGTGGCTATCCTGCTCATTTCTGAGATAATACGAATTGACTAGATGCTAATCTACTGGACCAAAATGTTCTTGCCCTAGCTCAGTTCCCTGCACTTAGCTTGTTTTGTTATTTTTACCTTATTCTTATAAATCTGCTAACTTCTCTAATGACGACGGTGTGCTTCTTCATGCTATGAAACCATGGCAAGGCCCAGTGGTTCAATGATCTGGTCCTATTCTGCTAGTGCCCTGCCCTTTCCCTTGCTGCCTTACTGAACATTCCCAGCCTTTTGTTAAGGAATGTTAAAGGTCGTAGCCTTTGTTTTATCGAGCCTGTTGAAGTGCTGATCTTCTTTCTGAAATGTTGTTGTCAAAACATCGTTCTGCATTGATTATTTGATGCGTGCTTGGCCCAGGTCTGAATCTGAATTCTCTGAGCTCTTCAAATAGTGTTAAAAATCAGGAAGATTTAATAATGTATAAATATTTTAGATATAAAAATAATAATAATCGCCCATAATAAACATGTCATGAAAAAGGTTGCGACTCCAAATCAGCCCTCTAAACCTGCCTTCATACTAAACCAAAGGCCGCAAATCTATAACTCATATTTTCCATTGTTTCAGTCAGTTCTGAACTGATGGTAGGCACCCATTGTAACAGTTCGAATGATTTGGTTTAAAACACTCAATCTGGGTTTTCCAGTAAAATGTTCCTTTTGATGCATTGAATTGTGTTTGAAGCTAGTTATATAGTTGCCTTAGGAATCACTCAACAAACTACTTAGGTGATGCTTACAATGTCTTCTGGTCCTCCGTGCCTGTTTACGTTATCCTATATTCCTATTATTTGTTTTTTCCATGAAGAGAACCAGCTGATTCGTCATCTGTTTTTGTAAATGCACCTTCTTAAATGCGTCTTTATTTTATTATGATTAATTTATTTATTTCATCTTGAATAATTGCTACCTTGTTTTTACCAAAAACCAGTTAAAGCATGAATGAATTGCAGTTTATTTCCAGGTGTACAAAAGCTATGCTTTACTATTGGTTTGTTAGATGTGATCTTTTTTTAAATATATATTCTAGCATGGGGGTTTTACAAAGACTTGGGAAATATTAATCACAGCACAGATTATTTGTATTGTTTCAAATGGACCTCTGTAATACAAGAAAATATTTAATTGTAATAAATAATATATGAGTTTGAAAGCATTTGTATTTGTGATCTCATTGGGAACTATACCTTATAGTTTAGCAGTAGTAACTGTACGTCTCCACAAGGTGGCACCTTCAGCCTATACTGTAGCTATAATTATTGATCTGCTCATGAGGAATGATTCCAACAGGCTATACTGCAGCGACTAATGCGAAAATTATTTGTGTTGACACCTTGACAATAAATTCCAAAAAGGAAAATAAACCTTTATTGTGATTGCAAGGATAGCAACACATTTGTAAATATTGGAAATTCAGAGAAAGGTAGCCTAATTGTTGGAGAAGAAGGAACTATTTTGTGAGCATTTTTAGGGATCTTTGTAATATTCAAAAAATACAATTTTCTCGTGACTCAATAATTCATATAGACAGCCTTTTGTGTCGTCAGATCATTTTTGAAATGCATTCAGATGGCTTTTGAAAGTTGTTTGCTAGGGCTATGGTCATTTGACAAAGTTTGAGACATGGACAATAGAGCCTTTATTTTTTCCTGCAAAGGACAGGTTATATGAGACATTTTCATATGCCTGGGTGGGAAAAGACTACATAGATTATGTATTGTGTTTGTGTGCGGTGCTCATGTCTTCATCATCTTGTGATTTCAGCACAGATGCCCGTATTTCCATAATTTTTGCCCATTTTTATATATAATTTCTGCATTTATCTGCAATGCCAGATTGCAATTATGTCTTAATTCACTTAAATGCTTGACCCTGCACCCTCTGTGATTACAAAGCACAATATATAGGATGCTGCCATGTATAAATATGATGGCTTGACAAATACTGTAATTCAAATGGATGCTATTGCTGATAACTTATGTACAACAGATGGTGAAATACGTTTTACAGTTCATTATATTGTATTTATCTGAGCTATCTGCACGCCTATTATACTGTGCAATTTCATTAGGTGTTCTGAGAGGTTTGCTTTATGCAAGACCCTTCAAAATGCATTCCAATCTTTCTTCAATTCACACAACAGTTTAAACACTATAAGATGTGTGACCTCTGAGATGATGAGTTTCATTTGTACTGATGCAGGCTATATTGTATCTGACATGCAGCAAGCTTAATATTAAGTCAGTTATTTGCTGTTGTTTTCCCAATATAGAATCAAATGTTCTGACTTGCGGTGTGTGCTAAGTAAAATGTATATCTTTAGGGCAGTGCAGCTCTTGTGTTTACATTCTTCGACCACCATCCAGAGCCAGGGATAATTGCTTTCTGAGATTGTTAATATTCAAAATGACTTGATTATTTAGTTATAATTTCACATGATAGAAATAGTTTTAAACATCATTCAGTGTAACACAACACTAACACTGCTTGAATTACATTATATGGGCCTGTGGTTGTTTTATTTATATATATATATATATATAACATATATATATATAACATATATATAAAATATTATTTAAAGATTGGAAAGTAACATTTTGTTATGTGACATTTTTGTTCCATTATCCTGCTGTGCTTGAGTAATATTTTCATATGCGACAAATAACACGATATGTGAACATTACAAATGCATAGAATTGGAAGTAAAAGCCCCAGAGCCCTCAGAAAGTAATAATTTAAATGCATTGACTTCAGAGAGAGACTTCAGCCCCATGGCTGTCTTATTAGGTCCCGGTATACTAAGCATTACCATTTCAATTTTCACAGACTCTCAATGTTTTTCCTAAAATTATATTATTAGAATGAGCACATGTTAAAGAATTTAAACTGAACTTGGCTGTAAAGCCATCTATTCAGGCTACAAACCCACTTCAACGACCAGCTCTTTCTATCTCTAGGCTTTTCCTATTTCTCTGGATTATCAGTAGTATAAATTGGGGTAAATCAAGTGCAAAATGTCATATGTGCAAAACATATGCATACTCTTATACATCTGCCAGAGATGATGGATTTCACAAGAAAGATAGTAACTAGTAATAGTACTGTATGTTGTTACATTTTTCACTTGTTGACTGATTGACATTGACACCCTAAAATAGGCTTACTAAAACAACACGGCTTTTAATACTGTTGCCTTGCATGTTCCATTACTTTAGACTTAATTTTGACTCTAAAAATGGCGCTAAACTAAATGGGTAATTTAATAGAATATCTAAATTATTTATTCTCCATTCAGTCAATAATATCTGCAGTGAAATTTATATTAGGACTATTTTTGACCAGATTTTACTTTCCCTCTTGCATTAAAGGTGACATTCAAATGCTGTATATTTTAGCCTGCTATCTTCAAATGTCACAGCTTCAGTGTACAGAACATTATGAATTTATCAAAGTTCTCATACCTAAAAAAAAATATATATATATATATATATATATATATATATTCGTTTACAAAAGTAATAAAGAAGCAAAACTTTTCTCATAGATTACTAATTAGAATTAATCAAAGCAGATGATGCATGATAGTCACATATTGTTTGTCATATATATTCATAACATCGCTTAACCTGTACAGAGATCGGAAAGACCAAGACAAAATCTCAACTGCTATAATATACATTGAATTCTATTGAACAAATGACTAATATTTAACAAACATATTAGCACAACCACACACAAAGTACTTCACTCAGACACAAATATACTGTAGATTACACTAAAATACATGTCAACGCATACATTCACACCAATGTTAATGCTTCTATTTCAGCTGAAGAATACAAACTGGGTGGGATAATAGCTTTGTCAACAAATTACTATAGCAGGCTTTTATGTCAACGTTTCCCTTGTAGATCCTTGTAGATTTAACAGATACATTTTGGGTTGTGTTATGTGAATCATTAAACATATATTTCTAAAAGCAAATGCTTTAAAAAAAAAGAAAAAAAGAAAAACAACTGTAACCAGATACAATCCTACATTTTGTTACAGCACGTCATAAATGTATGCCCTAGCACACTGTTTGAATCATAGGAGGAGGGGTAGAGATGGGGTTGAGACAATAGAGAGCCTAAGTCACTTCAGCATTATGAGACCTTTTTTTGGAAAAAAATATGTATGGTAGTCAACAGTGAGAATCTTATTATTTTTTTATCCCGTTTTAATTGTGACACGAAGTACAGATATTATGTTTGTGTATTTAAAAGATGTTAGAGTTAAGAAAGTCGCAGTTTGTCATACATTAGTTGAAGTATAACACTGGGAAAATACATAATTAGGAAGACTACAAAACCCATAAGTCACGTCAGTGACGTCATGACGTTCTCGCCCCAGAACCCACAAGACAATAGCATTGTTTTGGTGACGTATGTTGTGCGAGACGAAAGCTGTAGTTCACTGGGCGGTTACACGAAATACTAAAGATTGCAAACTGCGACGTTCTTGACTTGAATATCTTGAATGTCTTGAATTATCTTGTCAATAGACAAACATCAAAATTGTACTTCAAAGTGATTCTCGCCGTTTTTTTCCATTCTCATAATGCATAAGTGAATTAGGCTCTCTGAGCTTGGGTGGGGGGAGGGGGCGGGTAGAGAGAAGTGCCAGCCAATCAGCACTTCGGCGTGGGAGGGGCGATGTGCTCCAGTATTGTGCTGGTTTCATCTACAAGAGCCGTTCCAGACATAATTCAAGGCATGTCCATTTCAGGAGAGAACAGTTAACGTTTTCGCTCTACAAAAGCCACATTTTAGCTCTACAAAAGCGCGACGACAACTAGAAAACCGAATTAAATGTTGCTGCCTTGATGCGTCATGTCGTTCGCGCCTTCTGCCAGCGTGGACGAGGTATGAAGACGCTGCAGCTGGTAGGACATTGTCTGCACGCTTGACATCTGCAGGGTTCCTACAGAGTATGGAAAAGTATGAAAAAGTATGGAATTTGCTTTGAGTCATTTCCAGGTCTGGATAAGTATGGAAAAATGACAAGAGAATATGGAAAAAGATTTGGGTTTCCAGACTATTGTCCTATTTCTGTTTTCTAAAATATAAAATTCTAAATGTCTAAAAATCAACCATACAGAGTTTTTCATGGTGTTTGGAGCAGGCAGTCAGCACAGCCAAAATGTGCATCACTGTGTGATAGAATATGAGCTGTTAAAAATCCAGGGATTAATACATTTGTGAGCATGAATTAATGTACAGTATCATTTACATGAATAGGTGTTACATTTGAGGTTATTTCCCAAAGTATGATTTGTGATGAACAAGGATTAAAAATGACAAAAGATTATACACATTAGACTATAAATGTATTTTTAATTGTCACCTTTTCCTGAATTTAGTTTTTTTAAACATAAATGTCCATCATAAATTGATTTAAAATAGAAATTGCATAAAAACCCTTCAAAATGTAGGAAATACATAACACGTTAGTGTTTGTCGCACACAGAGCTGCTGCTTAGTTTGGCATCTTACAAATCCACTACAATAAAGGACATGATAGCAATGTCTCAAGAAATAGAGTTATAAAATTAACTGGATCAAAAATGTTGGTGGAAAACCGTTGCACCCACTTAAAACTTGTGGAATTACAATGTCCAAAATCTGGACATGGGCGACCACATTACTGTAGTTCACAGTAAAAGAAAATGTAATATATTTAAATTGGGTGTAAATTAATTTGTAAAATATACCGCGATGTTTGGAAATATAAGTCTGGAAAAGTATTAGCTTTGTAAATGGAAAATGTGTAGGAACCCTGCATTTGACTCCTCTGCCTACCTTTGTCTCTCCACCGGGACAGGGTGTGATGGCACAGGTATGACAGGAACTTGTCGTGGAGCGAGGCGTAGATGAAGGGGTTGTAGCAGGCGGAGCTCATAGCGAACAGGTGACTAGACACCTGGAGGACGTTGACGTAATCCTTCCCCAGGATGGAGAAATCAGTGTCCAGGTCACGGATCAGATTCACCACCTGGAAGTATCATTGCTCTGTAACTAACAAAACAATATATTCACTTATCCAATACATCTGCCCATCCATCCAATTCTGTACATCAGCTAACCCGTCTGCTGTTAATCAATGTATCAATCCCTCCTTCAAAGGAATACTTAACATGAAAACGTAAAATACTAACATTTACTCTCATATTAGCTCAATTTCATCACACATGGCTGCAACTTATTGGCAGCTGTGGAGCAGTACAACACTAATTATCATGCAGGTGTTCTTCTATCTGTCTATCAATCCAACCCTTTTATTCACCCTTCCATCCTCCCACCAACCTTAACCCACCAACCTTAACCCACCAACCCTAACCCTAACCCACCAACCCTAACCCACCAACCTTAACCCACCAACCTTAACCCACCAACCCTAACCCACCAACCTTAACCCATCAACCCTAACCCAGCAACCCCCCCACCAACCTTAACCCACCAACCCTAACCGACCAACCCTTCCACCTACCTGCAAGGGAAGCCAGGAGAAGGCAAAACAAAGCACGGACAGCAGCAGACGACAGAAGGTCTTTCGCCTCCTCCGGCTCCAGGTAGCCTGTCCCGACATCAGGGCGGGGGAAGCCATCAGGCCTGCGGTGCCCCTGTGCCTCAGGTGATGGGAAATAGCGCAGTAGGACACCGACACAGCCACCAGCGGGACGAAGTAGGAGAAGAGGAGGAGAAAGCACGAGTAGATGAAGCGGCCCCGCTCTTGACCGTGCCAGAACTCCTCGCAGACGGCCATCTGCAAGCCGGCCGACCCCAGGTCCAGGTAGACCGTGTGGAGAGCTGTAGGCGCGGACAGAACCAGAGAGGTCAGCCAGATCACGACCACCAGACCCCAGCAGAACTGACAGCCCCCTCTCTCGCGGATAGGGTAGGCCACGACCATGTAGCGGTCCAGCGCTATAGCGGTGAGGGACAAGATTGCCGCAAAGGCCGTCGCCGACTGCATGACGGTGACAAAGTGACACATGAACGATCCAAATTTCCACCCGTGCTCGTCGAAGGCGTAGGAGGCCGTTAAAGGCACGCAGAAGATGCACATGACGAGGTCGACGAGCGCCAAGTTCCCGATAAGGAAGTTTGTGGTGTTGTGCCTCTTCTTGTTGAACAGGATGAGGAAGAGAAGGAGCAGGTTTCCACTGCACGCCACTATCACCACGACAGAGTAGAGCGGGATAAAGAGAAGCTTCAACTCAAACAGGAGGTCTAAGCCAGAGAAGGAGGCGTGGGAGCCAGGTGAATTGTGAGAGGAGTTCTGGAAGGAGGGTGAGGAGGTTGGAAACGAAGAGTTTCCCCATGAATCGTTCCGGGAAGTATCCCAGTCCATGGCTGTAGAACATGTGAGAGATGTCACAACAACGTCAGATCACTTTCGTTCTGTTCTATAGGGAGTGTATAACAGCCTGGTTACTTTACTATGTTATACCATTGTAATGAGGTTAATTCACAGACACTTTAATCTAAAGGGATTTACAGTGAGTACAATGACCATTAATAAAGATCGAGTTAGGTATACTGTTCAAGGAGGCTTTCTATGGGAGGTGTATGTACATGCAGGCTATTAAAGCACTATAATGCCCGTAAAAGTATTTTGTGACCCCTCCCCTCCACTGGTCCCAACATGAGATGTACAACAAAAACATTACATTTTTACAACTTCCAATTACATTGGGTATATTTTTCTCATAAATAGGCAACATACAGTAAAAATCAATGGAGGACTTTCTCTGGATTTCTGCAGTTAATCATCCTATTCTGTAGGGTTGCTTATATTTCATAATGAAGGTAAATGAATATGCAATTAAGTTTCACATACTTTGTCATAATTGGCACCACATAATCACATAATCACCAGACTAACCAGGCAACACGGTTAAAGAACCAATGATGTTCAACATTATGCCGTTAATAGAGAGTGTGAAAAAAGGCTGAGTCACATGCACACTAATTAGATGCAGCTTTCAAAACTATTTTTAAACCACTTCAACAATTACAACCACTTCACCTGATTTAAAAGCCAGACCGGCTTTTCAAAATCCAGGTCCACTAAAAAAAATGTTTTTCTCTCTTTTCATCTGTGTCATCCATTACAACATCTCACCATTCTTGTGTCGCCCACAGAATAATTGTATCTCTCTCTCACCTTTTCCTCTTTTATTCTCAATGTGCACTGTCTCTCAACCCTTTTTTTACTAATAGCCACTCATGAGCTCCATTGGCTGTCACTCTCGCTTATGCTCTCCCTTGCTTTTCATTCAGCCACAAGTGATCCTCATACAATAACAAGAGTTGACAACCTTCAGATGAAAATAAATGGATGGTGCCACTGACCATCATCTATCCACGTGTGAGAAATGTCATACTAGACAGACAATCTGGCACATTTGCATGCTTTTGTATTATGTTTTATTGTAGGCCAAATGTAATCCATTTTAATATTGTATTTATATACTGTATGTTGTGGGAGACATTTATCTTAATCCTCTGATTAACAAAGACAATGTTTGAGTGTAAGGTTTGGGACTATTTATGATTATGATTCATACAAGACAATCAAGACGTTTGGCTACTTTGGAGAATCTCGTTAAATAACTGTTATTTGTATTGATTAAATGCATATGATGAGTCACACATTTACTGCAATAAAACGCAATGCCAAAAATATCGTTAGAATAATTTCAGGTGAAAAGAACACCACTTGAACACAAGAGTACACCAAGAGTACAAATTATTTCCTGACTATTCAATTTTCTCAAAGAAACTTGAGTTGTATTCTGTTATATTCAGAATACACAATTTTCTGCTGCTGAATAAACAACGTGCGTCATTTCAATAGCTGTAGTCACACATATTTTATAGCATACATTTTTAAAACAGTTTTGACTAACAAATTTTTAGTAGCCTAATAAACTGAATTTGGAAATAGTTACTTTACCAAGTCTATAACAAAGTTTAATTGCATTCAAATGTGATTACAAAAAATGATCAATGACAAGATCTAATATGCCTACCTTAAAAATGTCAGATAGATGGATGTTTACAAAAGCCTGCTAAGGTAGTAAATATCACCGCCAATTTTAATGTCCTGTCAGAAGATTGTACATTCGTAATAATATGTTCCCATCCATGCCTCTCGACTCTGCCTGAGGTGTGAGATACTCAACTCGAGGAGCGGCTTGCAAAGACGTGGGCCTACCTCCCTTGCAGCACGATTGACATTACTTGTACCTGTGGTGTGTCCATAATCAAAAAGTTACGTTGGAAAACATGTCAGACACACACATAGACTGAATATAAAAAATAAATGTAATAATATATCATGCATTTACTGGAATTTTTCCACTACCCATTTCATTACTGTGCCAGTTGTCTGCAATATTTACTAACATAACCTCATATTACACCTATACGTTTTAGTTTTTATTTTGGGAAGAAGAGCTGGGAAAGGGGGGACACGAAGCAACGTTTGTGGCAGTTATGTCTAATTATTCAACAATCGCTATAGCCAATTAGACTATTGCCTATACACCCAACGAATTAGAACCATCGAATGTGTACAGTTCTGCTTAAATCAATCAACAAATGATGTGCTCTGCTGCCACCTAAAGAAAGCTGTAATGCATTACAGAGAGGAAGCTTATATTATAAATAAAATAGTCGTAACATACATTTTTTTATAGCCTACACTGTATAATCGAACAAATAAATAATTGACTATATATATCACAATCATGCATTACAATGTTTTATCAGCACCATTATATTAGGCCTATAGTCTAATTATTTAACTTTATTCAATATTATTTGGATGAGCATACTATGTATTATGTGAAATGTTTTAAAGCCCTACCCTAGCACAGTAAAAAGTAAAGCTGATCATGACCTTCACTGATGACAATGTTACGGACAGAACGGGACTGACAGTTAATGTATGGCTATAATAGAAACAACATTTTTTATTATTAAGCCATGGTTAAAAAAACATTACAAGTAACTAATAATAATAATATGACAAGCTGTATACAATACAACTTTTCTTTAAGCCATGTATACAATATCATCTTCATGAAAAATGCTAAATACTTCATTATACGTCATTATCATTCATTAAAATTGTTATTTCTCAGGGCTGTGGCAGTCTTCCTCCGGTGTTTCTCCTCCCAGGGGCTTTCCATTCAGGGTTTGGTCCTCCACACTGCTGGCATCAGCCGTGTCGACGATCTGAGACGGTCGCAGGAGATATTCCAGTTCCTCTGCACTGATGGCCACCTTCTCAGGGATCAACCACCTCTTCAAGTGCTCCAGAGCACTGGGATAAACAACAGCCATGAGCTTGAGAGAAAGACTCACTTTTATGCTCTACTACATGAATGTACATATGCTTGTTGTCCTTCCGATCTAGAATTATTTTAGAATCGAATAGAGAATAGAGATCATGCTTATGCAAATTAGTCTGAGTATACCAATGTATTTTTACCATAAATTGTGTATGCAATGGAGCGATTTAGCAGGTATTTCTTCCACCAAGATGCCACTACGTGAGAATAAACTTGTATAACCCACCTTTCATCCATGTCACCACCTTGAAAAAGCTCAGAGGCTTGGGCATCATGTAGGAATCTGTCCCAGCATTCTTTCTTGGCCTGAGACAAGGAGCGCAACATGTCCCGTGAAGTCACATCACTGGACTGGCCTTTCAGCCTCTTTAGACGGCTCTCTAAGATAAAAAGAAGAAAACAATGTAACAACTGATTCACTGTTTTTTAAGAATGTATAAGGTTGGCTAATAGGGATTGTAGCAGCCACAACTTTTCATTTACAGTTTCATGATGGACTTTGGTTCACCTCATTGAAGCAAGAGCGGTAAAATGAATTATGGTACATGTGGGTTGGATGAGATCACACATGAATCTTGGGCAGCAGAGAAAGGCCGAGGAGGCAAACTGAATTAGGGAGAAACAAGTGAAATACCTAAACTAGCTATATAAATCTCAGAATCCTCCATAGGTTCCCACTTGGCAGCAGGATCCAAGGATATCCCATTTGATTGTCCAATGAGCGGCACTTCAACCGGCGCTGCTGGCTGGAATGAGTCTGTGAATTGAGAATTGTTTTCTGGAGGCGCCCGCTCTTCGTGGACGTTCGGCAAGTTGGAGCAGATCTCGGACCACAGCTCGCCGCTCGACCGGACATCGTGATTCTCGAAACTGTCGATCATCGTGTTGCACCAACACTGCATTGTTAACCAGAAACATCGACATTAGCATATTTTACAGTAGTGGATGACGTAGCATACTACAAGGAAACTGAATGAATATGGTGTGTGAATCTTACATGACAGGTCGGCCTCTCAAGGAAAGGAAGGGACTCCGTCTGGATAATGAAGGCTACCGGTACCCACAATTGCGTTATACTAAATAGGCTATTGTCAAGCTAACCAGCAAAAGCTAACATTAAATGTCCAATGTCGGCTCGTGCATATGCCAAACAAGTGTGTAATTAGAAAATATGTTACCTCAGAGACTTATATTAAAGAGAACCTCACTAAATTATTTGATAATATTCAGAATAAGCTTCGACTTGCTATCCGAGCGTGTCTATGATCTTTAACTTAAAACACGCACTTCCTTATTTTGAGACATATTATTGGGCAACGAGACTGTCTATCAGAATCCCCTCCTAATGATTGGATCTCTTTCGACATCCACATCCTACTGGTCAGGTGTAGGATGAAGTCAGTCCCTGCTGGGACAGCGGATCGGCAGTCAAAATACAGTTTGTAAGGTATATAGTTGTTATAGTGTGCTATTTTTCCTTATCTGTGAGCTATTGATATTTTAAAGAATTCACAAATTACAACTGTGGTGCTATTGACAGGATGGGTTGTGAACGTTAGCTAACTACTTATATAATCAAAGCCACCTTGACAACTGTGCAGATACCATACGGTACCGTACTGTGTAAGGATCGTAGGCTACAGTCAACTCTAGACTAATGATATTCAAATATATATTTCAGTGCACACTGCACTTACATTATAGAGTAAAACTAAATATGCATTTAAACTCTATTAAGCCTACATTTAGCATTTGAAATATATGCTGTGATCTGTGACATATTATTACGATTAATACAGGTGGCGCTGTTGTAGGAAATGCTAGTAGTATTCCGCCTGGCGCTATTGGCGGTCCCTATGGGTGTGCTGCTTTCTCGGAGCATGGCGTGGATGTCCAGTGGCAAAACCCATGCGGAACTTATCAGCCGTCTGAGGGGTAGGCCTGTCTGAGGGAAATAGTTTTGCGATTCCCTTTAACATTGTTTGCATGTAGTTTCTTTACGCATCTAGGCTATAATATATTCTTATTTGCATTCTTGCACACATTTAGAAATTCTGCCAGCAGTGAACTACCTTTCACAATCAAGTTCAATATAGGATGCATTACTTTAACAGACGCTTTTATCCAAAGCGATTTAGTACATTTCTGTCCTGACATAGTGGATCTGTGTGAGTGCTTCTGTACTGGCTGAGGCCCAGCCTCCTGTTAAATTAAACGGTTTTTATAGTTATGTTTTTATGCCTCCAGAACATGGAGTTATTCGCAGCGACAGGGTGTTTGATGCCATGCTTGCCACAGACAGAGGGATTTATTGTAAAGACTACCCCTATGCCGATGCTCCTCAGTCCATAGGTATCATTTAGCAATATACTCTCTCTCTCTCTCTCTCTCTCTCTCTCTCTCTCTCTCACACACAAAAACAAAACACAAATATGTGGATGTGATTATGTTCTATGGTCATTTACAGTAGGCCTATATTATGTAGTAATGTAGTCACTCCCAAAAACAAGTGAGAGTGGAGATGCTATGTAACAGTGTTTTATGTTTGTCACAGGGTACAGGGCAACAATCAGTGCTCCACACATGGTGAGTATTGAGTAACATGAAAGATAATAATAGACTTAACAAACACTACGTATTTCCTTTATCAAGTACTTAATAATTCACTGCATATTCACGAAATACATTTTATAATTAACATGGGCTCATCAAAAGCATAGATGCATGTAGAAATAGGTTGGCCACAGACAAAATCAATGACTTATGTTGAAAACGAGGGATTTTCTGCGCACTAAAATCATTAGAGCTCAAAAAACTTTCTGACTACTATCAAGGTCTTTTTGTGGCAAAAGTAAAAATCATATGTGGAGGCTAATTTCCGTGTGCTAACAATCCTCCCCTTTCCATAAACTGAACAGCATGCCCATGCTCTGGAGGTCTTGAGTGACCAGCTAACTGAAGGGGCGTCTGCACTGGATGTGGGATCAGGAAGTGGCTATCTCACCACTTGCTTTGCAAGGATGGTATTTTTCCTAATCGTTCTATGCAATCAGTGTGATTGGAATGATGTATTCAAATGACATTATGTTTCTCTGAGTAATCGCGGCACACAGTATTGAGCCTTTGTCTGAAGTCTCCTGGTGTTCAGGTTGGTCCTACAGGTAAAGTGGTGGGGATCGAACATATGGATGAACTGGTTCAAATGTCTCTGGAAAATGTGCATTCAGACGATCAAGAGTTGCTCTCCTCTGGGCGCATGAAATTTGTAGGTGAGTCGAGCTATTATAATCCACCAGTCAATCATTTTCCCCATTATGCAGGATGCTTCCGGGTGGTCTAGGCACACTGTTCTGGTCCGATGTAGTATCATGCGTAGTGTAAATGGCATGGGTGGTCTTTGTGCAGTTGGGGACGGGAGACTAGGCTACCCAGACAATGCACCATATGACGCCATTCATGTTGGCGCAGCCGCACCTACGATCCCCAAGATTGTAAGTACTCTTCTGGTTTATCCTTAGAACTAATATAAGTACTAACATAAACATGCGCTGTGCAACTTGCCGTTTTTTAAGCCGTGGCTGCTGTGAGTAGCTCTGATGACGACGACTAGACACTACCTGTGTCTAGAGTTCTCTCCACTAGTCATTGTCGGAGCTTCTGTGACAATACACTGAGTATACAGCATTGTGGATAGATGGAACATTTGTTCTGATTAACTATTAAAACATTGTATGTTCCACCATTCAATAGCTCGGAAACACTTGACAGAACTCATAATTGTATGAATCAATTAAGTTGTGAAAGTAAAATTTGACATTGACATGGTTGGAAAGATAGGTCTCCACTTTAAATAACAATTTCACCCCAAGCTTCCTGGAGACCTTAGCTAGTAAATAGTATTGGCTTGATGGGCACTGTTTTTGTACCAAATGGTAAAGGCGCTCTCGCAACACCTTTACAGCGCTAGCCTATCATTACAGACAGAATACCAGCTAAGTGCTTGTAAGTAATGTTTAGATAATTTGTAGCAGTGCTTTACTGGCTCATTGTAGGTTGAATTGGTTTGTTATGGCATAATAGATACTGTAGACTTCTTTGTTCAATATATATTTTACTTTTTACAAATCTCCCACTTTACCAGCACCAAAGCGTCCCCAGAAATTCAAATTTTCTCCACTATGCTTGATGGATGGTGTGAAACACCTCAAGCATTGTTATATTGGATCTGCGCCTTAACAGTAGTTTTTCCTCTGTGATCCAAACACTTGTGTCAGATTTGTCTGTCCATAACACCTTTTTCTGGACAGATACAGTACATCTTTCTTTTATTTGATTAAATATATGTAAAACTAAGGATGTGGTCAATGATTTTAGAACATTGTCATACCTCAGAACACAGTTATCAAGGACACTGAGATTGTGGATTATTAGAAGTACCTAGGTGGGGACTGTTACTGACAGCAAACATTTTGAGGCTAATTATCTGCAAGAAGGTACTGCAGTAGTTCTGTTTTTTATAGAATATGATAGCTTTTAATGTAAATAATTATATTATATCTGTTTTATTAGAGTGTTAGAGTGAATGTGGCCATTCCAATTATAGGGGTGAGCCAGGTGAATGAAATCTTTTATGTCCTCAGAAAGGACAATGCCATACTTTAAAAAACTTAAAAACGCATCTTTTTAAAGTAGCTTTTAGCTATCTTATTATGCTTAATTGTCTGCCATTGTTTGGCTCTTAAATCAACTACTAACTTTACCTTACTTTTACCATTTTAAATTTCTTTTCAGTTTGGGTATTTTGTATTCCTTATTTTGTTGCTTTTAGGAAAAATGTTTGAATCCTTAATGTGATAGACCAACGTGTGTACTCTACTGGTGTTATAGATGTAATTTATGAGGAGCTCTTGGTAATTTCCTCCCTGTAATTTTATTTATTTAATTTTAGCATTTCTGATCTCTTTTTAAAATGTTTTTTAATTCAGTTTTTTCGTGTATTTCATTTCTGTATTTTCTTGTGGGAAGAACAATTGTACATGTATTACCTCTATGTAAAGCACTTTGAGCTGCATTTCATGTATGAATAGTGCTATACAAATAAAGTTTATTATTATTATTATTATTATTATTATTATTATTATTATACTAGACAGCCTTGTGTAGGAAGAGGTTTGCAGGCTTCCCTTGGGCAGCAATTCAGATGACCAAAAGGAGAGACTAATGGCCAAAAACTGTCCATTCATTTATTAAACTCTGACCACTGCTAATGGTTTATTATGACTTTATTTTGAGTGCCCTTTCCTGAATGTCTTTTAATAAGACAATAGCGTTACCTGTAGCTACCACAGTGTGTTCTTCAAACATAGGATTGCTGACAGTTTGCCTATGTAGATATTCCATAAAATCAGTAATATCCGGTAATCAATTTAACAGAACATAATTTCAAAAAATGTTTTTATAAATAAATATAATTTTCAAAAACAAGGAGTATGGGGCATTCTCAGTTATTCTGAACGTGATTATGATATTATCTTGCCTATACTATATATTTTTGGGTAAAAAAAAAAATCTCAAACACATTTCTTTTTTGCCTTGAAGCTCTTGGAGCAGTTGAAGCCCGGTGGACGATTAGTTCTGCCCGTGGGGCCAGAAGGGGGCAGTCAGGTTCTAGAACAGTATGACCGGCAGAGCGACGGAACATTCCTCCGAAAGGCCTTGATGGGAGTGGTCTACGTACCCCTAATGGACAAGAGACACCAGTACCCTGGGTATTACAAATACACTGTATAATGGGCGATTCGTGAATCATGTTTCCAAGTTCCACGTTTGACAGGTAGTCTAATGGTGCGGGCTTTCGTGTACCAGCCAGAAGGTAATGGTTTCGAGCACAGCAAATGTCTTTTTTATATATATATCTCATCCTTCAGCAAGATGCATAATCGACCGATCTCAACCCCCCCCCCAAGTTACTGTGCTGGACAAAACAGCATAGTAGGCTATAACAGGAAAACATAAATGTGACCGTTTTGGTGGGATTCCTAACCTAAGCTTGGGGTGGTTTTGGATGAAAGTGTCTGTTAAATGAAATAATTGTATTTTGTATTCATGACTGAAACCTGTTGAATTGCTTCGGCCCATTGGTCATTGTAACTTCACACTGTATCTGAAAGCAGCTTTAAGCCTTATGAGTGTCATGACGCCCATTTGTCTTGTTGTACACACACTGCACCTGTAGCATTCTTATCGTGTGCTTGCCATCCTTCTTTTTTTTCCCCCCCTAGTGGTGAACTCTGACTGCAGTGTGGTTGTCCCTTCAGGAGGTGGCGCTGGTGCTGTACCTTTGGAGCCTGCTAAAACCTACAGATGGCCCAAGAAGACCCCGGTCTTCTGTAAACTGCCGGTCATCTATAGCAACATTTAAGTGTGCTCTGTCTTACTGATAGGCCTATGTTTCCATAATGCTAGCAGCATTCAGCAATGATTAACTAAATGACTATGGCTAATACTAGATGCCTTACATCTAGGTTTCATATAAAGAAACTGATGTTGAATAATATTGCATTACTCACATGTGTGTATACCTTTTTTATGTTTTGAATGTTTTCTGTATTGGTTTGTGGAGCCGGATGATTTGTATGTATGAATCCTAGAGGAATGCTTAATCTTATATAAATGCATTTAAGTTCCCCTTTCATTCATGCCAAGGACGTTTTCAAATGTAATAATGTAATTAACTGTACTATAATTAAAGTTTAGAACATTTTCGTTAATACTCACTTTTGAGTTTTGATGGTATTTTCGCTTGAAGCACTGCTTTATATTAAAACATTATTAAAACGAATTACGTATGTATTTTCTTATTGTTCATACAGTAGTCTTGTTTAATTTATATCAGGGTGATATTTTTAGCGCACATGTTTGAACTTTGTTTGAACTGGGCTGAACCTTTGAAAAGGGGTTGAACTACATATTGACGTAATCAGCAGTCGCCTCAACATGGGAAGGACCTCATACAGTCTAACCAAACTGAAGAAGAAAATGTGTAATACACGTGAGTTTTAGATTAGTTTAAATTACCCACTTACACCTAAACCCACGTTAAGTATAGGCGTTGAATGTCATGCAATTTATAAATCCATTGCTTGTTCTATGAATTGCTTTCAGTAGGTTAAAGAACACATGTTATGGACAACGTTGTATCTTCAACCATTACGATTCGCGTGTCATAGCCTGATGATACATTTCAGTAATAAAACACGATTCATCTTGAAGGTGATACCACTTGAACACGTTACGCTTGATCACCGTGGTGTTTACACCTTTGGTCCAAGGCATCAACAGAATAACCCGGCATTGTCAATGGAGCAGTTGGAAAGTGCCCCTGGGTTATCGGATACATGTAACCATGAGCATGAGACGGCCACACCGACCGTATCGAACGAGTTGATTGAGACTGGTAAAGCTAAACGAAAAAGCGAAGAGACCGATGAATCTGAGAAAAGTGGTCGCGGGAAAAGAAAAAGAGGTGGTGGAGGAAAGAAACTCCGTCCAGGCGAGAGATACATCCCCCCTCCTCAGAGACGAAATCCTGGCGTAAGCTTCAGCAAGGAACACTTTGATGAGACCACATATTATTTTGAGGGTGGACTTCGAAAAGTTCACCCTTATTACTATGATTTTAAATCTTACTGTAAGGGTAGATGGATTGGTAAGAGTCTTCTTGAGGTGTTCAGTAGTGAGTTCAGATCTGAATCTATAGACTATTATAAGAGGGCTGCAAAAGAAGGGCGTATCAGACTCAACGAAACAACGGTGGATGATCTGTCCATAATACTGAGGGTAAATTATCACTTTTTATCTTTGTCTTTTCAGTCACCATGTATTTATGCTTGAATAATACCAATAATGTGTTACCATTGAAATTGTACTGTTTGTGTAACAGTAGTCATCTTACATTTGCGTCCACACAGAACAATGACCTTATGAGGAACACTGTGCATCGCCACGAGCCGCCTGTAGTTGGCAGGCCCCTGGAAGTTCTGGTGGACAACGGTGAAGTGCTGGTGGTTAATAAACCTGCCTCCATTCCGGTGCACCCCTGTGGCCGCTTCCGCCACAACACGGTGATTTTCATCCTGGGAAAAGATCTGGGAGTTTCGGAGCTCCATACGGTTCACAGGCTGGACAGGCTGACGTCTGGTGTGTTGCTGTTTGCAAGGACATTGGAGATGTCCAAGAAGCTGGATCAGTTGGTGAGAGACAGACAGGTAGGTCCAAAAGAGCTAGCAAATGGCCTTTTGCTAATTGTGAAATGACAGATAAGATAAAGACTCATTCCTTGGTTGTGTTAGAGAGCCCCCAGAGAACAATACATTTCAGCCCCGTTTCAGACAAAGGCGTAGCTTTTCTAATGAGAGAAAAGTCACCACAAGGGCGACTTCAAACGCACATGGAGGTGTGCCCCTTTTAAAGTCATGGTTAGTCATTCTCTAGAACGCTTCGAGAGGACTTCGAGCTCAAGTCAAAACAAACTCCCTCAGAAGCTCTGTCCCAAACATTGCAAAGCCAAGGGCTTTGTTGTGAGCGGTGTTCGCCACATTGTTTATGTTACGGAGCCAGGGCTCTTTTAGAAGTACCAGATTATTTTTTCAGCACACAGAAAACGCAAAAAACGCAAAGAGATATTCAGTGAATTTGAATATGAAGTGTATTCGCTTATAATGGCTGACTTACTATACCTTCAAATTACAATATAATTATGCTTCTCCTACTGCAGTATAATGCTATGGTAAACTAGCCTCGCCAGTCTGGAGAGCTTGGAAATGGAGTTGATTCAGGCCGGTAAACCTAGTGTGTTTGTGCCAATCAGCGTCGTAGTTTAGCTACAGACTGGAAACAATTAGTCGATAACGCCTAGAGATAATACAATATAACATCGGTTTTTATTATAATGTATTCGATTTATTAGATGTTTCTACTGTTCCCCAAACTTTTCAACAGACTGCTGGTTCACAGGTTCGTCCAATCACATGCTAGGTTTTTATTTTCCTCCCCAATGCGCCTGCCCTCTTTAATCCATTTTAATGGACGACTCCCCAGATGGATGTGTCTAACACACACATATATCTGGTCTTGTCAGGTTAACGGTAAACATGACCGACCTTCAATCTGTCTCTTTACATTTGAACAGCTTGTGAAGGAGTATGTGTGCAGAGTGGACGGGGAGTTCCCAGAGGAGGAGCTAGTGTGCGAGGAGCCCATCCTGGTGGTTTCCTTCAAGGTGGGTCTCTGTCGGGTTGACGCCAAGGGGAAGGACTGCAGAACCGTCTTCCAGAGGATTAGCTTCAACGGAAGCAGCAGTGTCGTGCGCTGCCTGCCCCTTACCGGCCGCACCCACCAGATCCGGGTCCACCTGCAGTACCTTGGCTTCCCTATCCTTAACGACCCCGTCTACGGGGCCTCCGCGTGGGGTCCACACAGAGGCAAGGGGGGCCAGGTAGGGAAGAGTGACGAGGACCTGCTGAAAGCTCTGGTGGAGGAGCATCGCTCCAAGGAAAGCCTTCACCTGCTGGACCTCCCCGATGACGAGGTTTCAGTGGTGCAGGACGAAGGTCCGTCGGGTGCCGAGGTTTCTGTGAAAAAGGAGCAATCCTACGCGATGGCTGACGGTGCCAAGACTGACAACAAAGCGGGAGAAAGTGGTCAGACACGGAACATTGCCGCGGGAACACAGGAGTGTGAGTCCACCGTGAATCCGGAGATAAAACCGACAGGGGGGTTATGCGCTTACGGTGACTCGGCTCCAGAGCCGTGTCAATCACAGGGGAATCGCCATGACGGCGGCCCTCAGCAGAACCCTCCAAGCAGGAGAGACCACCTGTGTAGCGAATGTAGGTTGGTGCGACCAGACCCTTCAGAGAAGGACCTTATTATGTATCTCCATGCGTTACGCTATAAAGGACCAGATTTTGAATACTCCACACACTTGCCTGAATGGGCCAAAGATGACTGGGTAGAGGATGACTGATTTAGTTATATTTGATTTCCCATTACTGGTATTCATCTCAGGCATGGAAGACAGTAAGACGGCCAAAGCAATGTACATGCACTCTGTAAAATAAATAAATTGTACATTTATGCTTTTAGAGGTTGTTCTTTTTCTTGGTGATGCTATTTCTTTTCTTTTCTTATTACTGTTTAGGACATTGTGTTAATCAAAACATAAAATCTTAGTGTTTTGTTTCATCCCAGAATATTTGGTGAAATACAAATTTTGTTTGTTAATGACATGAAGACGGACTTGGTTTATGTTGTTTTACCTTTAGAACTGTTTAAACCAATTTAACCTTTAAGTATGATGACGACTGAAATAAAACCCATTCACCAGGAAAAAATATTTTATTTTCCAGTCTTTGAAAAATTTACAGCATTAGCAACTGTAAATGTTTGTGCGGGTGGCAACCTTTTTCAGTTAAAAACCTAACATTAAAATGTCCCAATCATATCTGGAAGGCAGGTAATTATTGTTAAGGCCCATGTTACGACAATGCCGTCTGTTGTCAAAAGCAATTGTTTGCAATGAGCCTGAAATAACCTGGCTACTAGGCACATTTGAGTCTATTCTTGCCAAGGTTTTTGTTTTGAACCACTAAATGTTGCATACTTTAGTCAGACTGTCGCCTGGACACATCAATTTGAATATCTATATTTTACTAATGGCTATGTCCGTAACACAGGGTAATCGTGTCGTGTAACAATACAATGTTTAAAAGATTTTGGCACATGCTGCACACTTGGTAATGGTAATAAACGTACATTGAATCAGATAACGAGACACCTTATGTGTAACATGTTTTGTGGTGACAGCATTATCTTAGACATGTCTCTGCAGTCCTCCAATGTTGTTCATTTAGTAATATTCAAAATATATCACAGCAGTAGGCCTACGCATGAATTTGGTGGCACAGCAGCTGATTTGGAAATCTCAATCACGGCTGCTCATATTATGCTGATGGCTGTTTGGTATAATACTGCATTCTGCACGTGAATTCATAATTCATACAAACCTCCTTTCATATTATGTCTGATTAATTTGGAATGAACATTTTTTTTTGGTAAAGTAAACATGTTTTTGGCACCGACACACACAAACAGCAGTGAAATAGTGAAATATTTAACAGTTCATGACAGAAATCGCACATTTCTCGGTCAATGTGGTATATAAAGTTATGTACAGTCAGCAATAAACTAATGCATAAAGACAACATTTAAATGACTTACTCAGATGCTTACACAGTTGGATCTTGTCAAAAGCATGTAATACTTCATCACCGAATAACACTTTAAACACTTTAAAGGTCCGTGAATGTGTACAATTTATTTTGGCTCGTTAAGGTAAATTCCAGTGAGCATAAAATAAGCCTAATAGTTGGCTGAAGACTGCTTTATAATCCAGTGAGTAGAAGAAATCCAGGCACAACGTGACAATCTGTAGGTTGCACAAGCAGTATGCTATCAGTATGCTGATATATTGGCCATAAGATCTTAAAAGTGATGTTCTACCACTAAATTCTGAAATAAAATACCTTCATTGTCTTTTGTCCAAATGTGTTGTGGAGAATGAATCATGCTTTGATTTAGCCTCTTTATAAAAGTATGAACGTCCATGCTCTGAGTTCAGATTTTGGAGTTAAAGTAAACCTCAGCAACAGACAAACATGCTGTATCTTTATGTTGTTACATTTGCAACTGGCTTTTTCCTGGAGCACTGCAGCGTGAGTAGTGATTTTTCTCACTGTTCAATATCAGGTAAATCCATAGTTTTCATCAAATACTCAGAACGTATCTTCTCTCTGCCCATCTCTCTTAATCCATACATCTGGCAGGTCTGGTTTACTGTTGGGCAGAATGACCACTTCCTCACTCTGGCTGGTACGGCCTTTTCCACTGCCTGGTAGGGACGTCTCATACACCGTTTCTTTCAGCGAAAGACGCAAGGTGTCCCTTTTCCTGTTAAGGTGCCCGGGCTGACACAGGCTGTCATCGTCTTCGACGTGTTGCGTGTTTGAAGGCCTTGGTTCCGTGTCACTCAAACGAGTCTCACTAGAGTCCTCTAGGTACTCACCAGAGCTCTGGGACTGAAAGGAATGGAGTCGCTTGTGGACTTGTTGGAGTGTCCTCCCCGTGTCCTGTCTCTCTTTATCGAGGGACAGCTGATCAATGGTCTCCAGGGTCTGACTAATTACGGTCTCCTCCATGCTGGAAGAGGTGGACGAGGTACTTCTCCACTGCTCCACTCCTCGAGATGATTGATCTCTGCACGTCTTGCATAGTAGCCTGTCCTTGGCCAGGTCCTCTTGCGGCTGAGCTACAGGCCGCAAGGTGTTTTCTCTATAAGGAGATGAAGTTTGGAGAGCTGGTGGTGGGTGGCAAGCCTTGTCTTGACAACCACACATCTCCTCACTGTCCGCCTCCGTGCTATTCCTTTCCACATCTCTCCCACAGTACTCAATCTCATCAGAGAGCACAGACGGTCTGTTGGACAGCTTACTGGTGCAGGTACTGTTCTCGAAGCTGTCACTTAGCCGGTAAGCCAATGGCTGAAGCTCGTATTGCTCTGCCACGCGGGCCCCTCCCACCCCCGCAGCGCCATGCTGTTTCTGCCGCTGCTGCCGGTGATTGTTGGGATAAAGATAACCACTGGCATCTTTGTCATAATTCCTCCTGACTCTACATCTGCCAAAGGCACCGTTAGCAGCCGATGCTGCGGAGGAATTGGTTTCTGCCGTGGTACAAGAGGACAGAACGTTGTCACCGCTTGGCTCAGAGGAACACGGCAGCATGATCTTCCCAACGTTTTTCTGAGGCCCAAAGAAACAACACAGAGACTGGAAAAAGAAGGTTGCAAAACCACACGCTACACATTTCACCAGGAAGAGGAAGATTCCTAACTTTCTAAATAGCAAGGCAGTGGCAGGCAGCATGATGATCCCTATGAAGAAAAACATGCTAGAACCTATTGCTACGGGGCAGCCCATCCTTTTTGTGGAATGGGCTACTCTTCCAATTCTATCCGAGTGTGGTGCTGAGCTGTAGGAAACACAGTAATTAGCGATGAAATCGACAGACAGCCCTGCTGCAGCTGATATAAAGAGAGCCTCGATGCCGCTCAGCTCCCATTCCAAGAGAACCAAGAGACCTACCGTGACAAACACGCTGCCGCCTACAGCCACAGTTCCATATATGCTCAACAGGATGTTCCAGGTGGTCAGGAACAGTGAAACGAACGTTAGCGCAATGGAGGAGCCAGCTACTAATAGTGTCTCCGAGCTCAGGCATTGCTGCAGATCAAAAAGCGAAAACTGACCAATGAACCAACCGCGATCCAGTCCACTTGGGGCTTCTGCTATCTCTCTGTTAAACCACGTCAAGATCTCTTTGTAGAAAATACTGGTTCTGCTAAAGTTGAAGCTGTAGCAGTATGTGGTTTTGAATGCCAGCACCAGGGCAGCTATCCTGCCATCTTCTTTAAAGTAAGGGCCTCCGCTGGAGGCCAGATGGCCCTCAGCTTGTCTTTCTGCCAACATCATACTAAGGCATTGCTCAAACACTCTGGATGGATAAGGGAAGGGGATATTATTACAACAAAAATGAAAGGCATCCACAGTCTCTGAGCAGCGTCTGGCAGACACCCAGTGTATCAGCTGCTCCACAAGACAGACATTATCTGTTATTAGACTCTTATCCTCAGATAAAGGAAAATAGAAGCTTAGGTTTTGAACTCTTCCACATAAATCCCTGAGCCAAACCTGAGCATTTGAACTGCTCATGTTAAAGTCCGTGTCGAGAACCAAAGAGCCATTGCTTTTTGGGTTCAAGTGGTTCCCATTGTCGAGCGGGTTTACACCCCAGACAAGTGTTATTGTGACCGGCTTATCCTCCCCATTCATTTGCCTCTCGAACATAAACATGTGTCGGTATTCAGCGTCATATCTCTCGAATGGGTGGCTGGAGCGGAACAGCTGGGTGACTCTATTGTCCATGGTTGGTAGCTTCATACCAGGGTCAATGCAGGATATGTAAGTCCCACCTGCAGCTAGTACTGCAAACCAGCACATCCAGATGTATCTGAACTTAACTACCCCACATGGCAAGATTTTAAGAAATAATAAATTGGAGGTGTCAGTCACACCCCTTTTTAACCCCCTCAGCTTTTGCCCCAGGGTAAAAAGGCAGCGCTTTCGTGAGCTTGTGTCCCAAAACCCACCAGAGTTCTTGGAGCAGCAGGGCTTCCATCCCTGGATGGCTGCAGAGGCAGCGGATGAAACGGTATAGCGCTCACGTAGGATAAGCGAGCATGGCAACCACACTAATGTCAAGAGCGAGCTGATTAACGAAGCGGTTCCAAGGTAAACAGAAAAACAGCGGATAGCTGTGATGCTGCTGATGTAACCAGACAGAAATGCTACACTGGAAGTCAAACCGGATGCTAAAATCAAATACCCGACCTCCTGCATTGCCCTGTTAACTCTCTTGTCCAAGGAGGCTGAGGGGTTTTGGGATAGCTGGAGGTTCCAGAAGTCTACAAAGGTAAATACCTGATTGCAGCAGCTGCCCAGCACAATGAGTGCTGCTGATAGGTTGAGCAAGGGGAAAAAAGTCAGACGAAGCACTACTTTATAGAAGAAATAAGAAGAGAGCAGCGATGTTATGATGGCAATCAGAGCAATTACTGATACAAAAAGAGACTTAAGGTACAGAGCCATTGTGAAAACAAGAGACACAATTGCCAAAATTGGATATACGGAATCTCTTGCTAGATAATACTTGAACAATGTCTGCTTGATACCAAGGTCCATCCCAGTGATGGTTGTATTGCTTAACGTAAGATCACGGTCTTCGAGACTGTTCAGGTAAATGTCCATCATATGATCCCCCTTTTCCACGGGCAGGAACAAAAGGCTATACTTCAGCGAAGGAACTTGGTATTCCACAGTCTGTGGGCTAAGGAAGTCCTTATCCACCAGGAAGTGAAGGATCTGGAACACGAGGTGTGATTGTTTGCAGCGTGAAGGCACCGAGCCACAGCGGCCATGTTTGGGTATTTCAACGCAGGCCTCCACCAAGTAACCATGGTGATAATATGGAGCACAGTACCGCAATAGACTCAAAGACTCAGACACCTGGGGAGAAGAAGATAATGCATGTGTAATGTAAATTTGCCTGATATATATTATGGTAATACAGATAAATACAATAATAATTAAGACAAATTCATGAAAGTGCACATCTGATTTTTATAATCTGGTGTCTAGGTACTACATCCCGCTAAAACTGCCGTGAGCATTAAAATTCGGAGCCTCAAACGGTGACCCACCATAAATGAATGGTCAACCGTAATAACAGTACAAGCACTCCCATTTGGTTCATGTGATGCGTGTAGTTCATTTCAAATTGATCCACTAATCTCTAATTTATGTAATTATCCTAATTGAAAGGTCTACATTGTAGCTTCGACAACATTTGCCATGATGGCATGCATTCTCCCATTTTTTTTAAACTATTGGGTCAAAGTGCATGAACTTATTCCGTAGGAGTGTACCTGCTGAGATGTGAGGCCGAGGCAGGAGGAGGCGTTGGAGAGAACGGCCAGGTAGTTCCCCAGGGACCAACTGGGACAGCAGAAGTTTCCAGGTACTCTTTCTTCCCCCTCCGCCCTCGCATGTGGCAGGCACAGATCCTGGAACTGTGCCTGCGAGCGAATCTGAATCAGAACAGTGTTGTTGTTGATGCACGCCTATATATTGAATCACGTTAACACTATGCACATCAAATGCAGAATTTGCGGTTGGCAAGGTTACATGAGGCATTACAGTATTAACTGCAAGACGATTATTAAGGAGAGGAATTGAGAGTCAGAAGGCAGGTGGGAAGCAATGGTAGGATGGGTGAATTATGTGTGTGGGAGAGGGGGTGGTAGAGCCTACCCTGGCTTGCTCGATCTCACACATGGAGTAGATGGCCTTCAGGCTCCAGAGACTGGCTGAATTCCCTGAACGGAACACCAGCTGAGCATAACGCTCACCTGCATACATGTAACAGAGAAGGATCCATCACAGGCAGGCAAGGAATCATCTACTTGTTAGATTAGCTAGCATGTTGTATCCTTTAGATTAAACAGCGTGTTTTGAAAACTCAATTAACCATAATGAAGATTGTTTGTTATTTAGCCGGTTGAATCAAAAATTTGGCTGTACAAAATCTCTGCACTATGTACATTTCTAAAATCGGAAAATATCATTAGGAATGCATATATCCTATAACTATAACTATAACTATATAGTATCAGCTATAGTGTTGAAATAAAAAGGGTCTAATTTGAATGTTAAAAAAATTCACTTTAAGTAATTGATGTAAGCTTGATGAAGATGGAAGTACCTGGAGCGTCACAGAGGAAAGTGTCTTGAGATGAGACTCTGTTTAGCATCCTCCTGGGACGCTGTCGGGAGACTTCCTGGCTACTAAAATCGCCACTGAAACCTCCCTCGTTACTATGGTACAGATAGCATAATGTAAACATACAAATATTTATTTTAACAGATAACAAAAATACATAATATTACCCTCTAAATGCTTCTGGCAACAAGCGATAACACAAATGAGAGAACACTGCTGAAAGAATGTCTACAGAAAAAAAAGTTGTATTAACTGAAAAACTTTGATATGACCTGCTGAGCAACATACACTGTCACAAAAATACATAAATATGGTGCACAGAAAATTGTTTTGGATGACGTTTCAAAAAGTTACGGAAAGTAATCAGATGATGTAACTAAATGTAGTAATCTACCCTACCTCTGCACTAACCTTTCTTTTAGGGGCTGCGGGGCTAGAGACAAAGCTTTCCCTGGCCCTGTGTTTTCATACAGAGTCGTCAGGCAGGACTGGCGGACCCCGATGTAGGTCCCCCGTGGCTCAAAGCCCTGTAACAAGAGTATACACACGCATGCACGCACACACATGCACACGCCCACACACAGACATCAAAGCTAAAGACACCGGTGCCTGCTAACGCACAGGAATAGCTTCCTGAATTAATTTACATGAGAAGCACAGTATTTTGCTTACTGAGAACAGACTCTAAGAAAAGAGAGCGGGTTTCTCTCTGTATCTGGTGTTTTTATTACAAGGAAAGCTGCCGTGAAGTAAGAGAAAAATATAGTTCTTTATAGGAAACAAATAATGATTCCTTCAGTAGAAGAATACACAATGCTAATGATATGCAATGTTATGTTTTCCATGAAGCATTATTGTGATGGGAAATAGCAATTTATCTGACAGCAAGTAAAATAACTAATGCATAGCAGCTTATTATCTCAGAGATGAGGGTTTTGATAATGAGTAATGAGAAATATGAGTCATCAAGTATTAATGCCAAGCCTTATGTGGATTAGCAAGCCTGTGAATATCCACACCACGCCTTATTATATGCAATAGTAATTACCATAGAACACTTTGTACCCAGAGCCATGTAGAGAGTCGCGCCAACGTAAGTTCGAAATGTTTAACGGTCACATGGTTCATGCAGATGCAAAACAGTTCCAAGAAATGCTTGATGGGCAATTTGAATCGATAAATACATATTCATACTGCAAGTTTTGGTAATTATTAGTCAATAGATGCATCGTTTTACATTACCAATAACATTTATACGTTGCGTTTAGTATTTGTGGCTAACTTCCGGGAACTGTTTGAGGTTCCACGATCGCTGTGAGAAAAGAGAGAAGAAAAAAAAAAAAGGTTCATTGGAGGGAACAGAGTTGACGCAACACTCTCTTCTACATGGCTCTGGTTGTGCATATTGGCACAGCAATAGCATGACATACCATTGTTGTACTGTGTCTGTGCTGTATTGCGTGTATGCCTGCATATTACTCATATATCAGCCTCCCTGCTCGCTGGCTCACCAGCAGTGGATCAGAGAAGTCTGGCAGCGGTCCAATGAGCAGGCCAGCCATTGAGCATCCCAGGAGAACAATGGCACAGCCCACCAACACTGCCAGTGGGTGGTCCACAACCGCATGGGAGTAGCTGTCAGGAACAGAGACAAAGGTCAGTGGTTAGTTGTAATGGTCAGCAGCCAGTCAGAACACGCTGGCACCACTTGATATGCTTATAATGTCAAAAATACTGTGAGAAAAGATCCTAAATGGGTTGTAATGCAAATTACAACTACATGGTTAAACTGCTGACACTGACCATCTAGGGATCCAATAGAGCCCGCCATTCCTAAAACAGGCAACAAAAAACAAACACAAAATGTGTTCATTTTAGGGTGTCCTGTTAAAAATGTAATAAGGGCTGCATATACCATGTTATTCTTATTATACGATGTTTATTCATATCACGTTGTACGCACGCCACGTACACACCGAACTGTCACCACGTGCCGCTGCGACGGTTTGCGTGGCCCGCCGTCATGTGACCCGTGCAGCCAATGGCATCGCACCGCGCTGCTGCATGGCGCCTGATGGGCGGAGCCGCAGCCCCGCCCGCCGCCGTCGCCGGCGGAGCAGTCGGCGTGGGGGGCGGCGGCCGGGTGAGAGTCACGACCGCTGTCGGCGCTGGGCTTGGCCGTCTGGTTGTGACCACAGCAGTGACACCTCCGGGGCTGACAGGAGGGGTAGTCCAGGGACGAGGGGCCTTGGGGGACCTGAGAGAGAACGTGATGATACACAATCTGGGGTCATTTGGTTTGAAGCAGCTGGGGCGTAATTGTGTGTTTGTTGGCCACAACAACAGGAAGGGGGCCCCTGCGAGCACACATTATACAGCACACGCTAGCACACGCTGGCTGCATGGGCGTGTGGGGGTGTGAACAGTGTTCCTTGTAACCGAGGGATTTCAAGCCAACTGGAGCCAACTGGGAAACACCTGTTCTGTTATTATCAGGTATTAAGGACGTTTACATGGAGATACCTACGGGAGGTGAAGCACAGCGACAGTAGGTGTCACCCGCTGTCTTGGATTAAATCCTGAGGGCTGACAGATGGTTATTTTAGAGGTTATTTTTGTTACCGCGGCCTCATTTATTTTCCACACACGCCGTCAAGTGTTCCTGTGGCACAGTGGCAGGTTTTTAATGGCTCTCTGCCTGCGTGACGTCACCCAGCCTCAACACCAGGCCGCTAGCGTACCTGGTGGTAGAGCTGGAAGGAGGACGAGGGGCGGCCGAGGCTGCTACAGCTGTCACCCAGATCCTCTTCTGATTGGGTGTCCGTCAGATGGGCCTCCGCCGCGCACACGCCGTCAGGGGGGCACAGAGACACCGCCGGGATCGCACTGACAAGGAGGAGAGGGAATTGGGAGGATGAGGTGTGTGTGTGTGTGTGTGTGTGTGTGTGTGTGTGGGAGGGGGGTTAGGGTTAAGAGGTTGTTACAGCAACGAGGTGTCATATTGACGATACAATAATTACTGATGGCAAAAGAGAGGGAACACATAACAAGTCATGTTAGGGGTGCTGTGGTAAACAATAGGTCTGGCATGCATTCATGTCACAGATAGGGAACTGAGCCAGCAGCTAATGAGGCGTATGTATGGGTTGTCACACTACTGCTGCTGTATATGCTAGAAGACCCAGTTGAAAAACAAAGGGAGCCTATATTTGCACTTAACATCACCGTCTAAGATGTCTAAGAAGATGTCTCCAAGCATTAGTTTGGCTATGGAATAGACGCAATGGTCCTTGGTTAATGATTCAGTCATGAAGCCCAAAAAATACTACCGCATTATTCCTTTAATGATATTTTATGCATACTCTACTATTGCGGTTGGAAATGGGGACAAATTATATATTAGAAAAGTATTTGGTTTCTATTTAATAACATGGCAGACCATGCTAACTGAATTAAAATGAACTAAGTAGGTCACAAGGACACATGCCTGTTCTCTCACAGTTGAGTGAATGGTCACTGAGGTCAGCCTTATTTCCTGTCGTGTTGCTATGACAGCAGTGTAAACAAAGTGACCCGACACAGATGTGTTTGCAGCACATAAGAAACCAATAATCTCATTGGAATATAGGCCTATAATAAGAATCATGATTAGGTTATTAAATTGGCATAGAAGCATCAAATTGCAACTGCTGACATTTTCTTTATTATAATGACACCCTAACATCTTATAACTAATACTGAACAAGAAGCTTAACTAAGTTTACAACAGGCAGGCATAATATAATTTTAGCCTATTATTCCTATTCCCTGACACATTGCTGGCAGCCCCATACTTGCAGCAGGGGAGAGAAATATTGTGGTTAATATTAATATTTTAGTAGGAGTAGAAAAATACATATGGGGTGTGAGCTCCCTCCTGCCTGCACATGCTCGAAGAAAAAGAGATAGGCTATTACAGTAAATGAAAGCTGAGAATGTTGGTAGTCAAAGGGCTGGCCCTATTATGTTATTTTAATAAGTTTTTTAGTAATGCAAAAGTTATGAAATGTAATTTCAGCTCTAATGAAATTTCTAGTTCCTTCCTAATTACAATCTTTCAATAAACTGACCTGCTGAGATACTGAAACCCTGTTTTAAAAATCCAGTATAGGCCTCAGTCAGCATGTTGACATGATCTCTACCTATAGTGTTAGCTGCCTTAAGACTAAAGACATATTAGGCCTACACACGTAGACTTAAGGGAGAACATAGCTTTTGTCTTCTTACTTGATCATAAATTTACTGTCTGAGGCACAGGCGCTTGACCGTCCTATATATAAGCCTATATTTTGTTGGAAATCTGTAGCCTATAGCTTACCCTGCTTGAGGGACAGTATGACACTGGTGGCTGACCCAACCAGCCCCCTCGACATTTTTGGACAGCTGGACAGACACGAATGCCTAGATCAACTGTCATTTTGTTGTCTATAGGCAATGTATGTGGCTATTCATATATTCTACCGAATAGCACATGTTTAAACTGCAGACAGATGCTGTGCTGTGGATCGTCTTCTCGCTTAGCGTGTATATGAAACAAAAGCAGAAATACCAAGTTCATCATCATAGGCCTATAGCCTATAGCTAGCTACCTGTGAAAGAAAAAGTGAGATGAAGAGCACGTATATCCGTTGTATAACTAGAATGGGGTTTCAAACTTGCTATTATGTGTCTAAATGTGTCTAAATGTCTTAATATGCAGGTCTAACCATTAAGTTATTGATTTTTTATTTTATTTTGCCTAATCTCATTAGGATAAACATAGAAATAGGCCTGTTGCCTATATAGCCTCGTATTCATATTTGAATAATTAGATTAAAATGCACGACAGATAAAACCACAGAAACCAGAAAGGTATAGGCTACACACCTCTGAGATGCCTCCCGCGTTCCCTTTTCGTTTGTCAGAGAATCATCCATTACGATAGCATCCGTGCTCTCACCTATCATCGAGCACGCATCCATCCCGACTGGGCTTTGAAAAGAAAACACTTCAATCGCCAATTTCCTACGACGACGACTTTGGAATTAGTCTTAGAAAATAAGTCCCATCTGCAACAAAGTCAATGAGAAATCGGCATAATGGTTTATTTCTTTGGATAACATCATAGGGCTGTTGTGGTTAATCTGCCTCCAACTGTACCGTGATTGGGTGATGCCGCTGTAATGCTCCGTGCTGCTGCTGAGGACAACGCGTGGTTATGGAACGCCAAAAGGGTCACAATTCGCAACTAACTGCACGACAAACTACCATACGTATCTTTTACGTGGTTGCTGTACAACAAACGGTGATACTTATAGGCTATTTGGGTCCTGTCTGTTACACGTATACACGACTAGAACTACTAACCTACTAACTACTAGGCTATGGGCACTCTCGTTGGTTAAAGTAGAAATAGAATAATAGATTCGAATATTTATCTCCTTCTAAAATTGTTAAGAATTGTGGGGGGAAAAATCATCAAAAATGTAAAAAATTATACAATAACCTTGTGAATCACTGCCAGTAAGGTATACGATGATCTGGCTTTAATTATAGGCCTAAATGTGATTGATCTTGCAGCCTCAGCAGTGTCAGCACGCCATCGCATTAAAATAATGTGAAGGATAAAAGCAAGACATTAGATAAAATGATAGGCTACTGTAGGTATAGGCTTGTGTAAGTAATATGCTAAAGAGAAAGGGCACTAAATCTATAAAGCAGTCATCACATCAAAGATCTAGAAGAGCATTGGATAAACCATAATCTTGACATTTTTTAGTTTTTGTTAAAGGTCGAAAGATAGAATACCTTAATAAATAGCCAATCTGGAACATATTTGGAATAAATTGTAATATATTGTATTGCTTTGTTTTGTGTTGAAATCATATCCTTATTGTAATTTTGGTATTTTGTTCTTTCCGATTATGGCCTAAATTATGATAATAGCCTATACTATTTACCTACATATCCTCACATCACACATAGGCTCTCTTCACACGGGTTATACGGGGTTTCTGTTGTATAGATTTATGGGTGGTGCTACTGAGGTGGCAGCCATGATAATTTCCTGTGGCACATCACCCCATACTGAAAAAATGCTTTAGTTTGGATACACACACATGGATTACATGCTATTTATAGCCATATTCAGGGTTAGCAAGACAATAAACTAGGGCAGCATATAGCAAACCAGATTTAATCGACCAGTTGAACCTTGAATATAAATGTCTATGCCAATGAAGTGGCGCGCAGCCTGCTGTAGTACGTGCCTTTCAGGGTTATCACCACGGAAAGGAGGTTTTGCTGCCACCTGGCGATCAGATCGCGATAGGGACAATAGCATACGCGATTAAATACATTTCTATGTAAGTTTCCCCGTTTCTTTGTCTGCCTGTGTGTGTATGTGTGTACACACATTTTTGTGTATTTGTGTGCACAAATAAAACAAGAAGTGGGTCTTGACAGTGGCTTGAATTACCTCAAAGCCATTATCAATGCGCATTTAATGTAGCATATCTGTTCAGCAGACAACAGGTAGTTGGTCAATTTTTAGTCTACTCAACAGCATAAAGTTGTTCCTTACAGAATGAAGCAACAGCGGGAGGTCAGGCCCTCACTGAAGCCAGATGGTGTAAAGTTACGAGAGGACACGCCTCTATAGGGGCGTTCCCTAAGAAGTGGAAACTAGGAGTTGATCGCGCTTTACCAAAGCCTTCTCATAACACGGGGATACATCTAACCTACCTCTACCCGTGTAGGAATTACTTCGGCAACCATGCCTGTGATGGGCAACCCCTTATGTGCGGCCGCGATTCTTGCCTTTTTAGTTATATCTGTGCTAGTGTCGCTTTTGATAAGTAGTTTGCAGTTTGGAGCGAAGAAACGAAATTTTTCCAGTGGAATGCTTTATGATGAGGAGTTTGCTACTCGAAGCAGTGCGTTGATCCATCAACTCAACGAAAGACGCAACGATATTATTCCACTTCTTATGTCGCTTGACAGTGGAACAAAACACAAGCCTAATTTTCGGGATAAATCAGAAGAATACGAAGCATTTAAAACAAATTTGGATTTTAATTTATGGAATGCAATTACAGATAGGTCTAGACAACTGCACATGGATGAAATGGGCTGTGATTCGCTGATTAACGTGCAAGCAATGGAAGTCCTCGGGTCTGGATACACGAAGCTCGTTGTCAAAGTTGTATTGCCCGACAACCAGCCCTTGGCATTGAAGTTTGTCAATGACCAGGGGAATGACATGGAAAAGTGTCTTGCGGATTTTAAAGATTCTCGTGGCTGCCAAGAGCTTGTATCTTACAAGCTTAAGAAAGAAATCGTCCTGTTGCAGAGGTTGCAGCATCCAAATGTCATAAAGGTAATATGCATTTCTAGTTTCTAGTTCTCTCTCTCTCTCTCTCTCTCTCTCTCTCTCTCTCTCTCTCTCTCTCTCTCTCTCTCTCTCTCGCTCGCTCGCGCTCTCGCTTGTGGGCAGACGCATTTGTGCGTAAATTTCGTTGGACGCTATCTTTGGATGACCAGATGCGTCAAACTAAATTAAAGAAGGAAATACGCCTCCATTTCACGTAGAAGTCCTTCGTGTAATTAAATAAAAATCGCTGAACCTCCCAGGACCCGGGGTCAAATCTGACAGCTTGTGGGAGACAATGTGCCTCTGTCCTGGATCCATCTGAAACCCCCAGACCTCAACCCACTAAAGCCTGATGTATTACAGATTCTTGCGGAAAGAATAGTTTAAATTTCCAAAGGTCAGACACAACTGCCTAAAAGTCAGACAAAAGTTTTTTACTAAATCCAGTAGGATACCTACTTATTATGTTAACTGTGCTATAGTGATTTTTCTGTTTTCAAGGCTCACAGGCAGAAGGGTTGGCAGAACATTATTTCCATCCCCCTTTCAATTTCCCTCCCCCACTTAATTAAAGCCCATGAGTTAGAACGACTTGTAGTGCCAAACCATTGCCCAATACTCTATATATAGACACATCTATACCATCATTAACTTTAATGACATTGCATATTCTGAAGTTACTGCCCCATAAGCCCTGCCTTGTATTTTACAGTACTTCACTCTAACTTAACTGATGGCATGCCCTCACCCCTACAGATTAAAGGGCACTGCATGGAAGATGCCAGTGGTCAGGGAGGAGGAGGCAGAGTCACTGCCATCCTGGAGCAAGGACAACCTCTGCAGATGATTCAGCTGCTGCAGAGCCCCTGGGAGGAAAGGTTTAGGGTAAGACCACCACAACTGTGCCCCTCTGTCTCGCCTTCTCGGTTTACCTCTCCTACAAGCATGGGGACACATAGTCTCCTTCAAGACATGTAGAAGCAGCCATGGGCTTTCAAACTGCACACACCACAGATTTACTCAAATACCAATCAGGTTTAACAGAGTCTGGATTCGCACTCCAACGGTGCATATTGTGTGTGTGTGTGTGTGTGTGTGTGTGTGTGTGTGTGTGTGTGTGTGTGATTGTACTGGGGGGTAGTGGTTAAAGAAAGACATAATAAATCAGGCCACGACGGCACAAGCACGCAAACACACACACAAAACTATGCATTATTAGTTTCCATGTTCGTGTGTTTATTCTAATAAAGACATTATTTTGTTATGTCATTCTGGGAAACTGAGATTCCAGTTCGTGGTATCACTTTCGTCCCCTTTGAGCCTCTGTGCATCTGCGCGCAGGCTACAGTAATCCATTGGTGTTTGGTTTCCACCGCCTCTGTTTTTATAGTGCTTCCATCCCAGCAAGTGACGTTCGAGAGTCTCGGAGCGTTAACTAACTCGCCTGCTATGTTGTGTTGTGTGACAAATCCATTTCATGCTATTCCAGTGAACAGCAAGCGCTATTTCTTTATTTAGTTTTGGGTCCTTTGCTAATATAGTATGTCTGTTTCCCCTCTCCGTGTTACAGAATAATAAGAAAGGAGAAAAAAAACTAATTGCCTTTACTGTCTATATATAATACTGTCTTGATGGCATTTAACAACAGCATTTAAGTGTTGTAATTTTGGCATTTAGATGTATTACAACATAACTACATACTTTGTGATGACAACATGCTTCTACAAATGCTGTATAATAGCTTGTAGTTAAAGCAGAACATGACAAGCTTCTACTCAATCTTTTTCTGTGCTGCAATTCAGTCAAAGTGCACCTCTCTCCATAGCCCAGTGTAGATTACATTGTTGTTGTTTATCAACCATATAATATTTACGGTTTATAACCGTCGCTGGTTATAACCGGCGCCGGTATAGTTTATAGTACTGAATAATAAAACTAACGTGTTTGTTGTCATTGCAGGTGTGTTTGGATCTGACCAGGCTCCTGTATTTTCTCTCCAACTCTCCTCTGGGCTCCGTGGCCCTCCTGGACTTCCAGCCGCGTCAGTTTGTTACCGTGTCAGGGGAACTGAAGCTAACTGACCTGGATGACGCCAGCATGGAGGAGCCCGCATGTCACACAGACGCCGACTGTCTCATCGAGTTCCCCCACAGGAACTTCACTCTCCCCTGCTCAGCCCGGGGAGTGTGCGAGGGCTTGAATCAGAAGAGGAACTTGTACAACGCTTACAGGTAGGAACATACACTTCTGCTAGATGACAGAGGTATGAAGGATTAATGGCCGGATGATTGCTTGAACATACGAGCAACTGACAGCTGAAGTACTGTTGATAATAATGGCAGACAAGAGTAATGGGTGGATCGTGTTTGATGGTTTGATGGATGAATTAGTCGTACCAAAGGCCATAAGGGGTTATTTTTCCTTCTTGTATTTTTAACACGTTTCCAAAGAAATTTGACAGCTTTATAGCCTGTTTGCTTTAACAAGCGATGAGTCATGCTCAGAGGGAACTGCTTTAGTAGCATGCGACCGGGCTTGTCTGTCTGTCTGTCTGTCTGTCTGTATGTCTGAATGAGTTGTTTTTGCCTGGCCCCAGGTATTTCTACACCTACCTGCTGCCGCATCAGGCTCCGGCTGGCCTCACACACCTGGTAGACCACATCATGAACACCACAGGTGAGACAACGTAACATGACAGGACTTATTCAACATCAGAAAGCAAATAATTTCATTATATTAGTCGTGTAATGGCACGCCTTGTCGCTTCATTAAGGAAGCACAGCATAATGTCGCGTGACGCTAGCAACTAATAAATGCCTATTGTTAGCTTTATGCTCAAGCGTGACAGGAATAAGATTAGCGAGTGGAAGCTTAGGGATGTTATGAAAAAGCTGACATAATGGGTAACAAAACACATGATGGGATAATTCTCAACATGTGAGATAACATTTGGGGGTCACAAGATGGTTTCTGGAGTTTGAAATACTCTTTTTGTTGTAATGTTTGCATTACGTCTTTTTAGCTTATGTTCTTTTAACAGGGTCAGGTTAAGGTCCCTCGTGTTAATTATGCTCGGTTGGAGCCCTGACCACGTTTAATACAATGCCTGTGTGTACAGGCGAGCTCAGAGCCGACATCAACCAGACACTGGAGGCCTTTGAACGGGTCCTACTCCTCTACAGGTCTGGCATGCACCTGGACAGCGTGCCTCCATCAGTAGTCGAAGGTAAGAGCTCATGGAATGAAGGTCTCATCTATTCTTTTAATAAAACACGCCGGGCTCTTTTTGAGAAGTTCCCTGCCCTTCTTGTCCCTTTCAAGGGGAAGGTAGGCAGTCGGCGCCACCCGTTCTTTTTATTAAAAGAGGAAGGGGAGATTATTGTCCCTCTTCAGTCTGTTTTGACAGGTTTATTAGACAGCAGGAATGAGAGGAGGAGATTAAACCTCCATGTTACTGGCCCACAAAGCATAAGCAAGCCTAAATGCAGTGTGTTGTAGTCCGTAACACGAGGTGGTTGCCACAATGTTAGAGAAACATTGTGTTCATATGTTCCATTTAGCATCTGTAGTGATTTAGGTTAGTCTGCAACTAGGTCTATTTTACAGTTTAACTTTGTATTCTCACAACTAAATTAGTTAACTTTTATTACAATTTGAGTTTTTGGGTTGCCCCACTCTGCCTGCATTCCTCTCTGTTCTATGGAATATTAATAACAAAATGACTGGCTGTGATTTTTCCATTCCCCAATTGCTGGACTATTTGTATTTCAGCTCTTTGTGAGTTTAACCACAGACTTGAGGGTAAAAGGTCTGCGGTGCTGCGCAATATGAAGCAGTGTATATTTATTTGTAACAAAGAGGTGTGATACGTGTTAGAATGGCACCGTAATGTTGTATGCATAGGACTAGCAAAAAGGAGCTGCTAACAAGTTATTACATTTTGCACTTCATTGACTCTAAGGTATTTTTGGGAGGAGGGGAGATTCTCTAGAATATTCTGTGTTGCTGACCAGCGAACTATAGTATTGCGATCTATTATTATAAACCCTATATGAAATTCCATTGCTAAGAGGAACAGTGTGTTGAGTCAGACACTCAAAGAGAACACGTTTAGTTTATTTTAGTTTAGTAAGGAGGACATTTAATTTAAAGCAGGACCAAGTTGGACAAACTGTGCAGATGAGATTGAAAAACAGCACGTAATAAAAATCTTTAGAATTAAAAAAATATATATATTTGGAAAAACTAGTGGGATATTGTCCGTGCCTCTGGTGGAAAACAAACTATTTGGTTCCCTAAATAGGTTTATTTATTTATTTTTTAAATGGATAACAGATGTAGAATCATAGCCATTGTAGAAGAATACATAAAGATATGAATGTCCAAGACCTTCTCTCTCTTTCTGTCTGTAGTCTCTTACACGATGAATCGCCATATGTGTGTCTCTTCAACATCTGTTGAATGTCCCCCTTAAGCACAAACCAACAGCCCTCATTTCTGCCTTCTACAATTATTCTCTTTGTGTGATTCATAAACAATTCTGCCGTTTGTTTGTTTCCCTTTCATAGATCCGGCAGAATGATACTCGCATATAAACCTTGTAGACACTGTGGTGTAATCTACAGCGCCGGCCTTTATATGTTGCGTGCGCCTGTGCAAATAATTGTACGTAGTAAATAATTGTGCGTAGCCGCAGCAAAATATGTAGTTTTAAAAAAGTGCCGTTTCAACGCTGCCTTTACTGACTAGTCTTTTGTTCTGTTCCGTGTGTGGAGGTTGGGGAAGGAGAGAGGGGGGTAAAGTGAGAGTTTGGTAGTGAGTGGGAGGGCATGCATATGTGCGTACGTGTCTGTCTGTGTATGTGAGAGAGAGAGAGAGAGTAAGGGAGAGGGAGAGAAAATATGCGCGAGTGCTTCAAACTCATGCCTGCCGCTAATGTGTAGCAGATGAGTTAGGGCCAAATCCATGAGCTGTCTGACTGGAAGAATTATGATAGCAAATGTAGCAGCAAATGTTGGAAGAAAGTTCAGCGGTTCTCAGTATAGGAGGGGAATTCTTTGAGATAAAGGCTGTATCTGTTGCCAACTGTAATCCCAAAGGGGCTTTGTATTACATACTGTATATGCTCATGCTTATTCTGTGGTGTTTCTATACACAAGCTGGTGAAATGACCACAGACATAGTTAGTATTTCTTCCCAGCGAACATTTCTGACACATTTAAAGGTCTCTCTTTGTGTCTTTTCTGTTTGTCTGTCTGGTAAGATTACATGGTGATGCGTGGCATGGGGACCTCTGGGAACGTCGAATACCGATGCTGGCCGTCCTATAGCCACCAGGGCTGTGTACTGTCAGTCCACAGCGCAGATGAGGCAGCACTTATCTGTAGCTCGCATTCCCAGTGTACCAGCTTCAGCCTCACTGGACAGAAGACATGGACAGGTTGGTTAGCAGGAGTTCACCCTTTCACCCATTTCTCAGCATTCATTGTTTCCCAAAATAATGCTTTTGTCAGAATAATGTTTTGCCTTCTAACATGTTTTTATTTCTTTTATTTTTGCTAAATTGTTCTTCTATTGTTGTATTATCAGCAACAATTTTTTTTTTTTTTTAACAAGTGGATAAAGGTAACGCCATACGTGGTGACATGTTGTATGCATAACTAAGCGTAAGATTATGTCCAACAGTATTCTCCAAAGCAGTAAGACCCAATGTATTTTAGACACTTTATATCAGTGTTAAAAGTTCCTCTGTAATTGTCTCCCTTGGAGCTGATAAGCCTTCCTAAGTATTCCCATTGAAAGCCCGAACATGACTGCTGACTAACTAAGGGTGTTCACAGAATTCCTCCTTAATCTCTTCTCTGAACTCTTGCCGATGAAATGCAAAGATTACCAGGTCACGGCAAGTTACTATAACAGCACGGCTCTCTCGTAGCCTGCTTGGTTTAACATGGTCGTCTTTGTTTCCTGGCACGCAGGTCGCCTCTTGGCCTCTTTCAGGAGCACCTTCAGCCATCTGGTGCCTGACGGGATGTCAGAGGTTTACTTGAGAAAAGCCAACACCGCTGAATCTGCCACGGTGTGATGGAACAAAGACCGCCTTATTTCAGCCCGACTGGAGTTAACGCAGAGTGTGGGGCAGGGCGACGCACAGCTGGTGACGCAGCTAGGGCAGAGCACATGAACATTATGCTTTATGATAATGCTCCGCTATGTGATGAAGCGGACAAGGGCGCTGTTATTACCAGCGTGTTATCAACTTGATAGCAGGAGAAATGTCCGTTACAGTAGGAGTTTTGGGGGCGGGTCGAAGGAGGTTGTGTTTGAAGTGAAGCGAGCGAACGTGATGTATTTATAGGGCTCTGTTGCTGTTTGATCTGCCTGCCAGCTTACTGCTTCTGCCAGCAACTATTTAAAGGGATTTCCCTTCAGGTACAATTATGGGGAGCCTGTTCCATATGGTTTTTTTTGTTGTTTTTTTTCTTCTTCAGCCTGTCTTTATTTGCCGTGTGTGTTGTTCTGTTTTGTGAGGCTTGGCCATGGCAGAAGGACTTTTAAGCCAAAGAAGCAATAAGACCAACTTTAAGCTCGCCACGGCTCACTGTTTGAAACCCGGGATAAGAAAAGACAGCAAGCTCTTATACAAATACACTTTGATGTTAACGTATTGGGGCTGAGGCTAGGAGCAACCATGTAAGCGTTTACACAGCAACAACCAGAGCTGATTATTCCATTCCTTATTCATTGGTTTCTATTATATGTTTAGTTTAAATTTTTTATTTTAATGTTTTGTCAATGTTTGTTTGATTCTTTTTTTTTTTCCTTTCCTAATTTGATCAAAGGATCCATAATTGCTCTTTTTGGTGCATTCTCTGTGCATTATAGTACTTATAGTACTACACCTTGTAGGTGTCACTGTTGTTTTCAATGAAAAGCATTTCATTACAAACTTGTTATTTTGTACAGTTTTGTGTTTTTTCTATAAATGTTGTGCATTAATCATACACCATTTTGTCTTGTTAATGTGGATTTGATAAGAATAACTTGATGAGATAACGCCCCGTTGTCTCTAATTAGGCTGATCATTGAAAGGCATATCTCCATCAACCCCATTATTCACAGCTGTGTGTGTGTGTGTGTGTGTGTGTGTGTGTGTGTGTGTGTGTGTGTGTGTGTGTGTGTGTGTGTGTGTGT